>JARQZK010002996.1:55000-280266 GCA_030704885.1 Cynegetis impunctata
TCCTAGACACCATATCAGAAATTCAGAACTACCGGACCGTTTGTAAGGTAATCCTCCTCTATTCACTGGATTAAATTGAGTACGACCCCAAAAGTGTATCATCCTGTATGTATTCAAAAATGCTTGATAGCCCCAAATATTGAGTTATTGAAGTGTAAAATGTTTACCAAATTTCAATTCATCTGAAATTTTTTCAGTCATTAACTATTAATGTCAAATAAAGTGTGCTCAAGAAATAAAGTTTCATTACAAGTCAATTATATTTGGCATTTATCTCGCCATCCATGCAGTTTTCGAAAAATATACAAAAGAGCAAAAAATAACCACATTGAAGAGGGAATTAGATATATATATATTTTATATATTTATATATATATATATATATATATATATAATTATTATAATATATATATATATATATATATATATATTATATATATATATATATATATATATATATATACTAATAATAATAATATAACAAATAGATTCAAATCATTCTCCTTGCTGAATATATTCAATATCTGATGTAGTTTGTAAATGTTTTCTAGGAAGGATCACCTATCCATGACGCCACTATTCAATTTCTTATTGTAATCGTTTCTTTTAGGTCTTAAAATGTCTGTAAATTAAATTACCTAGATTTCAGTATTCAGTTCTATCTGATGAAGCCTCCGTGTGGCAAAACGCCGCGTTATAGATTCAATTATAGTAATCTCGAAAACCCAACATGTGATTTTTCACTAATATAAGTAAATTTCCTTTCAGATATCCACAGAATCTATGCAGTAACGTTTAGAGCCTTATTGCACTGGCACCACTCTATGGGTGGGTTGGCGGAAACTCAAAATAGCTAACGAATTCATCGAAACTTGCCTTCATAATCTATGTAACTATATGAAGAAAGGAATATTTCCCAAAATCCTAAGTATAATGTAAGAAAGTTTATCTATCAATAACTACCTTTGCCTTTTAGAATCTAGTTTCACCTTTTTGGAAGGATATATATTGTTATCAATATATAAATATAAAGTTTGAATGATGAGTTTGTAGAAGACATATTTTGTGTTCACAATTTAATTGAAGTAATCCTCCTTGAGCAAGATTAGGCGCTCCATTAATGGAAAACTTAATATACGATGCAGTAGATTTTGAACATATGTCTATCAAATACATTAAATTTTTTATTGAGATATATGTAGCATTAATTGAATACGTTTTTTAAACAACAAAATAATTTTTATAGCTTCAACTAAATTATTTGAGGCTATGTGTGCAATAACGGACTAATCACGATATTAACATATGGCAGAATATGGCATTTAGAAAAAGGTGAAAATAAGTTAACAAGAATAACCTTGTTTTGAATATTTCTTAGCCTGATACAACTTGAAGTATGTTAAACAATACTAATATTTGATAAATATATTCAAAATTTTTGGATAAGTACTAAAATTTAAGTTTTGAATGTGGGTTGGTCCATTTTGCAGTTGAAATATTTACTGTTCATTGGTGGGTTATCATAATAATATACTCAATATAACATCAAAAACTTTAATTTAATTAAAACAAAAAATCTCAGAATTCAGAATTTTTAATCCTCGTCATCATCAAATGGGCCGGTTATTTCACCCCCAGTGGCTTGTGATGAAGATCTTATATTTTTGTAAAATTCCTGGTTTATTGGGGGAATAAATGCCATTAACTCGAGAACATCTTTCTTCTTGGCTTCATTAATGATGTTTCCATTTGGATATAGAAGTTCGAGATCTGATATTTCAGTGGAAGGTGATTTTCTTTTAGTGACGTCAACTGTGTCAAAAGGCACCTCTTCTTGGTTCGAATATTTATATTGGATGGTATAAGGAAAATCTTTCCTAAACCTTAACCATTGAATTTTTAGCCACTCAACTTTTGTTTTTGCTTCACTAACTTTTCTGTTAGTAACTATCTTCAAGATTTTTTGTTGAAAAAAATCTGACTTCTTCATGTTAATCAATCTAAAGGGATTTTTTTTTCTGGCATGCCTTATGATGTCGTGCCAGTCTTGAGGTACGAAGATATGCGATGGAATTCTTTTCCTTTTCTATAAGTCCGAAATCTTGGTCACACGGTAAGTATGAATGACCACTCACCAGAAATTTTTGGTCTATTTCCTCCACAGTAAAATCAGAAGATGCAGTCATATAATTACATAGCAACGACAGCTTAATGTTACGATTTTGACCTCCACCTTGGCCTGAATACTAAATAAGTCGTTTGGAATTAACAAAATTCTTTACATAGAATAAAATACAAGTCCCACCTCCTGAGGACCTCTAGAGGCAACGGTTTCATCCCAGACGAACATAAATGATTCATTGTTGCCCATTTCATGAATGTTGAAACAGTAAGTCCATAACTGTCTTTTGTAGTAGCAAATTCCTGTGGTAAGTACAGGTGTGGGTAACGTCTACATTAAATCAAAACAAATGACCGACGCGTTTTCTTCTTTTGCCATTTTGGTGTCCTTCCTTAGGCAATCTCGGGCACTCTGAGAATTTATCTTTCAGCTTCGAGCTGTTTCTTTGGCACTTCAGTGGCTGCTTTTATTTTAATGTTAAATAAATCACACTTCCTACATGAGTCAGATATCGGCGGGTGAAAGTGTAAATTATATTCCTTGTTTCTCGTATATGGATAATTTTGACTATTATTATGATATTCCATTGAAATGTGTTGTGTAGATGCCATTTTATAACAAATAACAGTAGCAAAATTTATAAAAATGCCCCAGATTAAAATATTGTAACCTACATGGAGAAATAATCACATAAATTTATTCTCAACTGCCAAAAATATATATATGACAGATATACCAGTATCACAGAAACAATTCGAAATATTTCGCTGTTCAACTGATTCTAATATTGAATAAATATATTGTTAATGGCAATATGTCAAATCAGGTTCGAACTGTACCATTCAAATTATCAAGCAATTTTATTTCTATAGAAAAATATTTTTCACATCCAATAATGGTGAAATTATATTGTTGTACTCATCATAAAACTTATTAGGAATTTATTTCCATAATAAACGAAGCATGACCAATTTCGAACTTGTTGCTGTATGCAGAACAGGCTCATCGATCACTTGATAAAGTTCGTTTATTTCTTTTTCAATCAAGAGAATTTACATTCTACAGGGTTATTCACGTTATTCGACACGAAGAGCTATGGCTAAAGTATTTGATTTTATAAAAGTTTTTTCTTTAGGATGGACAGGGACCTATTAGAACTACATTTTAAAAATATTTTCATTTTGTACAGGGTGTTTCAAAAACACGAAAAGTATCAAAGTTGGTATTTTTTAAATGGAATACCCTGTATATTATTTCATTTTTGGATTCTACAGTGAAAACAAATGCCAGTTTCATCAAGGTTTAATTCACCTAAACCTTATGGTTTTCGAAATATCTCGTATTTTGTGAAAATGTAGTAGCAGTTTCAACGCTTAAACTCTCAACTGGTGTTTTCTTGTTTTTAACCAAATTAATGATAAGGTCTACCAACTGGATCAAACTTTATGTCGCACTTGTGAAATATTGACTAACTTAGACTTAAATAATTGCAATCTTTAAACGGCACTAACTTGTTTTAACAGATATAAAATTTAATTGTCTATGGAATACCTAAATACATTACAATCGATATCTCTTCACGTTTTCAAATGAAATGCACATTTTCATCTTACAAACTGATTTTAAGGAATTTATCATTCATCAAGTCGCCTATGGCGTTTTGAGAAATCAGAATTGATTGAAATAAACATTAAGATCACAATAATATATGCGTTTATATTTCAATATGTTAAATTTTATGTACTAGTTCAAATTATGAAGGAAACAAAAATTAAGAATATGAAACAAGCAATATTTTATATGAAGCGTTCAAAATGGCGACCCCCAGACTCTAAACACAAACGTATCCTTCTTATGAAATCTTCAGCAACATCTAATAACATACGCGGGATAATATTTAGAAAAGCTTCTCTGATACGCTGCTTTCATGGTTGACTTGGTAAATAAAAAATTTCTTAAAATTAGTTTGCAGAACGAAAATGTTCATTTTATGTAGAAACGTGGAGAGTTATCGATAGGAATGTATTGAGGTATTCGATAGACAATTGAATTTTACATCTGTTGGTGACATAAAATACGGGGTGTCCCATTTAAGTTAAACGAGTAAGTGCCGTTTAAAGATTGCAATTATTTAACCTTTATTTATACACACCAAGTCTAAGTTAGTCAATATTTCACAAGTGCGACATAAAGTTTGATCTAGTTAGTAGGCCTTATCATTAATTTGGTTAAAAACAAGAAAACACCAGTTGAGAGTTTAAGCGTTAAATACTACATTTTCACAAAATACGAGATATTTCAAAAACCATAAGGTTTAGGTGAATTAAACCTCAATGAAAGTGGCATTTGTTTTCACTGCAAAATCCAAAAATGAAATAATTCATAGGGTATTCCATTCAAAAAATACCAACTTTGATATTTTTAGTGTTTTTGGAACACCCTGTACAACATGAAAATATTTAAAAAATGTAGTTCTAATAGGTCCCTATCCATCCTGAAGAAAAAACTTTCATAAAATCAAATACTTTAGCCATAACTCTTCGTGTCGAATAACGTGAATAACCCTGTATATAGATTCATCATCTAGATATATGGAGTGTATATTACATCCATTGTCATACAAAATACAATACAAATACTAGCTACCTATATTTATAATTTACATTACTCTATGTTACTGTACACAAAATTGCCAATGCAGACAAGTACATTTACAGGCACAGCAAGGAGAAAAAAGAATGTATACATATTGACAGAAGTGGTCTTGTATAAGTGGAAACATACACTCAATTATTATCTGAACAATTTTTTAGTTTTAATTTTGAACCTCCTTGTATCCAATGCTCTGATATCTGAAGGTATATTATTGTATATGGATAAGCCCTTGAAAAATATGCTGTTTTGGCCATTTATAGATGAAAATCTTAACAAATTCAGATCATTTTATTGCCGGGTATTATAGGTATGTATATCACTGCGAAGATCCAGGGTTAAATTGGAGTGGCGTGTTTTACAGATATTCTGGTGTATACAGAGATATACCTGATATTTATAGATGTTTTGTAGTGGCATAATGTTGAAATTTTTATAAAGCATGTCTGTGTTATATTTGATAGGGAGATTGTAAATATTTTTGATCGCTTTATTTTGCAGTACTTTCAGTGGGTTCACGAGATTTTGTCGAGTAGGGTACCAAAGTACTGCAAGATATTGGAAATGGCAATGTATCAGAGAAAAATACAATGACCTGACTATATACTTAGGTACAGAATAACTTAGACGTTTTAGGACTCCTATGGGAGCTAATAACTTTTTCCTTAAGATTTCCGTATGCGCTAGCCATATTCATAGTACTTGAGTATTCCAATTTACTATTTCCAAAGTTGATAAAATTTGTATCTTCATTTTTGTATAAATATATGTATGATGATTTTTTAATATTCAATGTTAATTTATTTAAGATGATATTTCGCAATGTTCAAAATATTTTGGAAGAAAGTTGATAAGTACACTTTGGTGATGTATAATACCATCAAATACAAGTCAATGTAGAATGTGCATCATAATGTTCACTGGTTGCTGTTCGTTGAATAGAAAAGATTCTATTTCTTTTTCAAAATAGTATTTTGAAACCTAAACGTATATATAATTTTAACTTAATAATATGCCATGTTCAAAAAGTGTTGAAGAAATCTTGATAAACTACATGTTGGTGATGTATAATACCATCAATGTATGTAGAATGTGCATCAAAATGTTCACTGATGAAGTTCGTTGAATTGAAAAATTTCCGTTTCCGTTTCAAATTCGTATATTTGAAAATTAAACTTGATATAATTTCGATTTTTGGTACAGTGAAGCATGAAATTATCAATTCCTGTTTTATTTTTTCTTTATTGTTTTACAATCCTTTGTGGATATCTTATTGTTTTGTTTTTGGAACTATTGACACATTCCTAGAAGATACAGTATTTCAAGTATCATTAATTGAAATAAATTGGTTAGGACACTAGACGTTCAGAGTGAAGGATGACAATATCTATTAGTGTTTTGTTTTTCTTTATTGTTTTACAATCATTTGTAGAAATCTTCTTGTTTTGTTTTTGAAAGTATTCACACATTCCTATATGGGATTGAATCATTAATTCATTGCTGAATAATAACCACCAATTGTGGAAATAGCTGAGATAAGCAAAATCTTTGGTCCTATATAACTTCACGAACTACACTTTGGTGATGCATAATACCATCAATTACAAAATTCTGTGTAGATTGTGGTTTCGATTTTTTGGTAACAGTTTTGTTGAATTGGTTAAATTGAATATGTTACTGGAAAAATTAACAAGGTCTAGTATTTCATCTCATCAAATCAAAGAAAGTGGTTAGAACCTAAGCCTTTCAGAGTGAAGGATGACAATATCATTTACTGTTTTGTTTTTCTTTATTGCATAACAATCGTCTGTGGAAATCTTTTTGTTTTGTTTTTGGAAGTATTCGCACATTCCTAGATGGATTGCATCATTAATTCCTTGCTGAATAATAAGTAACCACCAATGGTAGAAAAATTCAAGATTGGCGAAATCTATTGTCATATGTTACTTCACGAACTACACTTTGGTGATACCATCAAATACAAAATTCCTTGTAGAGTGTGGTTTCGATTTTTTGGAAACAGTTTTTGGTTAAATTGAACATGCTATTGGGAAAATTAACAAGGTCTAGTATTTCAAGTATCATCAATTAAAAGAAAGTGCTGAGGACACTAGACTTGCAGAGTGAAGGATGATTACTGTTTTTTTAAATTGTTCTACAATCTTTTGTGGAAATCTTTTTGTTTTGTTTTTTGGAAGTATTCACACATTTCTAGATGGGATTGCACTGTTATTTCATTGCTGAATAATAATTAATCTCCAATTGTGGAAATAGTTGAGATTGGCAAAATATTTTTTCATGTTCACTCCACGAAGTTTCGCCCGTTTTCTCAAAATCATCTCGTTCAAACTTATGGGTCATGTAACTGTCATTTTTTTTGATTCACGCAGTTCGAAACATTGAGAGAGACAATTAAGAACCACAGTTTGATGATGCATAACTCCATCAAATACAAATCTCTGCAGTAGAGTGTGGTTTCAAGAAATTATTACGTTACTTGAAAAATAAATGAAAAAATATATTCAACATGTTATTGTGGAAATTCAAGAACCTTGTCTAGTTTTTTAAGTATGGCTATATGAGATAAAAGTGGATAGGACAATAGACTTTCAGAGTAGTGGAAAGGGAGTAGCATTGATAAAATTTTTGTTTCGATGACGGTTGTGTCGAAGATATTTTTCGTAATTTTGAAATACTAGGGTTACAGGCTGCTTATTTTTCTTTCATCTGATTATCTATTCAAGTGAAAAGTAGAAGCGATTTCGAAGTTTTCACAATTTTTAGAAATGACAGGGCAAATTGAGTCTGGGGTCGCGTTGATACAAATACAAAGGTTCAATATTTTAATTGTAAAAATAAAGTGGAAAACATGTAATTTCGTAGTGTAAGATTCACTTACTGAATTACGGAATAGATCAGGAATTGTCGAAAATTAAAAATATCTATTTTGGCGAAGTGTACCACCAGCAGCAATCAGTTTGGTTAGTTTGAATATCATATCTTTCCGGAGTACTAAACTGATGTCTTGAATGTTAGGAAAAACAAATGTCCATTTTCAGTTTTCTTATTCCTTAAAAAAGTGACACCCATTTCATTGTCATTATAAATTGTGACAATTTGTTCAACAAAATGAACAACTGTTTTCTTCGCTAGAAATTTGACGGCAATAAAATCGTCTACGTTTAATTGATCATTGTCGCACAACCATGGTAGCCCTTCATCACTGAAATCGTTAATTGAATCATATGAACTCATTTCCACTTCACTGTCACTGTCGGATGAACTTTTGAATAATATTTCGAGATTTTTTTTTAAAATCAAATTTCACCTTCTTGGATACCTGCTCAATTTTTATCAGATTTCTTTTCTCGGTGATTTCTTCTAATCTCGCCTGCTTTTTCTGGTGTTGCGGTATAAATACGAGACTTTCCTTGCCTCTACCTAGCATTTTTTTCCGCTGTGCTTAATCTTTTCTCTGCTGAATTTTTGGAAGTTGTGGTCAATGCCTGTGCTGAATACTTTCTTCTTAAAACATATATATATATATATATATATATATATATATATATATATATATATATATATATATATATATATATATCTGTTATTATTGATGACTGTAGCTTTTTTCTGCTTTTCCTAAGGTTTATCCTAGGAGCAGATTTAGCATGTGGCCTGATTTGCTGAGGAGTTACTACATTGGACGGGCCAGAAATTGGACTGACATGTGGTTCTGCTGCATTCTGATTATTTTCTACATCCTGAACATCTTCTACATCCTGAACACCTTCCATATCCTGAACACCGTCGTTAGCCTTATTTTCGTCATCATTTCCGTTTTCATTTTCTTCGGGCCTATCAGTGACATAAGATAAAATCACTCTCTGAAAAAAATTGGGGATTCAGGGGTGCCATTCCTGTTTTCTTAAAATCCGTTGAGAATGTTGACAGAAGTAATGCTTTAGGGTAGGCAGTACCAACAATATTACAAACAACATAAATGGTCAGGTACGGCAGGATGATTTAGCATCCAGTCACCAACTCCTTGATTATAATAGCATTTAAATGGGAATTAGCAGCTCACGTCCAGCGGCTGTAATTTATGGCTGCAGTGGGACGGCAATGTCAATAAAATAATCCCATTATCTTTACACTTATTTAGCACACGAACATCGTAACGGCTCTCATGATTGTCAAGAATTAATAGAACTTTGAATTCTTTACTGCATCGCACGTGTTTGATAAAGTGCTCTATATACTTCAAAAATTGCCTCATGTCATCCAGCCAGAGGGATAAGCTGCACCTAGAGGAGCGCCAGTAAGCATGAAAGGCTTAAATATTTTTCTTGCGAATAGAAAGAATGGAGGCTGAAAAGTTCCATTAGCGCATATTGCGGTTCACATTGTTATTAATGTGCTTCGTTCAGCACTTTTTCAATTTGTTTCTGTTTAATGTTAGCAAGTACCTTTCTGGGTTTATGCACATTAGTGAAATCAGTCTCATCACAATTGTATATTTGGTTCGACTGGATATTATGTTTCGTTAACACATTTCTCAAGTTGTTAAAAAATGTAGCCACATTATGATTGTTGAAGCTGGTCGCTCTACCAAGGCTAGTTGCTTTTGGTTTTCGAAGCGATATCATTGGGTATCGTTTCCTAAAATTATTCAACCATTCGACTCCAGCTCGTTTCTTCTCGTGCCAAGCTCGAGGCGCCGTTTCATTATTAGTAATGGCATACTTGTAAGCTAATTCACGAGTATTTAATAATGTCAAGCCGTAGCACATTTCGCAAGGTTCAATTATATACTCGCTTAGTAGCTGCTCCTCTCTACTCGTAAATAATGGTTTGAAACCATGGCTTCGTCCAAATTCAAATCATTTGTATTTTCTTCATTAGGTAATTTGAACTTCTTCACTTTCTGTTATAAAGCTGACTTGCTTACACCATGCTTTTTGGATGCACCCATCAATGTCATTTGATTTTCTAAAACACTTTCACTGCGGAATGCATAGACCTTGCGTATACTTCATGATCTTCTCTGCTTTTTTCAAAAACTGTTGGGATCTTGGATGTCTCGGCATATTCAATTCTGCAAAAAATAAAAATGTTTAGCATGTTGTAGCATATTTCAGCATGGACCGCATTATGTTATCATATCCCAGTATGGACCACTTTTTTTTCCACTATGGATCATGGTGCATTGAAATACAAATGACCAAAAACTTTATCAAAAGGGTAGAGCTAGGTATAAACAGAATAAGACTGTTCCACAGACACAGGCCGTTTCAACACACAATTAGCGGTTTAGAGATTCACTACCCGAACTATTTTGTCTTCACCGGGAAACATTTCGACAATTGTTCCCAGTTTCCAACACAATGGAGCTGCATTATCATCCTTAATTAGAGCTAAAGATCCAACTCCGAGGTTCGGCTGAACCTGACGCCATCTTGATCTCTCCTGCAAACTGCTGAGATATTCATGTGACCATCGCTTTCAAAAATGCTGGATATGCTGCTGAATATTTTTGAAATGGGACAAACGGTTGGGTGGTATTTCTCGAACGTCATTCTGAGGCAACGTGGTTAACGGCTCGCCAATAAGGAAATGGGCAGGTGTTAGGGGAGACAGATCATTGGGATCGTTTGAAAGGGGAAGTAGAGGTCGAGAGTTCAGGACTGCCTCTACTTGAGTGATTACTGTATATAAACTCTCAAAAGTTAAATGAGTATTACCAACAATTCTTTTTAGGTGGAATTTTGCAGATTTGACACAAGCTTCCCAAAGACCGCCGAAGTTGGGAGCATGTGGAGGCGAGAAATGCCAGTTAATTTTATTTTTGCTCAGAAATTCATGAAAATTTAGCTTTTTTTCAAGGCTTGCTAATATGAGTTTCAGTTCATTATCAGCACCAACAAAATTATACCCGTTATCAGTATAAATGTCAGTGCAAACACCCCTTCTTGAAACAAATCTTGTTAAGCATTTTAGAAATGAATCTGTAGAAAGATCGTCAGATAGCTCAAGATGAACAGCTTTTGTCACAAAACATACGAAAATACACAAGTAGCTTTTGACAATCTTTCTACTCCTTGTCTTGCCGTCTTTAATATGAAATGGGTCAGTGAAATCTATTCCCGTTGTTAAAAATGGGTGCTGAGGCTGGAGACGTGATTGTGGAATATTTCCCATTTGATATTGACTTTGTATAGGTTGTGATCTGAAGCATATTACACATTTGTGCAGAACTACTCGAATGGCGCTACGTCCATTGATTGGCCAAAAATTGTGAACCAGCATGAAGATGTCTGATATGTTTATACCGAATAATTAATTTTTTAAGGTTACCTTTGTTGGAGAGTAAGATTGGATGCTTGTGATAATATGGAATATGTGAAAATTTCAATCTTCCACCAACTCTTATCAAACCATTTTTGTCTAAGAATGGATTAAGTGACAGAATTTTACTATTTGAAGATAACGGTTTTGATTTTTTCAACGAATTCAAATCCAATGGAAATGAATGTTCTTGAACCAACTTACAAATAGCGATAAGACCATTATCGAGTTCAGATTTGGATAATCGTCCTGAAAAACGAGCTTTGGAATTTGGAATTTTTGCATTGTTTGCAAATCTAATACAATATGATAATACTCTCTGTAATTTCAAGAATGATGAAAACCTATCGATACTGGACTTCGGTTACTGTGATTAAAGTAAAATCGGTTTTCTTCATTTCTGGTATTTCGGAGTTGAATGAGATGTCATTTTTAGGCCAAACCCTTTTTTCTTGGGACATCCAATGAGGACCTGTCCACCATATTTTGCAATCTATCAATTCCTTTGGATTCAGACCGCGGGATATATCTGCAGGATTTGATTCAGTGTTGACGTGATTCCACTGGTTTTTGTTTGACAATTGTCGAATTTCAGTGACTCGATTGGCTACAAAAGTTTTAAGTTTATGTGGTTCAGTGTTGATCCATGCTAATACGATGGTTGAATAAGTCAAATAATTAATAGTCAATTTTGTTAGATGTCGCTTTGAGAACCTTCTGGGCAAGTTGATTGACAGACAAGTAAGGCTGCACAAAGTTCGAGCTTTGGTAAAGTTACAAATTTGATCGGTGCAACTCGAGACTTTGCACAAACTAAATGAACATGAATTCTTCCAAATGCATCAACTGAACGTAAATAACAACAGGTACCATACGCCTTTTCTGAAGCATCTCCAAAGCAATGTACTTCTATGGAAATAGGTTTGGGGCAACTAACATGTCTAGGGATTTTTATTGAATTTAAATGAGGTATCTGACTGGAATATTCGAGCCAAGAGCAGTGTTAAGAGACTGGTAGACTTTCATCCCAATGTAGTCCTAATTCCCAGAGTTTTTGCATGATAATTTTGGCTTTAATTGTACAAGGACCAACAAAACCTAATGGGTCAAAAATTTGACCTACTACTGATCAAACTGTGCGTTTTGTAATATGATGCATCTGAATGCGAGGAACAGTGAATTGAAAAATATCTTCCTCTGAATTCCATGTCAAACCTAGAGTTTTTGTTACCTTGTGATTGGAAATTAGAGTTTGAGTGTCATGAGGTTCAATGAACCTCATGACACTCAATGAAATTTCTTCGAGAATGTGTTGGCTATTTGAAACAAATTTAGGAAGGTTGAACCCAGCTGATTTTAAAATATCAATGAGGTTTGATAAGACACTTTTTCCATTTTGTATTGAGTTAAAACCTGTAAGCAAGTCGTCTACATAGAAATTAGATATAATGATATCACTAGCTTGAGGAAATTTTACTTTATTTTCCTTGGCTACCTGACAGAGAGATCTAATACATAGAAACGAAGCACTAGCAGTGCCATAAGTGGCAGTATTTAATTGATAATGACCTAGCTCCTCACTAGGATCTGAACGCCATAATATGCGTTGCAGATCTCGCTGTTGAGGCTGAATGTTAACCATTCTGTACATTTTCTCTATATCAGCTGTGACTGCATACTGAAATCTGGAAACTATTGTAAACAGATCGTCTTGAATTGTAGGGCCTACCATTAAAACATCGTTTAATGACACTCCACTGGAAGTTTTTGCTGAACCATCAAAAACGACACGAAGCTTTGTCGTGGTGCTGGACATTTTCAGAACGCCATGATGTGGCAAATAATATGTTTGAAAATTATTATCAAAATTATTCAATTTTGACATGTGGCCGAGTGACTCATACTCAGTCATGAATGAAACATACTGTTGTTTGAAGTCTGAATTTTTAGATAATTTTTTCTCAACAGTATAAAATCTTTTTAGTGCATTATTAAAAGAATCACCAAGTTGATTGATATTTTCCTTGATTGGTAAACTGACAATGAATCTACCAGATTTGTCACGGACTGTGGTTTTTGAAAAATGTTCTTCGCATTGTGCTTCTTCAGGTGAGTAGTTAACCTTAGGTTGACATTCGTCTATTTTCCAGAAGCGCTCAAGTAATTCTTTAATATTGTCATCATTTTGCAACGTGAGATTACACACTGAATTTGGAATGTTCTCATATGCTATTGGCAAAGGACAGACAGTATCCAGCCAAGCTTTGTTTTTTGCAAAACTGTATTATTATTATTTAACCCTCGAGAGGTGACGTACGGTCTGGTAGACCGACGACGAAGACAAACCTAGTTAACTACGCCGTCGCAGAGCGAGGCGCTCTATGCGCCCTAGTACATGTGTTAAATTAACCCATCTATCGTCTAGTTACGACTCAGTCTAGTTCGAAGTGTGGAAGACGTGAAACACGTGTCACGGTCTCTCAGACCGTAAGTCACCTAATTCGTAGACGGAATTTTAGACCGACGTCACCGAAGTGAAGCTATTCATTTTCGAAAAGTATTATTTAAATTTTTCATATTACAACCTTATATTGACTTAATTCGGGAAAATGAGTTACGAGAAGAATCAAGCTTGGTTGCAGAAACTTATGGATGAAGTTGAGTCAGATACCGAAGAAGGAAACACTTATCTATATGACAACAGTGATGATAACGAGAATGACTGTATTGAGCAAAGAGATGAAGATTCTGAAAGTGAGCAAGAGTTTGGTGATAATATGACAAATATAACCTCGGAAATCGAAGAGGAAGTCTCTGAGAGAGAAGAGAATAAAAAAGGTGAAACAGAAGTAGACAAAAATTTGAAAAATCTCGGACAATCTGGCCTATTTTACATAGGTAAAGATAAAACTACCCTATGGAACAAACATTGCCCACCAAAAAGCATGCGAAATAGTAGGGCTAAATCGAAAAACATCATCACTCAGTTACCTGGTCCAAAACCACCTACCAGAAATTTGATAGATCCTGTGCAAATTTGGAAAGCTTTCTTTGATGAACCTGTTATTGAAAGTATTGTAAAATATACAAATCAGCACATCCAACAATTTGCAGTTGGAAAGTATACTAGAGAAACATATACAAGACCGACTGACGCCATGGAAGTGGAAGCGTTAATTGGCTTGTTGTACCTGGCTGGAGTAAAAAAAATGAATAGACTGAATTGTGAGGAACTTTTCAGTACTGCTGGGGATTCACCGGAACTATTTCGCTTGACGATGTCACAGCAACGTTGGCTTTTTCTTTTAAGACATATTAGATTTGATGATCATGAAACAAGGGATGCTAGAAAAGCTTCAGATAAACTTGCTCCAATTCGTGACGTCTTCAATCAAATAAACGAAAAGTGTAAAAAAAACTTCAGTCTTTCTCATCACGCCACCATAGACGAAATGCTAGTGGCGTTTCGCGATAAATGCTCATTTAGACAATATATACCTTCTAAACCGGCTAAGTATGGGATTAAAATATTTGCATTATCAGATGCTATAATGTTTTATACAGCAAATATGGAAGTCTATCTTGGCAAACAACCCGATGATTCTCCCTACGCCGTTAGCAACTCGGCCATTGATGTAGTAAATAGGCTCGTTGAGCCTATTAGTGGAACAAATAGAAACTTAACTACAGACAACTGGTTCACTAGTATAGATCTTTGTGAAAAATTACTACAAGAACACAGGTTAACCCTTCTTGGGACAATTCGCAAAAACAAGCGACAGCTACCATCCCAATTCATAGATTGCAAAGATCGGCCAATTCCATCAAGTATGTTTGCATTCAGGGAAAATTGTACTTTGGTATCAAATGTCCCAAAACCTAAGAAAAATGTATTATTGATATCTTCAATGCACGATGTTGATGAAATTCACGAAATCACTCAAAAGCCCATGATGATAATAGATTACAACAAAACAAAGATAGGAGTTGATATGGTGGATCAATTATCTTCAAACTACAATGTAGCACGGAATACCAGAAGATGGCCTATGGTTGTGTTCTATACTCTGCTAAATGTGACTGGAATTAATTCGTTCATTATTTTCAAAAATAATCAAGAAGAAGATACATGGTATGTCAGGAGGAAATTTTTGACAAATTTGTCTATTGGCCTTACAAAAAATCATATGATAAGGAGACAAGCTGACCATCATATTCCTCGCCATATTCGAGACAGAATTCAAGAAATGTGGAAACTTCCAATTGAAAATCAAAGGAATGCATTTCCAGAACGATCTGGACGTTGTCAAGTTTGCACATCTAAACAAAACAGAAAAACCAAATATTATTGCAGAGTTTGCAATACGTTTCTTTGCCTGGAACATGCAAATATTATTTGCAGTCATTGCTCTGAGGAAAGACTATAATAAGTTTTAAGTTAAATTAAAAAGTAAGATCTTAAGTAATTTGTTTTGTCTTTCAATAAGAATTATTTTTTATTTTGTTATTTTATTTTGAAATAAACATATATTCTAAAAATATTGACAGGTTGTTTAATCATTAGAGTAATTAAATATGATATATTTGTAATTTAAAATGTCGCTGGAACTCATATGGATCTATCGGTCTCTTGGACCGACGTCATCGGAGATGTGCAAATGATCCACGTCACCTCCCAAGGGTTAATAACTTGATACGTCCCACACAAATCAAGTCCCAAAAAATAGAGGCACCTATTAGTAAGTCGATCGGACCAATTTCATTGAATTTTTCATCAGCCAACACTACGTTTTCAGGAATCTTAAGACTCTTAACATTTAATGAGACGGAAGGCAAGTCTTTTGTTATTTTCTTGGATATCAAAAATGGAATGTTCTGTACAGTATACGAATTGGTCCTTGATTTTATAGTAGTACAGACGCAATATTTGATCCGAAACCTTCTACTGAATGGGTTACCTTAGCAAGTGGAAGTTGCAAAGATTGGAATAACTTTTCCGTCATGAAATTCGACTGTGAACAGTTATCTAGAATAGCCCGGCATTAACGATGATTTCCATGTTTGTCCAAAATTAAGACGACTGCTGTAGAAAGCATTACGTATGAGTCAGAATTAGTATTTTCTGATGAAAAAGTAGTGAGGGTTGATTGTGTCATCTTAGAAATAGATTCTGAATCTGTTTGAATAATATCAAATTCTTTATTTAAAGAGTCCACTTTTTCTAAACGAGAATATTATTCCTCTAATTTCGCGGAATCTGTTACGTCTTGCATGAATTTTGTGAATCTTGTGATTTGTGATTTCAAACCACTGCGTTTGTGACGTAATAATTTAATGTCAGCCTCTGCCATTTTAACAAATGAGAGTATACACTAATAAACAAGTTGAGAACAAAAGAATATAGGTATTAATGAGAGGAAAGCGGCACTTACTTGATTACAGTCCCAGTTACCTTATTGCATGAATGTACAAAGCGGAGAATGCACTGCTTCTTTGTCCTTTTTTCAATTTCCAACGTTGAAAATAGATCCTGGAACTATCGGCACACTATTTGTTGACCAAAAGATTCACTAACTTATGTTTTGCTTGATTCGAAGGACCTGAATGAAATTGTTGAATTCTTCTTGATCGATGAATGCCTTTTTCGCTGATTTTCAAATCCGGCTCGAGTGGACCATGTTCGATCTTCGACGAGATTTTTCGTGAGATCTACTGTTGTATTTCGATGAACTGTATGCTGGTATGCTTGATGAGATGAATAGTAGTGGGATGCTTGGTTTTAGGCAAAAACAACGCTTGATAAATACTTACTTTTAATAAAACATAACAACAGATACATAAAAAATGAATGATGCGTTACTGACTCAAACAGCGTTCTTAACGGTCTCTTTTTTGCGTGCGCATTCGCTAAGTAAAAGAGCCCTTTCAGACTAGGATACTGTATCCGAGATACTGTATGCTAGATACAGAATTTAGGCCAGATACAGTCAAGATACTTTTGTTAGAATATAGTTTTGTAAATAAATTTTATCAGTACAATATCAGTGCTGTACGGTGCTTTTTATGAAATGGACATTGAAGAGTGCGCTATGCTGTGGTATATTATATTTCTGGGCCCTAACTACAGTGTACCATGTATAATTTATTTCCGTAACTTACAATTCACTTGATAGTTTGCGAATAGTTACTAGATAGTAGTGCACTGATTAATACAAATTAAACATCAATTCGCTTATCTAAAGGGTTTTCACTGCAATCCGTAAAAACTTAAAAGCAATATAAATTAACGAATAAACTCATTATTCATCGCTAATAAACAATATTATTGAAATATTTCATTTAATTTTTGTTATCCATCTTGAGATGATTATTGTAAAAATCAGTAAGCTTTCGACAAATAATCGTCTTGTTTCGAGAATTTTTAATAATATAATAATTTGATTTATTTATCTAATGAATTTATCCATTCCTTTTTGAATGCACTGTATAATTAAACTTTATTCTCCATGGTACAATCGAAAAACCGTTCTATTCCACTTCACTTCTACTAATAAATAATAAAAATATTGTACACCTATGCTATTGTGCTTTTTGAATCGCAAAAGTAGGCAAGTCTGAACAGGTCCATAAGCCACAATGATAATTCGGTATCCCGGATTCGGATAGTGTCGCCGGCGGCTGAATGAGCGAGATTCAGAAATTTAGTATCGCGATACGGTATGCTGTGCTGAATGCAGTGTGAAAACGTACATATAAACGCATGTATTTTCTGTATCTGGGATACGCGTATCTCGGATACAGTATCCAAGTCTGAAAGGGCTCTAAGAATTGTCTCTGGCATCGCGTAGTTTGGCGCTGTTGCCAGACTTAGAAATTGTAAGTAGGATCCATAACAAAGACAATATTGAGGTTTTGTATGTCTTAGATATCCATAAAAAAATTCTTGTTGAAAAGGGTACATTATTTTCAGCTCATCACTTACCTGAATTTCCAAAATATCGAAACGCACCGTACCAATTGAAAAACCAACAAGAGTTTCAAAGGCGACACTGTTATGATAACACACACACTGACACATAGCTCTACCGCGACGATAAAACAGCCAGGAGAGTGAAATTTCCACTATGGACCAGTTTACCCTAAGTATATTGTCAACAATATTTTATTATATTTAGTAAAATACATGCATTCAGGATAATCAAAAAACCTTTTTCGTGTGATATATTTCAAAACAGGGAAAAAGACACAATGCCTTGTCACACTCTACACATTGGTAAGAAGTATCTTTTCTTCTCTTAGCATTTTTTTGACAATGTTTGCATACAAAGCAAAGTCGTTGGCACGTCTTCTTTCCACCAGGTACAGGTGGTATCTTTGCTGGAAAATGTCTGGCTCTTATGGCCGTATTCGCCGTTTTCTGTTCTAAGCGAGGCTTGCATAAGCTCGCTTAAACATTAAGCCAAGCTAAAGTTTTCGTTATGTACCGCAGAATAAAAAACGGGGCTTAGCCAAGCGTTAAATTAACTTGGCAACGTTGTATCTTTTATTGAAATTAAATATTTTATGTGACAAGTGACATGGACAAGTGTTGAAATGTAAAGCCAACATTAACCTTATCTAGAGAGAAAACGCATTTTTTATTATATTAACATGAATTCAATTTTTGAAGAAAAAGTTAAGGAGAGGCGGGTACCAAATTTTACAAGTACTGAAAAACTGCACTTGATGCATTTAATTGCCAATAAATACGCAAGTATATTGGAAGACAAAAAAACCGACAGGACATCTTCTTCTCAAAAAAATAGGGCCTGGCAATTAATCGAAAACGAAATTAATTCGTCATCTAGCACCGGCATATATAGAAATGCTGCGTGTCTTCAAAAATGCTATTCCAACAAAAAAAAAAGAATTGAGAAAATCACTAGCACAAGAGAGGAAAGAAACTCTGCTGACTGGGGGTGGACCACCTCCAAAAATTAAAAAAGATGAAGCGGACCAAGTTCTTGAATCCATTTTGAACATAAAAACATTGGTAGGGCTTAAAAATACCTTTGATGATGATGCTGATATGACAGTTATTGCATTAAACAAAGAAGAGGATGTTGTTGAGTTTATATTCAATGATGATGGTTATATAGAACCAACATTGTCATTAGAGGTAATATTCAACATACTCTTTAGATAAATTTTGCTTATATTTTCTGAAATTAAAGAGATAGACTATATTTTCTCATTTTCTGTGAAGTTTAATAGCTGTTATTCTAGAGCACTACTGTTATGACCGAGAGCATGAGTAGTACCCATGATCAAGCAAGGAATATTGATGAAGACATCGATAATATCCGGAAAGAAAGAACCTGGAAAAAATATACCTCAGGTCAACTTCAAACATCTATCAGTTCACCACTCCTTATAAAAGAACCGATTGGCAAGGAGAAAATAAGTTTGGGAAAAAATGTTTCTGGAGCAGACACTAAGGTTATCTATAATTTAGAATACTTTTTTCATAGGCTTTAATAATAATTTTGTAACTTATAATAAAAGTTTTTGTTATTTGTGTAATATTTTGACTGTTCTTAAATTTACTATGGTATGGACAATTAGTTATTCAAAGAATTTTGTAGGCTTTCAGCTCGACACCTAGCAATCGAAGACGGCCAACTACAATAGTTAAGCCAATGACATCATCTGATGTGGGTAAAAAATATGATCTTCTACTGGACAAAAGACTACAGCTAATTGAACACACTCAAACACACCCAAGCTGAAAATGCCCTTATTATGAAGAAGCGCATGCTAGAAATAGAGTTAGCCAATAAAAAAGAGCAACATTCCACTTTCCAGAATAATGCCTCCAGTACACTATAAGTTTGAAGGCATTGATTTCACAATCTGCCATGTTGTACCTGTGCAAATCTTTCTTAATATATCTTTTAAATAATAAAAATGAGCATTTATTTATAACAAAAACAATTATAAAAATGATTTCTAATAATAATAACAATAAACTTGATTTGATGTAGTTTGTACAACAATTCTTAATATATATTTTTTATAAATTTGCAAAATAATTAACTACATCATGTCTAAAGTCATGTGCTGGATTATATTGTAAATTTACTGCTGGAAGTTGTCCTTGATTAATTAAATAATTTAACTCCTCTGCATTTATTCCTTCGGGTGGTGGAGGAACATCTTCATGCATCTTTAGTGCAATATTGTGGAGAACAGCTGTAGCAACTATTATATTCAACACATTATTTAAATTGCATCTGAGCCCATAACAAAGTACTGGAAACCTTCTCTTGAAGACACCATTTGTTCTCTCAATGCAATTTCTTGTTCTAATATGTGCTTCATTATACAGCTGTTCAGCACGAGTTGTTGGATTTGCTAATGGAGTAAGCAGGTAGAATTTCAGTGGATAACCACTATCACCTAAAAAAGGAGCAAATTATTACTATTGTAAATCAAAAGTTATCCACAAATTTACCAAGTAGTATGCCATTTCCAAATTCTCCTGCTTCAAACCTGGTTCTCAAACGGCTATTATTAAACACTGTTTATCATGTGCTGATCCTGGCCATCTTGCCACAATATTGTGAATTGTTAGTTCACTATCACATACTAACTGCACATTAATTGAACAGTATGATTTCCGGTTTCGATAAACCTCTGCATCTTCTCCACCTAAAAGAGTTTTATTTTGTAATTTTTGCTAATAGTTATTATTTGAGAAGTGACTAGGACTATCCTATAGTAATATTGGTACCTATTAAATGTGTTAAATGCAGAGCAAGAGAAATATACCTATGGTTAAGTGTGTACTTACCAGGAGAGCAGATTTTTATGTGAGTTCCGTCTACACATCCTATGATTCGGGGAAACCTTGCAACTTGGTAAAAATTGTTCTGACACCTGAGGATTTCTTGTGGGTTGCTTGGCATTTTGATGAACCTATTATGCAGACTGCCAATAACGGAAGAGACTTTGCTTATAATCCTAGACACAGTGCTTTGATCCATGTGCATGAAATCGCCAATATTAATTTGATGGGCACTGCTAGCATAAAACATTAAAGCAGTCAGTACCTGATTTGCTGGGGATACACTATTATTTCTAAAAATAAGATAGATTATTATACAAACAACAGAAACAGTTTTTGATCTTTATTTACTAAATACTATGTAATACTTACAAATCACTTTCAAATTCCAATTGATCATCTATCATTTCCAAAATTGATATTACTGTGGGTTTTGTTAATCTAAATCTTCTGAAGAAACTTAAGTCGTCCATGTCCTCAATATAGTTTGGCCTATTGTACAAATGTGAAAATCCAAAATTAATGATGTCTAAGACGTCCAGGTCATCATCAAGGATCATTTCATCCTCCACTTCCATATTATTGGAATTTATTTTTAAAGATCAACCAAATTAAGTATTTAACAAAAATAGTACACTACAAGAAACATACAGAAGTATGAAACTCACGTACCTATGTCAAAATATCTGGCTTAACAAGATAAGCCCTCAATTTTGAAAGCTTAACTTAAACCAGGCTTGAAGTGAGCTGAACGTACGGCGCATACCAAATGTGTCTTGAAAACAGGCTTAAGCTCTAAGCTTCGCTTAATTGTATACGGGGAATATGGCCATTAGTGTAACCGGATCGTCTCCTGAAGATGGGCGACCTTTAAGCAGACGTTTTTGTTCTGGCTTATATTTCTCAATAATTTCTCTTTATTTTGTATAACGCATGTGAATTCACAACGCAAATATCTAACAGATGAAAACAGGCGCGTAGATAGGTTTGAGTCTTGGAGGGGGGTCAGGGTACTACGCCGAAGAGAAAATCGCGGGGCGATAATTTCTGGTGGGTTAATAAAATGACGCAGGGAAAATTTATTGGAGTACTATTTAGGTACCTTTTATTTTGCAAAAAATGATTTTTGCCGGCTAGTTGGAGCTTTCTTTCGTTCACGTTAGTCACTATACCTAACTAACCCTATTAGGTAAAATTAAAAAATAAATGCAAGAATAATATACTTTTAATCTAATTTATATCTAAAAAGTCTACAAAAACATTACACATTATTAAATATATGTTAACAAAATTTTAGAAAACATTATCCACCTGTCAGATAATAATCTTATCTAAAGGAACAAATTAAATCTACAAAAAGATAACACAAACACCTTTTTTTCCATAGAATATCATAGGTAAAAATAATTTTAAAAATATTCCGTTTGTCAGCCAATTTAACTAAAAGACTAGATAGTATACATAGTAATACAACATAATATGCAATATCTTGAAATACACAACCACAAGCTGTAAAAATATTGTAATACAAAATCTAGTTTTCTTGTACGTTACTTGGAAAATCTATCAATAACAGCATCAATATTTAACTCGATATCTTTGTGTATATTTGATAGAGTTGAACCGACTAATCTTTCGTGGCCCATCGTAGACCTTAACCACGATTTAAGCCTCTTGAGTGTGGAAAATTACCGTTCAGCACTTGCAACACTTATTGGCATAACAGAAATAATCTGAAGATGTGTATATATCGCACCATGAGATGACAAGTGTCGTAACTTCCAAAACCAAGTTTTGAGAAAATTGCATTTCAAAGAGTTTCCACATTACAAATGGTTCCATTAATTTTATTATTGTGTATAATGTTACCATATTAGATTAAGTTTTTTAAAATAATGATTTTATCTATTCTAAATGCCAAAAAAGCTACTACTTGAGAGCAGAAATTAATATTTTTAGCTGTAAGTATTAATATTTTAAGCTGTAAGTTAATTTAAAAGAATCATGGGGTGGAACATAAAACTCTAATAATTTAATGTCCATTAAAAAATGAACGTACAACAGAAACAATATAAATATTTTTACTAAAAAAGTGTAGAAAAAATACATAATAAGAAATACAATCTTCATCTTCATGTAGATCAGTCACAAAATTTTTTTCTTTGTGATTAATAACCAGTGATTCATAAAACTGGGCATGTGATTGAGGTATATGATTTTGTTTCAGCAGCCAAAGTAAATCATTTTTTTTTGGAACTGAAATCCCTGGTTCGCTTGTGTACATTGAGTCTAATTTTGATGAACTAACATTTTTTCTTCTGGTACTCTTAGCTGTATTCATCTGTATTTTGAAGAATTCATCTTGCTTCCATTTCGTTTTGTATAATATGATATTTGATTGGCTTTTTTCCACCTTTAGTACATTTATTTTTAGCCATTTTTAGCCAAATTGGTAGGGTCAAGATAAATCTGAAAGAAAACGTTCGTGAATAGGTGCGCCGACCGTATAGATAGCGTATAACTTATTAGAATAACTGAACATTGAACATACCTATAAGCGACTGATAAAATTGTATAGGCTTCCTGATATAAATTATATTTTGAAATACTCATGTAGCAGCACAATACACAGTTTTTACAAGTTTTACAATCCAATACTAAGTTATCTTCCTTGGACTCAGAATCTTGTTCTTTAAAATCATAGGTGTCGGCAAGAGAGCACTTCATTGTATTCCAGTTTGTAGAAAAACTTGTCAATTCTTGTTTTAAATTTTCGAAAGTGCTGGTGGTATTAATATATTGAGAAATCTTTTTAGATAATGTCTTCAAACTATTTTCAGGAAAATTAGTTGTAAATTCACCAAAGTGTTTTGGATTTGAAATAGCAACGTCATTGCACAATTCAAAATTTTTTGAAAATCTTTTTTTTATCGACGCAATTACTATGTCCATTATTATATAGAAAGTGTCTGTTTTAAACTTTCGTTTGAGTTCATCATTTAAAACTTCGTCAAAACACTTTTCTCCGTCCATTTTTTTTACTTTACGTATTTTTTTTGTTGGAAGTTCGGATTCAATGTCAACTGCTATATCCAAATCTTCTAATTTATTTTTTGTCCATTTAATGAATTCATTGGTATCTTTTTTGACATCCAGGAAGCAAGTCAAGACCTTGAGTTTGCATATATCTTGATAAAGGACCAGTGATATTAAAAACTGAGAAAAATATGAGCTCATAATAAAAATTCATATGTAGTTATTACACTTTTTAAATTTTGTGCCGTAGCTCTAACATCTGAATTGATGTTTGTGTTTTCTTGTACTGTCTTAAGGGATATAATAAAACTTCAATGTATAATGACGATTCATAACTTTTATAGTTACCAAAAATTTTTACTAAAGCGGACTCCTTAGCCCACCAGCGGGTCTCGCCTATTATTTGCAACGTTTCCATTTTGGAATTAGTATTCTTGGTACTGTTTGAAAACCATATATCCATCCTTTGCTGAGATTCTTTAAAAAATACTGCAATTTGAATCATATAATTGAACAAATTCGTCGCGTTAAGACTAGCTTTCATCAGGTCTCCAATGACTAAATTTAAAATATGGCTATAGCACCATATATGCACATGCTGAACGGTAACCTCTTTCAGAAAGGCAACTAAACCTTTAAATTCCCCTTGCATGTTTGAGGCACCATCAGTTGAGTTAGCAATGCGGTTATATATCTCTAAATTATTGCTTTCCAGTTCTGTTTTAACAAGGTTGAAAAACCCCTTTCCAGTAGTGTCATGACAATTTACAAGCGATAATAATCGCTCTTGAATCTTATCTCTTAAAACATACCTTAAAAAAATAATAAAGATTTAGTTCAATCACTATGAGCAGATTTTTATTGTCTTACATAATATAATAATAAAAACCAGAAAGTAAAAAATGCAGTTAGTGTACAGAATTTACGACAAACAAATATTACTTTCACCTACATGCCCTGTCATGGGGCGCTCTGTCATCTAAGATGGGGGCTCCTTCTCCTCGATCCTGGCCTGGGGGCCCTGCCTTGGGGGCCCTGAATATCGCCAGGGGGCCCTCTGTCATCTAAGATGGAGGTTCCTTCTCCTCGATCCTGGCCTGGGGGGCCCTGGCTTGGGGGCTCTGGACTGAGAGGCCCTGACTCTCTCTTATGCCTACTTCTTCTCATCGATCCTGCCCGGAGGCTCGTCCGTCAACCCATTGTTATAATTAGGATTAAGCGAGTGATATAACTAACTTGCGCAGAGGATTCCGTAACGTTAATCTTGAATCATAGATATCTTAGACCATAGATCTGTCATACGTCATCCGATCTGTTATTCGTAACTGTCACATGTCATCTTGAATCATAGATATCTCAGAGCATAGAACTGTAATACGTTAAACATTTAAATTTTGAATGCGATTGCAACGCCCTCCCCTCTGTTGGTGAGATTCTGAATGATGAGAATACAGTGATCTGTCATTCACGATCCACCATCTGTTGACCAGGTTCTGAATGACGATTATACAGTGATCTGTAAGATCGTTCGAGGCTCCAGAAGTCTTCATGTGAGCCCCCAGGAGTCTTCATGTGTTCAGGAGATTGAAATTATATGATATATATATATATATATATATATATATATATATATATATATATATATATATATATATATATATATATATATATATATATAGTAGATAAAGAATGGGTGTGCACAATACACAATGACCTTGACCTTGAAAAGGCGGTTAACCTTGAGTCGATATTTAGGAGTGGGGGTAACTTAGTTGAGGGGCGTGCACCATACACAATGACCTTGATATTTATCAGGAGTGGGGATAGTTTATTTTTCGATTGGTTTACCTTGAAAATAGAACAGACCTTGACCTTGAATATTCATCAGGAGTGGGGATAGTTTATTTTTCGATTGGTTTACCTTGAAAATAGAACAGACCTTGAGCATAATGACCTTGAATATTTATCAGGAGTGGGGATAGCTTATTTTTCGATTGATTGACCTCGAAAATAGACCAGACCTTGAGAGAATTAACCTTGAATGTACCAGGAGTGGGCTCAAGTTTGATTTCAATTGGTCAATAGTGGCCTTGACATTTTTCATCCCTACCCATTTTTTCTCAGTATATATTTTGCTTTCAGTGCATTCAAAGGTAGTTTGCGCGATGTATTTCAGATTTAAAAGTTCCGGTGGTATAATTTTTACCGAAATAACGTACCAGAATCAGTTAGGTCATTATAATATTGGTTCTGATGAGTTCATCAGATTCGTTTCGCATAAAGTTTTGTGTGCTCCATTTTTTGAAGCAAAGAAAGCTAAATGTATAATCGATGAAGAAACAATTGTGAGTTCGCATAATATCGACACCATAGTTGACAAAGAAACTTTAGTCCATTATATCAAGCTTTATGGACAAGAGTGTGCTAAGTGTGAAAAGCCATTTATGCGTGTAACTGAAATAGATCCAAGAGACTGCACTGGCTATAGTATGAAAACTGTATAATCATGGAGCATACTGAGATTGTCTGGAAAATAAATTCACTGAAATATCAGTTGGAATATCATATTGAAAAGATGGATGGAAAAAATGAAAATCATTATCCTAGTATGGATTTCGAATTAACTGATAGGGATACAGTAAATGATGCGAAAAGTATTTGTGATGCATTTCTCAGTGATAAAATTTCCGTGAGTGTTTGCTGTGAAGATTTAGCACGTTTAAGTGAAGAGTTGAAAAAATGGATCTTCAATAATATATCATTATCAGAAAAAATTATGTTTAACTTATTTCCAAAGTCGAAGCTAGTTGTGTTGGAGCATGCATATATTGGTAAAAAAATTGAAGACTTTAGTGAAGAAGATTTGAAATTTTTTCCTGTTGATTACTTAGTTAAGAAACTGAATTGCTATGAGCTTCTCAACATTTATCATAGGCTTTCTAGACCATTGATCGAAACATTCAAATTACAGACCCTTTTACCCTGCTTCATACATCATAATCGACCTGATGAAAATACACATATAGATGGCCCACCTGTGAGTCAAGCAAATTGCTTTCGATGCAATCAAGTATTGACGAACCCCCACCTACTTATGTTTTCAAGGTGAGGATACAGTACAGTACAGTAATTCAGTAACGAAGAATATTGGTTCCAGCATAATCAAGTATTTACCCCCACCTACTTATAAATTCAAGGTTATTGTGTATGGTACACACACCATAACTAAGTTACCCCCACCCGTACAGTTTTTCAAGGACAAACCACAGTACTTAAAGGCAGGAGCCAAGTTATTTCGACAGTTCCAAAGTTTGAGAGTGAATCAATAAACATGAGTGCAGAAACAGTGAGTGTATTCGAACCATACATTTTGTGCCCAAAAGTATTCTTTCTTAACAAATCGAAAACTAAGTATGTATCTGTTGGACTGTCGCACCTTCTGAAAGAAGTTATAAGAATCAGTGGACCATCTCTGAGGGGTCATCACATTGATTTCACAGCTGAAGAGTTTCGTGAATTAGTCAACTGTGAAGAGTTTATCCATAGGAATTTGGAGAAATCATCATCAGCAGAATTCAAGGAATTGAATAACTGTACGTTATTCTTCATAAATATCAATAATAAGTCGATTCTTGGATTGAAAAATGACAATTGTCAAGTGTACATTGGTCGAGACACTATGTGTGAATTATTTTCAATACATAAATTAATAATTGGTTATATTGAGTTCCTAGAATATCATGGATTTCCAGAGTTCTACAGAATGGTTACCCGGTCCGTGTCAAAAATGAGTGGAGATTTCTTAGTGAATATAAACGATTTATTAGATAAGTCATATAAATATTTATTTAATTCACTGATTTTCAAAGAATTAATAAAATTTGATCCATATACTGTAATGAATGAAGTGAATCGGATAGCATATTGATATGAAGAGAGTTACATTTAACCATATAGGTACTATTCATCATATGTGTGTTTATGTTTGCATATCGAGAATCTCGAAAATATTACTGGGAGATGTTTGTCCTTGATAGAATAAGATTCAATAGTAGAATAAGAAACTGTGAATACATTCTAGCTCCTATTTTAGATATGGAGCACAGAAATAATATTTTTTATAGTATATTTTCTCAACTGTAATCTCACTTTGTAAACTTAAGACAAAATTGTGAAAAAAAAATTATTTATTTCTCAATATCTTTACATAATAAAGAGTATTTTAGAATTAATTTATTGTAAATCATTTTTCTTTATCCAGGAATTATGCTCCTTCTCCATACCTAAAAACTTCACATACAGTTTGTTTCCTTTTTTTCTCAGAACTTTTTCTACCAAATAAATATCAGGATGTTTTACTTTCAGCAGTTCGAATTCGTAGAAACCACCCTTGATATCTTCATTTGAAGAATCACGTAATAAGTATGTTCTTGGATATGTTGATTGTATCTTCCGAATTGTGAAAATTTCATTTGACCAATTGGGTGTGTAACCTTTTGCGAAAACTTGTCTAGTTTTACTCACTCGAACATAATCTCCAACTTTATATTTACTCTTTTTTGGGTCTATTACCTTGAGATGGGAATAAGCCGAATTCAGAATTTTTTTTTCATTTTCACTGTTAACATCAATCGTCTTATAACCTGTAGTTGAGTGCTTTGTTGAATTATATTGATGTACTATATCGTTCAGTATATCTATCCACTTATAATTTCCACGAACGCTGAATTCTTTCCACATAATCGATTTGATTTGTCCTATTAACTCTTTCCACAACACTACTTTTCAAATTTGAGTATGAACTATAATGATTTATGTTATATTTTTCCATCAATTCCTTAAAATTTTTATTGTAAAATTCTTTACCAAAATCAGTTTGTAGATTTTTAGGCGGATTCTCCAATTCTCCCAAAATTCCATTCATTGCAATTGTTACATCTTTTGCACTTTTATTCTTCAACGGAATTGCCCAAACATATTTCGAGAACACATTTATCACAATCAGTATATACTTGAAACCCTTATTAAATCTTGCATATGGTATAACTTCAACTAAATCTGCTTGAAAAAGATCTGAGAGTCCTTTAACTATTACACGCCTCCTAGGGAAATTAATTCTCACAGGACTATGTAGCTCATTAACAATATCTCGTTTTATTACTACCATTTTAGAGTAGGTTCAATTTCAAAATGAACTCGGCGAAAAACTCATCAGTATCTCTTGATAGTCTAATGTTTTGGAATGATATTTTATCTCCTTTTTTCAGTAATGATAACTGATCCTTCTTGATATGCTTTCCATTTATATGTATCATGAATCCACCTGTTGGATTACTATCGAAAGATATAACTTCGGCAGTTTCATATGGGAATATGTATTCAGACGTATTAGTGGATAATTTATATTTATTAGTAATATTATTTAATGTTCCTCTGAGATGGAGATGAAGTAAATAATGTTTTTTCTCATATTGTGAAATATGATTGTAAAATTCATCAAGTGTCATTTTGATACTTTTTCAGTCTTCTTTTGAACACTGACATATTCTTCAAAGTTGTAAATATTTTATAATATTATTTTAGCATTTTTCAATTCATTTATAATATGACTGATCTCATTAGAGTGACTATTGTTACCAGCAGTTTGAGATGCAAGTAGTAATTTTAATCTCTCAACTAGAGTATTTGGATTTCTCCATGGTATGAATTCTAAATCTTTATTATTAAGTTCGAGAAGATTTAATTTCTTTTTCATGTACCTACTTGATTTCATAATTGTACTTTTTAACACACCACCTCTCGATTGTTTAAATATTGGCGAAAGTGTGGTAGGAGGCAGAGATGTAGGACTTTTTAACATACTGGGCTGAGAAGAAACAGTTCGACTAGTTCTCCCCCTAACTACAGGCTTTTGAAATTTTTTTATAATACCCTGATATCTTTTACCAACATTCCCAGATATTTGCTTCTCAAAATCATAATCTTTTCGATCGGCATTCGTTTTTTTCACTATATCACGATAATTCTTCAAATCTGTTGTATTATACGGATCTGGTTCTTTCTTGAATAATAATTCAAGGAGACCTTTAGTGACAGGATATGGTATTGGATTATCACCTTTAGGATCTATTACAACTTTATCATTTATGAAGTCTATTTCAGAGTTCCCAATATAAAATTTTGATTCTTCTGGATTGTAGGGAACACCATATTTATGGTCGAATTCTTCAGGGGAGGGACTAGTTATCATTTCCTCTATATAAAATCTTGCTAACCCCGACCATTGATCTAAAAATTCACGGAAAACATCAGCATTTTTCAACGCTTCAATATTTTCCAACTCAACTTGTGATAGTTGTTGCGGTTCGTCTTCAGGTTCTTCTTCAACGGGTTCTTCATAATCAGGGTCATAGTTGATATTCTCGTCTCTACCAACCATTCGTGAAATATTACTTATTCTCGGAGTTGATTCAAAATTCCCTGTTTTTGGTGTAACTACATGTTCCATCAATTTCAATTCTGGTTTAATTCCTGGTTTAATTTCTGGTTTAATTTCAGATTTCATCTTACTTTTCCTGTTTGTAATTTCTGTCAATAATCTTTCAAAGGGTTGAGTGAATGGTTGAATCGATCGTGAAAATCTTAGTTGAGAAGTGGCTAAATCATGTCTCAATCCATGTAGTTTTTTTCTCACATTTTTTCTTGCTTTTACCAGTTCTAAAGCCAAGCGTTTATCCATGCTGATTATTTAATACTAAATTGAATCACTATAGTGTTTCATATTTATAATATAATGTAGTGGTGAAAGCCTCTTCGATAACGACCATTGTGAATACCACTTTCTTTATCAATAACCAAAAATCCATATGGTACTTTCCAACATTCAGAACACAACTTTACAAATTCATCATAAGACATATCGACATTCACATGATCATTATATATGTGCTTTAGATTCGTTCTATCTTGAGAAAATACCATAACTAAATTAGCATTATCCCGTATGAGCTGCTTTGGTATGGCAGAATAAGTTTGACATAAGTAAAAACAATCAATATTGAAATGTCTTCCGAAGGAAAAGTAATCTCTGATTATATTTTGATTATCACAAACGACATCATCAAATACAACAACTGAATAGGGATGCACATCTTTTGGCGGTGTTATGAATTCACCATTTTCATATTCATAATAATTTATATCTTTTATCGGTTTTATTACATTTTTTAAAAATTGATACTTGGGTTGATGGAGTGAATTTGAATACAGATAAATATTAAAATAACGTAAACCATTCGGATGTAATAACAGACTGATCAGTGTATTGGTTTTTCCTTTCCCCGATCCTCCAACAAAAATACCCCTTTTACATTCTGCACCTAATAGTTCACTATGTCTTATAAATTTCTTCTCGGGTTGACAATAATCATGATTCGTTATGGGTAGAGTATTCTGTTGCTCTATCAATTGCATTGTCAAGATTCAATACTACACTAAATATTGAAGTTGTATTCAATATTTTATATATGGAAAAAATAAAACAATAATCATATATATAGTTTATTCACACAACTTATACACTTGTGGTAAGGATATTGATATTCAAAAGAAATGAAACAAAAATCATATAAATATATAGTTTAATCACACATCAAATAAAATAATAAAAAATACAATAAAATAACTAAAAAACAAGAAGAATTATGACTAGTGTGTTTGGTTTATTGATTTACTAGAATATTTGAAAATTATGAAAACAAGATAATGAAAATCAACATTAATGATACTGAATAAAAAAGATTATTGAATGTTGGTCAACAATATTTCAGAAGTTCTGCCAAAAGAGTATCAATATTTTCATGCCAATCAACATCATAATGACCCCATGCCAAAGTTCTAACAGAATTTTTCAGTAGAAAGCGTTTATCATCAAAGGCTGATAATGCCACTTTATTGCGCATTTCAGTATACATTTCATGTAAACATGATCTGAATATTGACATCACACACAATAAAGATTTTTAGTGATGACATTTTTATAGTCAGATAAATGAATTTTTTTTCAACAATATGTTTACTGATACCTTTTGCTTTTTTATCAACTTTATCCAATAGTTCAACACAGTAAGCTTTAGCCCCGGTCCCATAAAAACTTTTGATGATTTTTCCTGCATACTCGTCTTTCATTTTCCCTATTATTGACTTATTAGGTATAATGTTATGTACATTATTAGCTGGATAATTGGAAAGATCAAAATGTTCCGCGCTTTGTTTGATGTCATCATAAACATTTTCTGTTAATATTTCCACAAGAAGTGAATCAGTATCTGTATATAATAAAGAAACCTGCCTGGTGCCTGGTGAGCGATGATTCGTGTTTGTAAGTTTTTTTACATCTTTTACATGAATAGAGACCTGAAGGATCTTGTATTGGAAGCCGACCTTCTTCCTCACTACTTGATTCCCCTCTTGAGCTGCTCGTGCGTTTTCCAAATTCAAATGTCGGAACCTCCAGGTGGTGCATTGATGGAGGTTGAGTATTTCTATTGCTGGTAGAAGCGCCGCTGGTAGAAGCGCCGCTGGTAGGTCTTCCATGTTTTGCCAGGTTGTAGACACCCTGGATAAGCAAAACAAAGAATGTCACTAGCAGTCCAAAAGTAACTCCTCGGCATGATCCACATCCACTTACACCAGTTAGTAAGCGGCGAAAATATAACTACAGTGTCAGCAATGATGTAGGATTGAAAAGTAGGGGTAACCATTGGCCAACATTCACTGAAAAACAGGGTAGATGAGAACAGTGCTCGCCCATGGCAATCAAATCTAGACCGTACTTCAATTGTTCCGCATGTCAAGTATATTTGTGCGTGAATGAGAAGAAAAAGTGTGTTTCAATGTATCATGAAATTAGTGTACAACAAAAATAAATAAAACTGTAGTGTGAACGCACAATTTGTGATAGTAATATTTATAATTATCACTTTTAATTAGATATGAGTATTTTCCTTTGATATGTGAATGATTACGAATCGCTCAGCTCTGACGGGACTTCTAGGTAAACGGCTTTTTCATCATTTTAGTCCTGACGGGACTCTTAGGCCCGAAAAGCAAAATCCCGATTATGCATTTGTTAAACTAGACAAAAAGTGCAAATCTATTATTGTACAATGTGTTTCAAATACTCACCTTGAAAGACAAGAAGACTGCCTATCAAATGTAGACAGCCTTAGAAACCGCATTTCAAAGAAAAGGTGTTGCAAGTCAGCTGTATTTACGAAAAAAACTTTTAACAATGAAACTTGTACCAGGTGAGCAATTACAATCACACTTCATTAAGTTGAGGAAACAGTTAGGGAACTGAAATCAGTTAGAGTCACTCTTGAAGAAGCAGATACTGTATGTCATTTATTATCAACTCTTCAAAAAGCTATGAAGGCATAGAAACGATAGAATCATCTAAGTTTACTCTAGAATTTGTCAAGGCAAAGCTGTTGGATCATGAAATCAAGAAATTTAGTAATAAACAGAATGATATACTTGAGTCAAATGTATCGGCTGCCTACTCAAGTAATCTCAAAGGACACTCATAAAAAAGAGGACAAGTGTCAAGTAAAAAAGAACACTTTCATGATACGAAGACAACTATATGTCACAACTGCAGGAAGCCAGGACACACAAGACAGCAATGCTGGTATAAAAAGGAAGCAAATCAGGCAGACACAAATGTAGAAGATAGTGATCAGAGTATCGATTTCTCAGCAATAAATACAACATTCAACAGTAAGCAGAATAATAAACACAGCATCAAATGGTACATAGACTCAGGTGCAACTGATCATTTGGTAAATACCTTAAATGTTTTCACGAAAGTAAGTAGACTAACAAATAATATTTCAATTAATGTTGGAAAAGCAAATAAATCTTTAAAATGTACTCATATTGGATCAATAAATATACTGTTAGATACATGAGAAAATGACAGAATGTCATGTTTGTTAAAGATTCAAGGCATAATCTGCTATATGTAAAGAAGTTATAAAAAGCAAGATTAGATATAGTGTTTAGCAAAGGTAATGTGTTGATTTACAAAAATAAAAGATTAATTGCACAAGGCACACAAAATGATAATCTTTATGTTTTGGAATTTATTATAGTTAATGAAGAAATTAATCTGTGTAAAAATGATAACTCAAATTTTAATTTGTGGCACTGTAGATTAGGTCATCTATCAAGTAAAAATATGCTGAAATTGTACAATAATGCTATTGGATTTGATTTAAACAAAAATAATGAAAATATTAAAGATTGTGTATACTAAGTAAAAGTAAGAGGTTACCTTTTAAAAGGTTTGCAAATAAGAGAAGTACTTGAGTGTTGGAATGTGTACACAGTGATGTCTGTGGCCCTATATCACCTCCTACTTTTGATGGTAACAAATACTTTGTTACATTCATAGATGACTTTACACATTTTGCAGTTACAAATTTGATTAAAAATAAAAGTGATGTTCTTTATAGTTTTAGGGAATATTGTCCGTTGGTTGCCAGTCAGTTTAATACAAAAATTCATTCACTTTGTACAGATAATGGGGGTGAGTACTGATCTCATGAATTCACAAGTTTTTGCAAAGCCAATGGCATCATTCATAAAGTTACTGTTCCCTATAATCCCGAACTAAATGGAACTGAGCAAAGGTTCAATCGTACATTACTTGAAAAATCAAGAGCTATGATTCAACAATCAAAACTACCCAAAGAAATATGGGGAGAAGCAATTCTTTGTGCTACTTATATAGTCCAACTGTTTTTCTGAATAACAGAACACCATCAGAAATGTTCTATAATAAGAAGCCAGATTTGAAAAATTTAAGAGTGTTTGGAAGTGTTGCATACAATCACATACCAAAGCAAAAACAAAAGGGAAAATTTGATCCGAAAGCGAACACTTGTATTATGGTAGGATACACTAATTGTGGATACAGACTGTAGGACTTTGAAAAAAGAAAAATTATAGCGGCAAGGAATGTTGTCTTCAATGAAGATAAGAATATAGCAGATGTATTCAAAAAGGGTCTAGACGACACTGAAGAGGTAGAACTAAAAATTGAAGTAGAAGGGAGAAATTCTGAAGTAGAAGAGACTCCTGAAGAATATAGTACACATTTTAACAGAAATGGAGAGAATGATCTCAGAAAAAGTACTAGAATTGAACGAAAACCACACTTTCTGAATGATTGCTTTGCAGAGGATGAAATTGAACATCCAGCACTGAACACAGAAATCTGTATTGACGATACACCAAAAAACTTTGAAGAAATTGAAGGACGGTCAGACTGCAATTTCTGGAGAAAAGCTGTTAGTAATGAAATGGAATCTCTGAAATTAAATGAAACTTGGATAGAAGTAGAAAACCTAAACATAGAAAGTAATAAACACAAAATGGGTTTTCCGAGTCAAAAAGGATGAAAAAGGAAATGTCACTAAAAACAAAGCCAGGCTTGTGGCAAAAGGGTTTATGCAAAAAGAAAATTTTGATTTTAAGGAAACTTATGCACCAGTAGAGATACTCAACTTTGAGAACACTACTGGCAGTTGCAAACAATTGTAACCTTTTTATGGAGCAAATGGATGTTTCTACAGCATTTCTACATGGAACGCTTGATCAAGATGTGTGCATTAATATACCTGAAGGTTATGCTGCAAATGATAATAAGGTGTTTAAATTGACCCTTTCACTGCGGCTACTGATCTGAAAATTCGTGCCCGCTGTGCGGCTGTTTTGAGCTAGTGCTGATCAACACGGTTGCCGCAGTTAAATGCAAAGTAAGATCGCGTATAATTACGGTTCCCGCAGTGTGTCGATATATTGTATCCAGAACCGTCTCCAAAAAAATAACTACAATTCAAAATTTATTTTTATTTACATAATAAAATTAATAAAAGTATAAAATCAAAATAACATTTTGCGACTTTGCTATTGAAACAAAAAGCTCTAAGAAAAATCTTTTGGTAATAAAATATAAAATAGGAATAAAAATTAGAAACTTGTCATTGTGTGATATCTTTCAAAACAAGGTACTACGCATAAAGGCACATTACAGCTAATACACGTGTAGCGCGTTTCTTTCCGAATGTTTTATTTCGCACATACAACACATCGTTCACATGGTTGTGGGCAACTCAAAACACTTCCAAAATTCACACAATAGCTGCTTCGTCGTAATAATTAAATCAGAACTGAGGGCTGACATAGAAAGAATGCAAGATATACTTCAGATTGCAATATAAGTCCAAATTAGGAATATTTCCGCCCTTTCCGGTAGGTAGGTATTTAAGAAAGGCTCTATATGTACGGTGACCATGCGTCCCGAAAAAATCGGGACAGTCCCGATTTATAGAGCTTTGTCCCGGCGTCCCGAAATATAATATATTTGTCCCGATTTTTGAAGATCTGAGGAAAAAGTAGTAATTTTTGTAAGAAGTAGTAATTTTTGCACATTTGTTCAGCGCATAGATCACGCACACAATAGTTCTCTAGCCGGGTTTAGGTTGGCAGAAGTGACTATGAGACTATGACACGACGCTACTACCCCTCCCACCACACAATCGTCTGCTACGGTCTCGTCAATCGTCTCGTCACGTCAGGGTCAGTGTGTCTCAGTCTAGCACTCGTACTTGACATCACAGCAGTGTTATCGTTTAGTTAGCGAGTGGTTTGGTTACAGTTCCGTTTGTGCATGAGCTACTTGAAAGTTGAACAATGAGTGGCGATAAAGGTAAGAAGAGAAAGTGTTCTTTTAATAGTGATCTCCAAAAGGAATATCCTTTTTTGAAAAAGCGAGAACTCAACCCACACGTTGCATTTTGTACTCAATGTTCTAGTGAAATTAATATTTCACATGGTGGCGTGACTGATATCAAGCTGCATTTAAAAACTAAAAAGCATTTAGCTGGTGTTAATGCAGTAGCTATGTCATCATCTATGAGTAAGTTTGTTACTAAAAATGATTCAGAACAAAATGAAATTGTAGCAAAAGAAGCTGTTTTAGCCTACCACACTATAAAACATAATCATAGTTTTAGATCCTTAGATTGTACTTCTAAGCTCATTTCAACGTTATTTGAACAGAAATTTTCTTCTGCTCGAACAAAAAGCGAAGCCATGATTAAAAATGTGCTGGCTCCAAACATTCAAAAAGAATTAATGCAGGAGCTCAGTGAAACGTCATGTTTTACATTAATGGTGGATAGCTCAAATCATGGTGCTCAAAAAGTTGTACCAATTGTTGTGAGATATTTTCATGAGACCCGTGGTGTAAATGTGAAAGTTTTAGAGCTTGAAACATTAAGTGGCGAAACAAGTAATCAACTTAGTGAGTATGTATTTTCAGTTTTAAGCCGTAATGATTTGGTGGATAAAGTAGTAGGAATGTCTGCAGACAACACTAATACTAATTTTGGTGGCGCAAAAAGAAAAGGAACAAATAACCTGTTCTGTAAACTATCAGCTAGTACTGATAAAACTTTAGTTGGCATTGGTTGCATGGCTCACATAGTCAATAATTGCATTAATAACGCTGCTGACTCACTTCCTATTGATGCTGAAGTTGTTATTGTGAAACTATTTAAGTTTTTCCATATATACACAGTGCGAGTGGCAGAATTGAAAGATCTTTGTGAATTTATTGACGTGGAGTACCGCAACCTCTTGTCTTATTCGAACACAAGATGGCTGAGACTTCTACCAGCATTGGAACGTGTTCTACAAATGATGCTGCCTCTTAAGCAATACTTTTCTTCACAACCCAACACCCCAGTAGTGTTGAAATCATTTTTTGACGATCCAAATGGGGAACTTTGGCTTTGGTTTCTTCATAATGTAGCTGGAGTGTTTAATGAAACTGTAAAAAAGATGGAGGGGGATAAAATATCAGCAACAGAAGCATCAAATCAATATTTGATTTTGCGCAAAAACTTGATGGACAGAAAAGAATCTTCATTTTTACCAATGAATGTTAAAGAGATTCAAAAGAAAAACTGTGCTGCAGGACATAATAGTGTCTTGGAAGACATTAAGAGTACAGCGTGTTCTTTTTATGACCGTTGCATTACCTATTTGGACTTTTGGAAATCAAACGTTGACAGCTTGAGCCAGTTGTCTTGGATAGATTTAAAGAAAAAATTGACATGGGAGGAGTTGGAGGAAAGCTATACCATTTTCCAAAAAAGCTTACCACCCATTTCTTCTGATGATTTGTTCAACGAGTTGAGCGTGCTGAACACTCAACTGTCCGAAAATATCTTAACAGAATGGGCAACGCAGAAAAAGACAACAGAGCAAAGATGGTTGACTGTTTTTGAAAACTTGCGGAAGAATGAAATAAAAGTTCCAAACCTGAAGATGTTCTTGGAATTTGTGCTTTCTCTGCCAGGGACTAATGCTTCAGTAGAACGGGCCTTTTCGTTGATTAACAACTTTTGGACGTCCGAGAAGAGTCAAATGTCAATTGAATGCGTAAAGGCACTTTTAATAATTCAAATGAACTGTAATCTTTCATGCGTAGAAATGTATGATAAAGTAAGGAAGAACAAGACCTTGTTGAAAGCTTTGGCTTCTACAGAAAAATATGATTGGAATAAAAGCCAGCCTTCTTGTTAGACCCTTAATTACATGTAAATTTTTTTTTTCAAACAGTCTAATTTTCATAATTCTTTACCTGAGTTGTATAATAGGTACATTATATAAATATTTCAAAGTCTTGTGCAATAAAGTATAATAAATAATAATGTAAAATTGTGTTTTTGTTCGTTATTTTCCAAATTTACAAATATGTATAAACAAATATATAGGCATTGTGCAACAGTAGGTTTGTCCCGATTTTGACTGGTAAAAATATGGTCACCGTATCTATATGGTCTGAAACAAGCACCATACTGTTGGAACAAAAAGTTCAATGAGTTTGCAAAGCGAAAGGGATTTAGCCAATCTGAAAATTAGTTATGTCTTCACATTAAAAGAGTGATAACAAAATCATTTATTTGCTATAGTATGTAGACGATTTTATTATAGAAGGAAACTGCAAAGATAAGGAATTTACCTGAATCAAAAACGTTACATTTCAAATCTTTTGAAACGTTTTGGAATAGAAGATTGCAAAGAATGCAAAACACCAATGGATCCTAAATTGGACATGAATTCATTGCAGGAGAATGCTACTACTGAGAGACCAATTCGTGAAATGGTTGGGAGTATAACGTATTTAATGCTATGTACTCGACCTGATCTCAGTTCATCAATAAACATATGCAGTAGATACCAAGATAAACCTTCAGGTGCACTATGGATCTGTCTAAAACGGATTCTCAGATATATCAAAGGAACAGCTGATTTTGAGTTGTACTTCAATGAACATAACGATGAAAAATTGGCTGGAAATGCTGATTCAGATTGGGGTGATGACATTACAGACAGAAAGTCAACATCAGGTTATCTGTTTAAAGTATTTGGTTGTGTGGTAAGCTGGAATACTAAGAAAAAAAATGTGTTGCAATATCATCCACCGAGGCTGAATACTTGGCTCTGGCTAAAGCTGTCAAAGAAGGTATATGATTGGAAAATTTGTTAATAGACTTTGGCTATGCAAAGACAGGTTCCATCGTATTTGAAGATAACCAATCATGTATTAAACTGACTAGCAAATATGAACATAAGCGTCTGAAACATTTTGACATTAAATATAATTTTCTGAAATTAAATTGTTATATATATATATATATATATATATATATATATATATATATATATATATATATATATCTATGTATATATGAAAACTGGTGAAATGAAGGTCTTAAATCAGCAACAAAAAATTAACAATTCCTTTATTAATGGTTACCGGTTTCGAAGTGCCTAGCACATCATCATCAGACCAAGGCTGATCAAAAAAGATAATATTAGGTAAACATCGAAAATAAGAGCAAAAAACAATAACAATAAGGAACAATTGACTCTTAATTAACAAACAAGGATTGACAAATCCAATAATATAATTTGTCTACACATGTGAAATATCCAAACCTACAAGAACTCTATATAAAAAACTTGAAAAAACTGAGAATAACAATATTTAAGGTAGATATTCTGTAGTACATCAAAGTAAGACAATAATTGAAATTAACACGAGAATTCACATTGACAATATTCAGTTATAACAAGTGATCTCGTATGAATAAAATAAAATTGTATTATAAATCAAATACTCTCATATCAAAACAAGATTTGTCAGAAACCAATGGAATTTTGCCCTCGGAAAGTATTAATAACGTAGTCAATAATTGAGCAATCATAACTAGATTGCTGACAATGAAATTTAACAAAATATTATTTGAATGGAAATCAATCCCCAACATTTAATGCGAACAACACACAGAACATAAGGATAACGACAAAATGAACGATCTTATATCAAGCTGTCTAGTAGAAAAAAATTATGAATTTATTTGAAAATATTTAACTGGCATTGACTGCCCTCTATCGTATATAGTGAGACCTAATATGCTATATACACAATCCAATTACAGAAAACTGAGTGACAAATTTCACCTTACATCAATTGTATACATCAATATAAAAACTAAAATTTGATCAAGAAGAACCAAAAAACTAAAAAACATATAAACCTCCAGGAGCAAAAATTCTGCATGAAAACCAGATATAAAAACGGGGGGCATTTACAGCTGAAATAAAACCTCAATTAAAGAGTTGGGGTTGAAATTTATTTGAGCATTTAATGAAGTGTTTCCATCCATCATAGTAATTCTCAGAATTTCCAAAATCTCCAGATAATTCAATAATCTATTTTTTCCACAAAAATGTAAAATTTCAAAGTTATCATCTGAATGAAAACTGTGACCAGTATCAAGTATGTGTTTTGCAAATAATGATTCGTCAGAATTATACCTGATAGGTTTTAAATGTTCTTTCTTGCGTATTTTACAATTTCTATAAGTTCTACCTATATATAACTGGGAGCAACCGCAACTAATCTTATAAATACCAGAACATCTCATTGGATCAATTTTATCCCTATTATTGACCAATAAATCGCGTAGGCTAAATTTAACTTTGTAGGAGATTGTGTAATCATACTGACTCAACATTTTTGCAATTTTATATGAAATACTCCCAACAAAAATGAGAGAAAAATATTTTTTAGGATTACTCGGACTTGGGTTCACCATATCACTCAGATGACTTATGTATGCCTCGTTTACTCTTAACTTATGTTTTTTCTTTGATAACAATTTGTCTATAATATCAGCTCTATAATTATATGTATGAGCAATTTGTTTTAAAATATCAACTTCTTTATTAAATTCTATTGTACCTAGAGGTATTTTTAACAATCTATTCAGATGACTATGAAAAGCTGCTAATTTATGAGACCAAGGATGCTGTGAAAAATTATCGATGACCATGCCTGTATGTGTAGGTTTCCTGTAAATTTCAAAATTGTGCCTGTTATCAATATTGGAAATTTTCAAATCTAAGAAATTAATGGATTTATCATTATCTTGGAATTCTATTGTGAATTTAATATTATTATGAATCGAGTTTATGTTATTCAGAAAATCCAATGCACACTCAGTGCTGCCATTCCACAAAATTAAAACATCATCTACATATCTGAAATAATACATTATATGTCCATGGTAATTGTTATTATTTAAAATATATTCAAAATGATCCATAAACAAATCAGCCAATAAGGGAGACAACGGTGAACCCATAGCTAAACCTTCCTGTTGCATATACGTGACGGAATTAAAATTGAAAAAATTCTGTTCCAAACATGTGTCCAAAATTATTAAAATCTCTTCTATGTATTGACTAGAGACATTATTAATCACTAATTTTTGTTTTAATATATTCTTAACTTCTTCTACAGGTATATTAGTAAATAAATTAGATACATCTATTGATAGGAAAATACTATTTGTTGGAATGTTAATATCTTTGATTTTTAAAGCTAAGTCTGTACTATTTTTATAATATGAGTGAAGTTAAAATCGATCAACTTGGACACATGTTTGGAACAAAATTTTTTCAATTTTAATTCCGTCACGTATATGCAACAGGAAGGTTTAGCTATGGGTTCACCGTTGTCTCCCTTATTGGCTGATTTGTTTATGGATCATTTTGAGTCAGAATATATTTTAAATAATAACAATTACCATGGACATATAATGTATTATTTCAGATATGTAGATGATGTTTTAATTTTGTGGAATGGCAGCACTGAGTGTGCATTGGATTTTCTGAATTACATAAACTCGATTCATAATAATATTAAATTCACAATAGAATTCCAAGATAATGATAAATCCATTAATTTCTTAGATTTGAAAATTTCCAATATTGATAACAGGCACAATTTTGAAATTTACAGGAAACCTACACATACAGGCATGGTCATCGATAATTTTTCACAGCATCCTTGGTCTCATAAATTAGCAGCTTTTCATAGTCATCTGAATAGATTGTTAAAAATACCTCTAGGTACAATAGAATTTAATAAAGAAGTTGATATTTTAAAACAAATTGCTCATACATATAATTATAGACCTGATATTATAGACAAATTGTTATCAAAGAAAAAACATATGTTAAGAGTAAACGAGGCATACATAAGTCATCTGAGTGATATGGTGAACCCAAGTCCGAGTAATCCTAAAAAATATTTTTTTCTCATTTATATTTCATATAAAATTGCAAAAATGTTGATTCAGTATGATTACACAATCTCCTACAAAGTTAAATTTAGCCTACGCGATTTATTGGTCAATAATAGGGATAAAATTGAAATGAGTTGTTCTGGTATTTATGAGATTAGTTGCGGTTGTTCTCAGTCATATATAGGTAGAACATATAGAAATTTTAAAATACGCAAGAAAGAACATTTAAAACATATCAGGTATAATTCTGACGAATCATTATTTGCAAAACACATACTTGATACTGGTCACAGTTTGCATTCAGATGATAACTTTGTGGAAAAAATAGATTATTGAATTATCTGGAGATTTTGGAAATTCTGAGAAATACTATGGTGGATGGAAACACTTCATTAAATGCTCAAATAAATTTCAACCCCAACTCTTTAATTAAGGTTTTATTTCAGCTGTAAATGCCCCCCGTTTTTATATCTGGTTTTCATGGAGAATTTTTGCTCCTGCAGTTGTATATGTTTTTTAGTTTTTTGGTTCTTCTTGATCAAATTTTAGTTTAGTTTTATATTGATGTATACAATTGATGTAAGGTGAAATTTGTCACTCAGTTTTCTGTAATTGGATTGTGTATATAGCATATTAGGTCTCACTATATACGATAGAGAGCAGGTAAGCATTTTGTTGGAGTTCTTTGCATAGTAATCGTTTTGCAGGTGATGTGAATAGCATGCTGGTCTCATTGGCAGGTGTGGAACGTGAATCAGTCAGAGAGATAGGCAACCATTTGTACAGAGTTTTCTAATTGAGACGTTCTGAGGCCATATTTCTCCGTTAAATAGCATGTCGAAATGCTTCCTCGATTTCATTCCTATTTTGAAAGTGGTTCCCAGCCTATCATCCTTAATTAAGGAGTAACATCTCACATACTCTGATATACCCAGTCTTTCTTTGATAAAGTGGATGACCTAGTTCGGTCTATACTTTTCCGGTAGATTATTGACAAGTACGTGCTACCATTTTGCGTCAGTGTCTTGTTTCCCCCAAACATTCGAGTTTTTGTTTACTTTCTGAATAGTATTTGGATCTTCTGTTTGAGTTTGTGCAACGAATGCTGTGAATGGAAGTTTCATCACTTCTGTTACCTCGCTTTTTTTGGTTTATCGTTATTCATGATGACTTTCATTTCCGTTACTCTTAACCTGAGCAACGCCTATTGCAAGATCATCTAAACATCCTTCCACCCCAGAGGTTGAGGAATTCAGAATCCTCATCTCACCTGGGTCTTCTTCATTGCTTAGAAGAACACTAGAAATATTGAAAATCTCTTGTTCCATTAGCCTTAAGGATTTTATGAACGAATCCAGCTTGAAATTTTCGCAAACAGCATGAATTTCGTTGACTTTCTTGATAAGATGGTCCCATTACAATTACAGTTGTCATTCGCCAAAATGTCGTAGGTCTCCTGTACAATAGTAGCGTTCCTATTGTAACGGAGATATGCCAATAAGGAAGTCAAGGTTACACTGATACGATGGAAATGCTTCCCCTACTATTACAATACATAATTATATTGTCTGGCCTCTACTCTGAATGTACAGGCTGTCCCTTTTTCGATGTCTTTACGGGATAACTCGCTTACTTTGAAGATAGAGATTCGCGGATTTCGCGAACGTTGGCTACGTTTTTGTGAATATTACGATACCGCAAACAAAATTTTCATAGCTTGCTTCGTTTTGAGATACAGGTCGAAGTTGAAAATATTGAATTATGGCCCCCCTCCGGTATCACAGGTAGCTTTCTTATAGGAACTAATAGGAAAAGTAAAACCTGTCTTTCATACAATTTTTTACGTAGAATCCAGTGGCGTAGTCACTTTTGAAATGAACTATCATTGTTTAGATATAACCTAATGTTATAATTTTTTGAATGGAACATATAAATGTATATTTTTCCATATTCATAACACAAATGCTTTGCGCTTTTCAAAAATATATAATACTTATATAATATTCTAAGTATTAGCCCTGTATTTAGATAATTTTCTTAATCTTCAAGACAAATATCACTTTAATAGATCGTTCGGCGCAATAAACAAAAATATCACTTTCATTTGTATAGCCTAAAACGAATAAGTTTTAGTAGGTGGCTATAAAAAAAGCAAGTGCAGAATGTTTATAGTTCCTGTCAAAGTGTACAAATTTTTCTTACAATGGCGAATGATAATCCATTAAAACTTAAAAAAAATTAGGAAAATTTCGGATCTTCTGAAAAGCCTACGCCAAAAAGTTATAGGAAAGAAAATGCCAAAAATGATGAAATTAGTGTCCTCGCAAAGGTAGAAGAGAACAAAAATACAGGGAAATTGAAGATTCGGTTGGCATTCCAAGGACAAGGGTTTCGAAAATATTTTTTAAAAAAATATAAATATATATATATATATATATATATATATATATATATATATATATATATATATATATATATATATATATATATATACCCCCTACATATTTAAACTATACATCATCTGCACCCAGGTGAAACTGCGAAGCTTATTGAGTTTTGTAGGTGGTATATAAAAAGGACAGGAGAAAATATAAATTTTGGGCTTTTGGTGCTATTGTCCCATGAAAGCCATATAAGTAGCGCTGGCATTTTTAATCGAAATAATCATCGTTATTGGTCAAATAGAAAATTCACGTTACGGTGTTTCGTCAAAAACAAGGCAGATTCGGCTTTAATGTATCTTGTTTCGTTTTTGGAGGAATATTAGCCTACCGAATTTTCGACGGTAACTTGAATCACCAAAGATATTTCGACATTTTGTAGATGTTTTTTTCTCAACTACTTGACGAAATTCCGTTGGCTCAATATAAAAAAGGTTTATCCTAATGAAAGATTCCAAACCAATGGATTGGTAATAATGGTCCCATTAACCGGCTACCAAGGTCCCCTGACTTATCTATATTAGATTTCTTCAGACGGGGCTATAAAAAATAAAATAAACCACACGGGCACGAAAATCGATATGCTCTGATGAATGCTACGAGAGAAGCTTTCAAATACTTAGGTATAGGTCTTGTTTCAACTGTGGTCGATTGGTGCTATCCTCAGAAGATGTCGGCTGTGTCTTCAACAGAATGGGCAGTAATTTGAACAATATTTACAGAACATTCTCAACAGAGAAATAATAGAGCTTTGTTTTGTAGCAGTATTTCATATAAGTTTATATTTATGCTATAATGATTATTATATGCATCTCTGTTTAGTAGCTTATATTGAATAATATTTTTTAATGAATACTTTTCATTCTACCATATATAAATGGAAGTGATATTTTTAGTATATTATTGTTATATTAACATTGGGTTATATCTAAACAATGACAGTTCATTTCAAAAGTGACAACGCCACTGGATTCTACGTAAAAAATTGTATAAATGACAGTTTTTGCTTTTCCTATAAGTTAAAAGACAGCTGTGATACAGGAGGGGGCCAAAATGCAATATTTTCAACTTCGCCCTGTATCTGAAAAACGAAGCAAGCTATGAAAATTTTGTTGGCGGTATCGTGAAATTCACAAAAAAGTAGCCAACGTTCGCGAAAACCGCAAATCTCTATCTTCAAAAATAAGCGAGTTATCCCGTAAGGACATCGAAAATGGGACAGCCTGTACATTATCCTAACCAACTCTATCTGAAATAGCCATACTTAAAAAAACCAAGTTCTTGAATTTTCGCAATAACATGGAGAAAAAATATTTTTATTTACTTTTTAACCAACTCCATAATTTTTTGGAATCACACTCTACAGAGATTTGTGTTTGATGGAGTTTACATCATCAAAGTGTGGTTATCATTTTCTTTTCACAAAGTTTTTCACTGGGTAGATTAACAAAATGACGATTATATAAAGTACAAGTTTCAACAAGACAATTTTGAGGAAAGAGTGAACATATTACAACAGATTTCGCCAATCCAAAATATGTAAATATCTCCAAAAACAAACAAAAAAGATTTGCACAAATGATTGTGCAACAATAAGGAAAAAACAAGGTTTAGTGTTCTCACTACTTTTTTTCAAATGGTGATATTTGAAATACTGGGCCTTGTGAATTTTTCAAATAACATGTTCAATTGAACCAATTCAGCAAAACTGCTACCTATTAGAATTATAGCATATATCCCGTACGCTGAAAGTCCATTGTCCTTACCACATGTATCTCAAATAGCTATACTAATAAAACTGGACCAAGTTCTTGAATTTCTGCAATAACATGTTGAATAACATATTTATAATTTTTTTCAACCAACTTAGGGAAACTGTTAGAAAATACATAATTTTTTTGAAACCACTCTACAGGTATTTGATGGAGTGATGCATCATCAACGTGTGGTTATCAATTTTCTTTTACATGTTTCGAAATGGTTGAATCAAAATGGCAATTATACGAAGTATAAGTTTCAACCAGATAATAATGAGAAAATTGAATTAACTTCGTGAATTGAATATATGACAACAGATTTCGCCAAACTCCAAATTATTATTCCGCAATGAATTAATGATGCAATCCCACCTAGAAATGTGATGTGAATAGCTCCAAAAGAAAAACAAAAAGATTTCCACACATGATAGTAAAACAATACAGAAAACACAAAACAGTAATTGATATTCCTTCACTCTGAAAGTTCAGTGTCTACCACTTTTATCAATGGATGATACTTGAAATACTGAACCTTGTCAATTTTCCAAATAACATGTTCAATTAAACTAATTCAGTTAAACTGTTGACAAAAAATCGAATCCACACTTTACTAAGACTTTTGTATTTGATGGTATTTTGCATCACCAAAGTGTAGTTACTATTTTTCTTTCAGAACGCTTTTGACACTGCGGATTATCAATTAACTTCAATTTTCAAATATATGGATTTGAAAAACAAACGGGATCTTCTCAAATCAACGAACTTAATGAAGTTAAAACATATTGAGCACACTCTACATACAATTTTGTATGTGTAGAGTTTCCTTCAGAAAGTTTTGAACATGGTGTATTATCAAGTTAAAATTTTATCAAGTTTAGGTTCCTAATATACGAATTTGACAAAGAAATAGAAATCTCTCAAATCAACGGACATGAAGTGCGCATTATGCACACTCTACACAGACCTTTTTATTTGATGGTATTATGCATCACCAAAATTTACTTTTGAACATAGCGGAATATCATCTTCAAATTATATTAGAGTTAAAATACAAATTTGAAAAAGTAATCAACGAACTTCATGAAGTGAACACATCATTGATGACTTATTTCTCCATACAGCAACAAGTTCGAAATTGGTCATTTTCAGGTTATTATAGAAAGAAATGACTAATATAAGACGTATAAGTTCAACAAAACAAAAACAATATAATTTCATTATTATTAGATGTGAAACATATTTTTCTATAGAAATAAAATTGCTTGATAATTTCAATAGTACAATTCAACAATCAATAAAAATCATGATAGAAAATCAATATAACAAATTTTTACAACTTAATTGTGAAGATCGATTAAAGAAACAAAAAAAATTAAAATTATGTACAAAAATGTATGCAAAATGTGTAATGGCAAACATAACACACTATTGCACAGAACAAAAGAAGCGAATCCTGATATATCATCAGAACTATCAACTAGTCACAATTGTTGTAATTTAACCTGTGAATTCTAAAATTTTTTATAACTGCAATAGTGTTTGTTACACTAGGTAATTCTCATAAATGTCATGCATTACTAGATGTTAAATCACAACCGAATTTCATTACTCAATATTTTTCTTACAAATTAAATTTACCTCTGAAATCAGCAAAGATAACTATTTCAGAAATCAGGGATATAGTGTAATGAATAATACAGCTCGCATATTTTCATAGCTATATAACTCGTTTGAGGCTAACATAAAGTGTCTTCTTCTTCCAGTGCCGTACCCGGTTTCAGGCGTAGGCGACCTCTCTACAACTATCCGTGTTGTGCGTGATACAGTGATACACGAATAGAAGGGACCTACAGTTTTACGACGGTTTCGAACGTCTTTATAGAGAGGCTTTACTAGGCAGAATACTTCTCGGTGATTTGCCATTGTCTTCCGAGAGGTGGCTCTGCATTAATTCGTTGGTTCGGCCGGGATTCGATCCGCCGGCCTTCTTTCAGTAGTCCAACGCACTGACCACTGAGCTACGATGCCACATATAAAATGTCTAGTGTTACCTAAATTAGGCAATGATCTACCACCAATTTCCATGCCCAAATCAAAGTTCATGATAACACTAATAGAAAAAATTTTCGGAAATTGAAAACATCAATTTAAAAAATGTCCTGAATTTTAAGATGATTACACAGAAGGCATGAATGGATATCGCTTACTCAATCACATTGGAACCTATCGATTCCAATGAATAATCTCAAACTTCTTATATTTCTCACCACGGTGTTATTAAGGAAACGAGTTCCACAACAAAACTTCGAGTAGTTCGCGACGGTTCAGCTAGATCTTCAAACAACGTCAGTCTTAATGACTAATGGTTGGAGCTACCATTCAACAAGATTTGGTCTCAATATTGTTGAGGTTTCTTACTCACAAATATGGTTTTTCAGCTGACATTACAAAAATGTATCGACAAATATTTGTCGCTAAACAGCATCAAAACTTTCAGCGAATTTTATAGCGAGATGATCCTTCTAAGCAAATTCAAACCTTCCGTTTAAAAACTGTTACATATTATGGTAACTCATCTGCACCATTTCTAGCAATCAGATGCTTACAGCAATCAGCAGCGGATGAAAAAACTAATTTTTCCCAATTATGACGGATTTTTACGTTGATGAAAGATGATATTTTGATGAGAACCAACGAATTATCAAAAGCAATTGAAATTCGAAATCAAATATCACAAGCTCTCCGGCGGTTTCAAACTTATTGAATAGTCTGCCAAAGATTTGAGGTTATTACCTGAAGGTCACTCGAACTCAAACATTTTACTATCTGACATTCACGTAGATAAACAAAACACCAAAATCCTAGGTTCATTATGGGATTCCAAAGTAGATACCTTGAAATATTCAATTAAGGAATTAGGATTGCAAGAACATGTAACAAAGAGATCAATATTGTCAAATATAGCTCAATAAATTATTCGATCCATTAGGCTTAGTCGAAACGGTTATAACAGTAGCAAAATTATTGATTTAACGGCTGTGGTCACTTGAGTTAGAGTGGAGGGATTTATTGCTACAATTACCAATATCAAACTCTTCGAATATCAAGAAGAGTTACGATGAATTGTTCAGTAAGTTCCTTTGAACTTCACGGGTTTTATAACGCTTCCGAAGCAGCGTATGGCGCATGCATTTATTTAAATAAAATCGAAACCTTCTTGAATGCACTGAAATGATTCGAAGAGTTAAGATAATTGTTCAGTAAGTTCCTTCGAACTTTACGGGTTTTGTAACGCTTCCGAAGCAGCGTATGGCGCAAGCATTAATTTACATAAAACCGAAACCTTTTTGAATGCATTGAAACGATTAATTTCACGACGCGGCAACGTAGCTAAATTATATTCAGATAATGGTAGTGTTGAGTAGGACATACAAGAGGCAGTACATTTGTCCCGCACATGACGTCAAAATGTAAGATCGGCTCAACATTTTATATTGTACTGCTTCAAATTTTATGTCGCGGGCGCGATACTCACTTTCCGTCTCCGTAAAACTATAGGATGAAGACAAAGGGGGAGTGAGACGAATGCTACAAATTTATTGCATTACTGCGTTTCGAGTCTCGAGCGATAAGGAAATAGACTGTGAGGCACGTATTGAAACGACTGATTTGCTTTTGAATATCCTAACCCTAACGTACGTACCGTTGAGCTTTAGTACGCCTCGCGTCATTTGAAGTGGGACATTGTACTGGCTTAGTACAAAAAAGAGACTACTCTTACAAACTGTTTTTCATGTCGTGTCTCACCCAACACTAGATAATGGTACTAATATCGTCGGAGCCACCAAGAATTAAAGATATTTGAAGACTTGTTCAAATCACAAGAATTTAACTCAAATATTGTTACTGAATTAAGTAAACGTAATATTTAATGGCATTTCATTCCAGCCAGTTTGCCCCACTTTGGCGGGCTTTGGGAAGCGGGGGTTAAATCGGTAAAACATCACCTTCCAAGAAACGTTTCTCTGGCGTTTGAAGAAATGTATACACTATTCACTCGCATAGAAGCCTATTTAAATTCACGATCCTTAATCCCTTTTAGCAATGATCCCAATGATTTCTCCTTTAGCCTGTTGTAGCATATTTCAGCATGGACCGCATTATGTTATCATATCCCAGTATGGACCACTTTTTTTTCCACTATGGATCATGGTGCATTGAAATACAAATGACCAAAAACTTTATCAAAAGGGTAGAGCTAGGTATAAACAGAATAAGACTGTTCCACAGACACAGGCCGTTTCAACACACAATTAGCGGTTTAGAGATTCACTACCCGAACTATTTTGTCTTCACCGGGAAACATTTCGACAATTGTTCCCAGTTTCCAACACAATGGAGCTGCATTATCATCCTTAATTAGAGCTAAAGATCCAACTCCGAGGTTCGGCTGAACCTGACGCCATCTTGATCTCTCCTGCAAACTGCTGAGATATTCATGTGACCATCGCTTTCAAAAATGCTGGATATGCTGCTGAATATTTTTGAAATGGGACAAACGGTTGGGTGGTATTTCTCGAACGTCATTCTGAGGCAACGTGGTTAACGGCTCGCCAATAAGGAAATGGTAGGTGTTAGAGGAGAAAGATCATTGGGATCGTTTGAAAGGGGTAGTATAGGTCGAAAGTTCAAGACTGCCTCTACTCGAGTGATAACTGTATATAAACCCTCAAAAGTTAAAAGAGCATTACCAACAATTCTTTTCAGGTGGAATTTTGCAGATTTGACACAGGCTTCCCAAAGACCGCGAAAAGTAGGAGCATGTGGAGGCAAGAAATGCCAGTTAATTTCATTTTTACTCAGAAATTCATGAAAATTTACCTTTTCTTGAAGGTTTGCTACTATTAGTTTTCAGTTCATTATCAGCACCAACAAAATTATACCCGTTATCAGTATAAATGTCAGTGCAAACACCCCTCTTGAAACAAATCTTGTTAAGCATTTTAGAAATGAATCTGTAGAAAGATCGTCAGATCCCCCCCACCCCCCCCCCCCCCCACCCCCCCCCCCCCCCACCCCCCCCCCCCCCCACCCCCCCCCCCCCCCACCCCCCCCCCCCCCCACCCCCCCCCCCAAAACAAACCGGGTGAAGACTGGTATCTTTCATTTATGTCTCGACATCCTCTGCTCTCATTAAAACAACCGGAGCATCTTCAAAAGCTACGTAAGGATGCAAGAAAACCGCAGATTGTATACGACTTTTATGAAAAGTTAGAGAATGTTTTGAAGGAGAATTATCTCGACAGCGAAGGAAAAGCTGCGTTTGTGTTTAACGCAGACGAATCGGGCTTTCACAGTGATCCAAGCAGACTTAAAGCCATAGGTGAAAGAGGAAAGTCCCTGAGTCGAGTATTAGGTGGATCTGGAAGAGAATCCACCACTGTGTTAGCGTGCGTGTCAGCGGATGGTAGTTGCTTGCCACCTTTAATAGTGTATAAGGGTGCTGATGTTCAGGCACGTTGGATATCAGCCAATGCATATCCAGGAACTTTATATACTACCTCCAAGAACGGCTGGATGGAAGAAACCCAATTTCACCAGTGGTTTATTACAGGATTCATCCCGTTTGTTAACAACTTAAGGGTCACAAGAAATGTTCCCCAGCAAAAGGTGCTTCTGCTTTATGATGGGCATTGTAGCCACATTAGCGTTCGGCTCGTTGAAGAAGCCATTAAGAACAAGATTATATTAATGAAATTTCCCAGTCACCTGACTGACCGGCTGCAACCATTAGATAAAGCCGTTTTTGGACCTATAAAAACTAGTTGGGAAAAGACTTTGGTCGCATACGGTAAAGAGCTAATTGGCAAGGGCACCGGAAGACTCACAAAGGAGCATTTTGCTGAATTGCTAGGAACAGTGTGGCATAACTCGATGAAAGCAAAGAACATTATTTCTGGATTTGTCAGTACTGGTGTATATCCGGTAGATCGTACAAAGTTTCCCAAAGATACATTCAACCAACTTGATCTAAAACGATATGAGGAGGCTAATATAGCGAATCAGACAGTGGATGATAAACAAGAAGAAGGAGAACCATATTCTGATGTTCAACTTATGGAACGCGATGTGGATTATTGTCGGTCGCCAGTCCAACAAGAGGATGAAATGCCCTCTGAAAATTATCTACGGTGTTCACCACAAGTTACTTCTCCCCATCAACAATTATTAGGGAATGATGATAAAGGACATGACGAAGTGTCGCAAGTTCAGTATAATAAGATAATGCAACAACCAGAGTCACCACAACCTTCTTGCTCTCGCAAATTGGCAGAAATCGGTAACCCACAATCATGTATCACCGATTTGTTTGTAACAAAACTATCATCATCAAGAAATACTCAAGAACAAGAGAAGAAACCTTTCATTCCACGACTAAAGCACCAATCATATGGCGAAGTGTTGACCTCTAATGACGTCCTAACACGACTCAAAGAAGCAGAAGAAAAAAAGCAAAAGGCAGCAACTAAGGGTCTAACGAATAAGACAAAGAAAGAAATATTAAAAAGGGAAAAAAATATTCCAACCACTTTTGAAAGTCATGACCTTAAAAAAAAAATATATTGAAAATTGCGAAAAATAAATCAGATACATCGGAAGAGAGTGATGCATAATATGAATGTGATGATGACAGTTCTGGCGATGAAATACAACAGGAAAATGCAGTAATCGATTTGGAATCCATCGAAGACATGTCAAAGTTGTGTGTTGGAAAATTTGTTTTAATTACGTTCAAAGGAGGAAAACGTAACACGACTATTTTTAAATATGTTTGTTCTATTGAAGATGTTGAAGAGGACGGAGATGAAATTAAAGTTATCGGTTTGAAATCGGCGGACACTTTAAAAACAGTTTTTTATGTTGTCGAAACTGATGTTAGTTACGTTACTATCGATCAAGTGTTGGGTGTACTACCAGATCCGGAAATATTTCTCAAAGGTGAGAGAATATTTTATAGATTTGAAAATAGTATTCCTGTGATGGAGCAGACTTAAAACATTTGATAAAACCGTTGTCGTTACTTATATAATGTTTTTTGGTTCTTTAAATTTGCCTTTTGTAAGTTCCTAATATTATTAGGTGTGTTATCTAAAAACAAGAATAGAAGTTTTTGTTTTTTGACTTTTGTATTTATTGTGCGAAATGCATTGGTGTTGTTTTTTTTATAATAAACGTTTATTTTTGTGATGAGAAATTTTTTAAATCCAACTTTTGGGGTAAATGTGAACACTTCAAAAACATATTAAATATCGAGTTGAATATCAACTGAACGATACTACAAGTCAGATATTTTCATTTACCCCACGATTTTTTGCACATATGCTTATGGCCTTTGAGAAAATTGTTTCCATTTACCCCTTAGGGTGTGGGGTAAATGTGAACATACAACGCTTCAAAAAATAATGACGAAAAAAAAGGGCTTAATTTAACATGTATTATTTCGAAAATATTCAATAAATATCAATAATCTAACTGTCTGCAAAATGTATGCACTTAAATTCTCAATACAAATTGAGAAAATTAATTTTACACATAAAGGTACCAGAAGTGTCAAAAATCGTCCACATTTACCCCAACTGACCCTAGGTAGAACTTATAGAAATTGTAAAATACGCAAGAAAGAACATTTAAAACCTATCAGGTATAATTCTGACGAATCATTATTTGCAAAACACATACTTGATACTGGTCACAGTTTTCATTCAGATGATAACTTTGAAATTTTACATTTTTGTGGAAAAAATAGATTATTGAATTATCTGGAGATTTTGGAAATTCTGAGAATTACTATGGTGGATGGAAACACTTCATTAAATGCTCAAATAAATTTCAACCCCAACTCTTTAATTGAGGTTTTATTTCAGCTGTAAATGCCGCCCGTTTTTATATCTGGTTTTCATGCAGAATTTTTGCTCCTGGAGTTGTATATGTTTTTTAGTTTTTTGGTTCTTCTTGATCAAATTTTAGTTTTTATATTGATGTATACAATTGATGTAAGGTGAAATTTGTCACTCAGTTTTCTGTAATTGGATTGTGTATATAGCATATTAGGTCTCACTATATACGATAGAGGGCAGTCAATGCCAGTTAAATATTTTCAAATAAATTCATAATTTTTTTCTACTAGACAGCTTGATATAAGATCGTTCATTTTGTCGTTATCCTTATGTTCTGTGTGTTGTTCGCATTAAATGTTGGGGATTGATTTCCATTCAAATAATATTTTGTTAAATTTCATTGTCAGCAATCTAGTTATGATTGCTCAATTATTGACTACGTTATTAATACTTTCCGAGGGCAAAATTCCATTGGTTTCTGACAAATCTTGTTTTGATATGAGAGTATTTGATTTATAATACAATTTTATTTTATTCATACGAGATCACTTGTTATAACTGAATATTGTCAATGTGAATTCTCGTGTTAATTTCAATTATTGTCTTACTTTGATGTACTACAGAATATCTACCTTAAATATTGTTATTCTCAGTTTTTTCAAGTTTTTTATATAGAGTTCTTGTAGGTTTGGATATTTCACATGTGTAGACAAATTATATTATTGGATTTGTCAATCCTTGTTTGTTAATTAAGAGTCAATTGTTCCTTATTGTTATTGTTTTTTGCTCTTATTTTCGATGTTTACCTAATCTTATCTTTTTTGATCAGCCTTGGTCTGATGATGATGTGCTAGGCACTTCGAAACCGGTAACCATTAATAAAGGAATTGTGAGCTGATTTAAGACCTTCATTTCACCAGTTTGACGCTTATGTTCATATTTGCTAGTCAGTTTAATACATGATTGGTTATCTTCAAATACGATGGAACCTGTCTTTGCATAGCCAAAGTCTATTAACAAATTTTCCAATCATATACCTTCTTTGACAGCTTTAGCCAGAGCCAAGTATTCAGCCTCGGTGGATGATATTGCAACACATTTTTTTTCTTAGTATTCCAGCTTACCACACAACCAAATACTTTAAACAGATAACCTGATGTTGACTTTCTGTCTGTAATGTCATCACCCCAATCTGAATCAGCATTTCCAGCCAATTTTTCATCGTTATGTTCATTGAAGTACAACTCAAAATCAGCTGTTCCTTTGATATATCTGAGAATCCGTTTTAGACAGATCCATAGTGCACCTGTAGGTTTATCTTGGTATCTACTGCATATGTTTATTGATGAACTGAGATCAGGTCGAGTACATAGCATTAAATACGTTATACTCCCAACCATTTCACGAATTGGTCTCTCAGTAGTAGCATTCTCCTGCAATGAATTCATGTCCAATTTAGGATCCATTGGTGTTTTGCATTCTTTGCAATCTTCTATTCCAAAACGTTTCAAAAGATTTGAAATGTAACGTTTTTGATTCAGGTAAATTCCTTATCTTTGCAGTTTCCTTCTATAATAAAATCGTCTACATACTATAGCAAATAAATGATTTTGTTTTCACTCTTTTAATGTGAAGACATAACTAATTTTGAGATTGGCTAAATCCCTTTCGCTTTGCAAACTCATTGAACTTTTTGTTCCAACAGTATGGTGCTTGTTTCAGACCATATAGATACGGTGACCATATTTTTACCAGTCAAAATCGGGACAAACCTAATGTTGCACAATGCCTATATATTAGTTTATACATATTTGTAAATTTGGAAAATAACGAACAAAAACACAATTTTACATTATTATTTATTATACTTTATTGCACAAGACTTTGAAATATTTATATAATGTACCTATTATACAACTCAGGTAAAGAATTATGAAAATTAGACTGTTTGAAAAAAAAAATTTACATGTAATTAAGGGTCTAACAAGAAGGCTGGCTTTTATTCCAATCATATTTTTCTGTAGAAGCCAAAGCTTTCAACAAGGTCTTGTTCTTCCTTACTTTATCATACATTTCTACGCATGAAAGATTACAGTTCATTTGAATTATTAAAAGTGCCTTTACGCATTCAATTGACATTTGACTCTTCTCGGACGTCCAAAAGTTGTTAATCAACGAAAAGGCCCGTTCTACTGAAGCATTAGTCCCTGGCAGAGAAAGCACAAATTCCAAGAACATCTTCAGGTTTGGAACTTTTATTTCATTCTTCCGCAAGTTTTCAAAAACAGTCAACCATCTTTGCTCTCTTGTCTTTTTCTGCGTTGCCCATTCTATTAAGATATTTTCGGACAGTTGAGTGTTCAGCACGCTCAACTCGTTGAACAAATCATCAGAAGAAATGGGTGGTAAGCTTTTTTGGAAAATGGTATAGCTTTCCTCCAACTCCTCCCATGTCAATTTTTTCTTTAAATCTATCCAAGACAACTGGCTCAAGCTGTCAACGTTTGATTTCCAAAAGTCCAAATAGGTAATGCAACGGTCATAAAAAGAACACGCTGTACTCTTAATGTCTTCCAAGACACTATTATGTCCTGCAGCACAGTTTTTCTTTTGAATCTCTTTAACATTCATTGGTAAAAATGAAGATTCTTTTCTGTCCATCAAGTTTTTGCGCAAAATCAAATATTGATTTGATGCTTCTGTTGCTGATATTTTATATAGAAAGCAGCTGAAGAAATTTGCAGTTTAAATTGTAGATATGCTGGAATTTCTCCAAAATTGTTGGTCTGAAATGAAGCAGTAAGTTTTAAAATTGCTAAAACTTTCCCCATTGACTTATCCACTCTCGGGAGCTGTTATATGTCTGGATCCTGGGATTATTACGGCAGATCCGAAATTAGCTCATAAGCGACTAGATAAATAGCTCTTCTGTTTTATAGACAAAAACCATATAAGCGGTTCAACTGCAGATACAGTTTCAAAGATATTCAGAGAGCTTGCTGCACTGTTAACAGTTCTTGAAGCTGTTAAATCTTATTTACGATCTCAGAAACGTATCGACCACTTCTCGAGAGATATCCTGCGAGGAAAGTATAAGAATTTCCTAATGATTGTGAAATTGGTATCCTGGAAATTCAAACGTAAAGCGTGGATTTTCTGTAAACTCGGAATGCCTCTTCGAAAACATGCATGAGGACTTTATCATAGCCAAACGTCAGGTATATGACGCAATTCGAAATCAAGGTGGAGTAGTCACTTGTTGTACCTAAAGCTCTTGTTCACAGTGCGAGAAATGCTCGAGCGCGTTGAGGAAGGCCCTGGAGGCTCGTCAGTTGAAGAAAACTGCAGAAGACCAGGACGCAGGTGGAGCTAGAGAAAAGGCACTGAAAATAGAAGAACTAGAATCGCATAGTCCTAAACTACGGGAAACAGCCAAGAACTACCATAAACTGGGGGAACTTCGACAGTTTTTTGACATATTTAGCTTCGCCCACCTAAATGTGTCAACTAGAAACCGCTGACGCTTATGCCATTGTAACACTTGATGTCTTGGCTTTTAACCACGAAAAAATAAGTTTTGTCCCCCTCCCCCTTCCCCCCTTTTTTTTGGTCTCTTTTTGGTGTCGAAGTTATCCCGTATATGGTAACTTCGACACGCCATGTATTTTAGCGAATTGTCGAAGTAGGAAAGCTCCTGAGTAACTTCGACAACAAAAAAAGTAAAATCAGGTTAATTTCACATAGTTTTACCATATTTTAAAGGTCAGTCGATTGTATTTGGTTTAAAAAAACAAGTCTCAATCTCCAAAAAGTGACACTAAAGGAACATTCTCAAAAAAGTAAACAAACAACATAAACAAAGTAAACAAACAAAAAATTATAATAATAGAAATAGTCAGTCTTTAGTCATCATCCTCGCAAACAGGACATTCGTAATTCGCTCGGTTTGAACCATTATTACAATGTCCACAAATCCATTTATTGCACGTTGCGCACTTAATCTAAGCCTTTCGATTAGTGTACTCAGAATAATCTATCAAGCAAATTGAGCACGAAGCACAGGAAGGACATTCATAATGGGGGTCATTAGAACCAAGATTACAAGTGCCACAGACCCACTTCAAGCAGGAGATGCAACAGATCCAATCATTTTTGCCAGTGTAATTTATTAATTGTAACTGCAATTGCATAATGAGCAGTAAGAGTCAGTATTGCTGTCAGTATTGCTGTCAATATTTCTGCCTGTTAGACCACGTGACGTTGAGGCTGACTCCGTTATTTTTACGTTAGGGTTAAGGCAGACTGTCTTTGATTTTTTATTTTTTGAATAGGCTTTGTTGACAATATTCTTTTTAGGCAGCATTGGTGGTAAAACATTACGGTCTTCGGTGCCTAAAGATTTGGGTGCCTTAGTAGCTGCTTCACCTTGTAAAACATCAGTTTCTTTGGCATCTGTAGAATTAAGGGCCATCGTTACTGGTTTCATTTGTTCACCCGGTCTTGTGGAAACTTTCTTTCCCCTTTTACGAACTGTTGTTTCTTCTTTGTAACCACGAGATTCCTTCAGAAACTCCAGTAAACTTTCATCCAAAGACCTTTCCGAATTTGTCTGTGTCGATGGAAGTTTTGTTAAAATGGTTTCAGGGCTAAAAGGGCATATGCCTGTTGATCGAAATCCGGACTGCAGATTCTTTGCTGCATTTTCTTCTATGTATACCCATAACCGGTTTAAGAGCGATGGGAATTGCTCCTTCAGGATGGACCCTTTTCGACGTGGCTCCTTTCTCCAGCCATCCAAAATCTACCTCCACTTTCGTTTCATTGGAGCAAAAAAACTGACTTCCAGCGGTTGCATCAAGTGTGTAGAGTTTGCCGGGAGCGGAGTCATGTAGATATTATTCTCTAAGGCAGCTTCTACAACGCGAGGTGAAAAGTGCGATGCCAGGTTATCGCCTATTACAATTTTTAATTCCTCTGGAGTGCTATTTTGTTTGGTGTAAGGAAGCAATATTTCAAAAAACCACTTTTCAAAGGTTATCATATCAAACCACCCACTTAATGTTGAATCATACACTGCCCCGTTAGGCCCTCCAATCGTCCAATTTTCGTAAAGATGTTGTGCTTTATAGACAACTATCGGGGGTAGCAAGTCACCTTTTGCTGTGCCGCAAACCATGACACTTACCGAAGTTCTCGAGTGTTCCTGAACCCTTTCTACTCGCTTAGTTCCCCTGGGGACTAAAACTTTCTTGGCACCGGGATCGTCTGTAATATTAGTCTCGTTATAGTTATAGACATTTTGCGGTAGAGCATTTTGTAACCGATCTTTTATGTTATTAAAAAATTCAGTTACTTGTGGTGCACCAACCGCAGCTCGCTGGCGTTTAATATTTGTTGCTTAGCGAGTTCTTCCTTGCTGCAAAGCAATGTATAAAGTCTTCTCCAGGTTGATTATTCTTCCATCTTGGAATATTTCTGCCCTGTTTAGTCACAAATTTTGAAACAACTTGGAGAACATCTGCTGGCGTCATTGGAAAACCCCAGTCCCTCACTGTCTGGAGAGATTTTGTTATCAACGCTTCTTCCTCTTGGATCATCACAGTAGGACGACCTGGTTCAGGGGATGTTTCTGGTGGATTTTTTCCAACAAAGTTGTCCTCGGCACTTTGAACTTTTTGCTCGCAGCCAACTGGGACATCCCCTGCTTCACAGCTTCCACAGCTTTGGCCATGTTTTCTGGACAATAATTTTGGTAACTCCTTCCCCCCACCTTCTTTACATATGTGTGCGGCATCTTACTATTTATCCTATTTGTTCACCAAAATCAATCTGAGAAGAAAGATATACCTAATCAACTGAAAAAATAATATTAATTTAAAAAAAACAGAAAAAGACAAAATTATAACAAAATTATACTAGGTGTCGAAGTTTAACCGGAAGTCGAAGTTCCCTCACTTTACGGTACAGTTTTAGATGAGCAAATTGCGACAATACAAAACAAATAGTTAGGAGTAGATTAAACTAAAGACAAGGTATATTGCGTTAATTATATTATGTAGAAGTCTACTGAGTTATATGTTTCATAGTATATTAAGTTATGTTTTTGATTGAGATATTCGTTACGTCTTTGTATTTGAATGCCTTTATTAAGTAACGTATTTCATCTTTTGTTCTCATTCATTTATGAATGAGTAAAAATGGTATTGCAGTATAATAAAGGCAATTTTGAATATTTATTTCATCTCAGTTTTTCAAGCCTAAAACCTGCCAATAACAAGAGCTTTTCGAGAAATAGCCTGCTGTGGGAGCGTGCCCAATCACACTGCATGCTTCCTCCTAATTGTCTGATAGCATCTGCACATGACGCAAGTTCTTTTAGAAACTCTCTTGGCAAAAAGATATAATAAAATCGTGTGTCCAAGAAATTGACCGAAAAAAACCTATGATACATAGAGTGTACGAGACCTATGACGAGAGAAAAATCGTATCGCGATACACCTGGAAAAAAAATGAAATCACCTGGAATATCCTGGAATTCTCAGGGAATTTTAGATTCTGACTTGAGTAGACACCCTGTTATCGGAAGAGTGGTTCATTAGGTCTAAACTAATTTTTCGTCGATAATCAAGCAACATTATTTTTTATTCCGGGTTCATCTTCTTGTAGATAATGTAGCTGTTGACAAAAGCCATATCTAATAACCCAAAAAATAGGATATGCCACCACTTCTTAGATCTTTTGTCAACAAAATACGCTTGACGTAATCTATCTGCTTGATCTACCCCACCCATGCATTTATAAGAGTCGGGAATGAATTCAGGACAGCTAATATTTGTCTACGATCCGTCTTTCTGAAGACGTTGAACTTCAGCGATATTAGTACTATGAAAATTTGATAATGCATACATAATTCGATTATCAAACCATTTGAAGAAGCGAATACCCTCAGTCGATAAGCGGTAATCAAATTCTCCTCTTTGGAAAGTTTTATCAGTTTTTATATCTATTGGTTTTTACTTCGAATTGTCCCACATGCCAGAGTTTTCTCCAGTTGTAATTTTTCTGGTAAACGAACAGATGTGAAATAATTATCACAATAAATTTTTCTATAATTTCTCCAGTATTTTTCGGTCAGAGAGAGAACAACTCTTTTTCCAAGTCCGAAAAATTTGAACTTGTCCTCACAAATATCGTCTTTGCCTTGATATACAGTAAATTGTTTCATATAACCAGTTTCATCAGCAATACACCACAATTTGTAGCCCCTTTTTAAAGGTTTTTTGGGGTTGCATTGCTTCAAAGTAGATTTTCCCTTGAAGCGGATCATGCTTCCATCGACTGCAAGCTCTCTACTGCCATTATTCAACACATCAAATTGGTCATTCAGTGAATTTACCAGGGGTCGAATTTTATATATTTTATCTTTGTTGTTTGGCGGAATAAGTGAGTTCACGTGAATTAGTGACAATATTTGCCAAAGCCTACCACGTGTCATCGTGTATTTCTTGAATAGAGGAACTCCTAAATCTTCTGCAGAAGACCAATAGTGTTTAAAGCTTGGTAATGCATGGTATCCCATGAAAAAATTAATACCAATGAAAGCTAAACATTATTTCTTTCTGAGATTGAATATTTTATTCCTTTTGGTAGTTAACAAATTGCTGTGATAGATAATATCGTCTTGTCGCCTACTATTCTTAAAAAATAGTCAGTATAAGTTATACAATTTCCCAAATTTTCTTCATTGAAGCTTCCATCAAGGATATATATATATATATAATGCGGCATTTTGGTTTGTTTTTCTGTCTTGTTCCATCCTCTTTTCTTCCCTTGTAATTTTTGTTTCGTTTTTGCTGAAACTTTTTCTTTATTTTTTTCTTCTTCTTGCATTTCTCGTCCTTTACATTCGCCTTTTCATTATTTTTCCCAAATTTTTGCTTGGAACTATACTTTATCCGACGTCATTATTATCTTCCTCAAATTTATCTTCTTCATTTTGTTCTATATTATTATCATCATGAACTAACGTATCTTGCTCATTTTCTTCTTCGATTGACTGGTATTCATCGTCTGATAGTGGATGGGCATTTGAATAATCAAAATGTTCGTTATTTTCGAAAACTTCTTCAGTCTCACTAGATTCTTCGTCTGTGATCATATTATTATCAAGCGGTAATTCTTCCACCTCCTGAACAGCTTCTTCAACTGCTTGCAAATTTCTTCAGAAAGAAAGTGATTTCTTCACCACGATCTTTCAGTCATGCTGAATTCCAGGAATCAACTTAAATAGTAAAAGTATAACTAGTTTGTAGTACAATATTGTTTTCTCTAAAGTAATGAGTATTGGTAATGCCTCTGGATATAAATGAACTATTCATCAACACCCAAAATAATAATCACTTTTGTGATTAGACCTGTAGGCCGGGAGCCGACAAATTTATTGTCCAATCTAAACTAAGTTTAATGATAAACCAAGTTTAATTTGACATTTTCGCTTGTCAAATGTCAAATTGAACTCGGTTTAAGTTTAATAATATACGGTGCAAGAGCCTACTAGTTGTTTTCATCGAGTAAGAAAGGTACATGATGGTGCCGAGGTCGGTCAGCGGGACATAGATCCAAAAAATTATAATAAACATGTAACTTTTTCTACTGCACTTGTCAAATGTTATTCACCTCGAAACTTATTTTGTAGGTAATAATTCATGAATAATTAATGATAAAATGTTTCTTACAATGGCAAACGGGACAAAATTGTTCTTAGAAGTAGTCAATCATGTAATATTTCACGAGGGAGGTGACAAATCTTATTCACTCCGAAATTCATATAAGAGTTAAGTTTGAACTATAAATAATGAGAAGAAAAATTCTTACGGCTTGAACGCAAAAAAACCAGTTCTCACATCCACCTGAAACTAAAAATGAAGAGAGCGCGCAGTGCACTTTGCCGCGGTGCGCACAAGGTGATTTTTTTTGAGGTTCTTTAAAATTCAAGTTTGTTAGTTGTGAACATACAAACAGATGAACAATATAAAATTAAGCAATTTTTCATTGTTTATCAATGATAAAAAAGTGTTGCAGATAGTTGAAAATTCTCTTTTCATGAAGTTTCTTCGATGACAAAAAAAAATTGAAAAAATAAATTATAATTTTGTGGATACCTTCGCCAGACTCAAATCTACAAAATTTTATTCCTGAGGTGGACTTTATCGATACACGATAAAATAGGTCTCGACTATAGAGATCTGTTTATGCCCATACCCTTATCGATGACATCGTTGTGGAGAACGAAGAAAATGAAGGACTGTTATTCCTCTACAACTCTTACCAATATTGATCAATTGTGTAATTTCAGATAAATCAGCGGAACTTAATGACGAAGAAATCGGTCATCCTATGGATGATCTGGAATTAAATTCAGACATCGATATCAACTCCTTATCTGAAGATTCTAATAGTGAATAAGAAACTAACTATTTAATTTAATAATCACGCATTCTTTCAATAAAAATGATTAACATTTTACAATATATAATGATGACAGTTCTCATTGTCTATTTGTTCCATATTCATGTGAGATATATTTATTTTCAAACCAGTATCGAAGGGAAATCACATGAGGCGCACCGCGGCAAAACTGCTTTGGTCCGCGCTCAAGACGTAAGAATTTTTTTCACCGTTGCATAGTTTACCAAGTCGATTCAATAATTTTCAGTCGTAACTTAAACGAATATAATTGAAGAGTGGAAGTAACAAAGGTGCTAAGTGCCAAAAACAAAGTTTCGAGATAATCAATTAAAAAGTAATAAATCCTTGAAAAGATGTGATTTTTGTTTAATATTATTCAAAATCATGACAATGGTTAACGGAAAACCAATTCCAACTCAAACAAATGAAGATTTCCAAACAAAGCAGAAAATAAACGCCTAATAAAAAATAAAAAATAGGAACGGGTGCCACAAAATTTATTGGTACTTAGTAAATTAACATCGGAAAGAGTTTTTAATGTGAAACTATTTTTTTAATAATGAAAAACAGAAGTCAAATTAATACTAATATTATCGTAAATAATACTGAAATTGAAAATAGAATGACGAAAATAAACAAGTTTTTCTAAGAACAGGATGAGAATCGTAATACAAATTTGCCCGTTTATAAAAAACACAAACATTTGCTGCTTAGTCCTTTGGAATGGTCAGTAGTTCCTTGTAAAAATCTTGATGTAATGGATTACTTAGATAGGGTAACATAGATCGAAGACTTTTCTTTTTGCTGTCTGAGATTTTGTTCTCTGGTGGGAGTATTCAGTTTTCATTAAGGACCTCAAGGTTTTCCCCTTCTTCAGGACATTAGTTTCCGTCCATGGCTGCACTTCAGAAAAAACGGTCTTCGTTTTTACTTTACAAGGCTCATCCCTTTCAATCAGCAATGTTGCTACCTTGCTGATTTGAAGCTTGGAAGTATTCAGAAATAGGTCTGCAGGTCCTTTTATGTCCCAAAATCCAAATTCTGTCATTTTTATCACCTCAAAGGGTGGGTTATATCTTGCTGGCTGAATTACGTTCACTAGATCGTCTGGTACAAAGGATTTCATAACCTTTTTGCGCGTTTCGATTAATGCAAAATCACAGGGCATAAAGCTGTATCCACTGGTGAGGAACTTCATCTGTATTGAGTCGTAAACGCCATAAGCTACTAGGAATATGAGAACAAACAAAATATATTTATTTTTGTTCTGTCCTCCGTAGTTGTCACACCAAAGAGTTATGGATCGCTTATCAATGAGTCCACTATCTAGGAACCGGAGCAGACAGGAAGCAATCTCATTTGCGCCTCGTCCTGCTACACCTTCGTGCCATAAAAACATGTAAGCCTCGTTTATGTCACCTACATGGATTCCGAAATTATAGCACGAGAGCTGTGATAAGTAAAACATATCAGAATGGAAACGCGTGGGAACAAACATGACCTGTTCAAGATCCATAGACAAACAACAGACCTGACTTCCAGGAAGTAAAGACTCACATGTATCTTCTTTCAAAATATTCCTGGCTCGTTCAGCTCGTCTCTGATGTAATTCGAGTTCTATTTTGGCTTGGGCACTTGTTCCGAGGTTTGCTCGAACTTCACAATCTAGTCGATCACAGGTATAACAAGTGTCCATTCTTGGTCGGCGAAATGACAGTTTTGGGAAGTCCTTAATAAAAACAGACCGGTAGAACTTGCATGTTACTGCAGTCCCAGGATTACGTTGTTGAAAAGCTTTGAACAATCTGTTGATATTCAAATCTGGGCTCAAGTACTCTTTATCTGATTTGGCTCTTGGCTATTTATATGGGCTTTTATGGCTTCTTATGACATGTTCTTCTATCAACATAAAACGTATCGCCAGCTTTCTTTTTAGTGACGATAACATCCAACCTTTTCCTCGAAACTGCGAAAGTATTCATGAAAGTTGCCTTACAAACTGCAACAAAGTTTCCGCTTCTCGTTGGAAGGGTGTAGCTTATTGTTACTTGACGTCTGCTCTCCACAGGATCATCATAACTGCCATGTCTTCGCCTCTTAATATGTCCCAGATGAATGAGGTTCATCAGATAGGAAGCCTGGCTTTTTGAGGATTGGGTATAAAATTTGTCAAACAAGTTTTTACGCTATGGATATTCTAAATCCTTGCATGAGATTATTACATAATAATAATATCCGTAAATTATATATTTTTGAGTATTTAAAACAATAACAAACCTGTTCAGTCGGCAATGCTTTTTCTGCCACATCCTTAAGTTTACGTGTTTTATAAGCCTTGCCAGCCTCTTTCAGACACTTTTGTTCATACCCAAAACGACCACTGCCACCGCTTCTACGTTGAATTTGGTTCAATTCACTCATTTTCTGAATTTTTGGGACAAACACACAACAAACACGTTCCAACGCCCACCATGCACTGTCCAAAACAGCTGATTCATTCTGGCACTTGTCCCCTTTGTTAAGAAATAAGCTCGGCGGTTACCGGTAGCCCCATCTAAACTTACTTGTATTAAGCATCATCTAAATCCCCGCACTCACCACCTTTGTCAGGGCATAAAGCATGTCGTTTAACACATTTCTACGGCAAAAACCGAATTTCGGAAATTATGGCACTTAGCACCTTTGTTACTTCCACTCTTCAATTGCAATTTAATTCACGTATTGGAAAGGCACCGTAAATATAATTTAAAATTAAATATTGCAAAAAGCAACTTTTTAAAAAGGGATTTTTTGTATTAAGGGCACATTATTACTCCGGAAGGAATACTCCCCGACTCTGAGAAAACTAGGGCTTTGGAAAACTATCCACTTCCAACTGATGCAGAGGAAGTCAAAAGGTTTGTTGCATTTGAAAACTATTTCAGCAAATATATTCATAATTTTGACCAAATAGCTGAACCTTTGAATAAACTAAGTCAGAAATTCGTACCTTTCATCTGGTAAGATGAATGCCAACAATCATTTTCAAAGTTAAAAAAGGTACTCATCACCAAACCCATTTGACAGTATCCGGATTTTTAAGAAAAAAACGAGTTTAGACTACAAACTGACGCTTCTGGTATAGCCATTTCAGCTATACTATCTAGTGGCCACAATAGACCTCTAGCTTATGCGAGGGGATAACCTGGAATAAGCTGAACGCAATTATTCAACAACTGAAAAGGAACTATTGGCCATCGTATGGTCCGTTAAATATTTCCGTCCATACTTATACAGCAGACCTTTTAGAATTCTTAACTTAACGCTTAACAAAATTTAGGTTATGTCTAGAGGAATATGACTTTGCAGTCGAGTATGTCAGAGGCAAAGAGAATTGTGCCGCGGATGCATTGTGAAGAATAATTGTTACGTCCAACGAGCTCCAAAGAATGAATGAAAGTGTCATGGCAGTTATGACTAATGTTGAGTAGGACATACAAGAGGCAGTACATTTGTCCCGTACATGACGTCAAAATGTAAGACCGGCTCAACATTTTATATTGTACTGCTTCAAATTTTATGACGCGGGTGTCGCGCTAGACGCTAGACGTCTCCGTAAAACTATAGGATGATGACAAAGAGGAAGTGAGACGCATGCTACAAATTTATTGCATTATTGCTTTTCGAGTCTCGTCGAGCGATAAGGAAGTATCCTATGCCTATGAGGCACGTATTGAAGCGACTGTTTTGCTTTTGAATATCCTAACCCTTCAAAATATATTAATTGTTTATATTTTTATTTACCTACAACAAACAATATTCACTATGCTAATCGTTTAATATCACTTTGCGATACTGATTATTAATATATAATCAATCAGAGTTCAGACTGTAACTATTGTACTGCAATAAAATCAAATGTCATATTCGTACTCGTAACTTCAAACGTATCGCCGAGCTTCAGTACACCTCGCGTCATTTGAAGTGGGACATTGTACTGGCTCAGTACAAAAAAGAGGCTACTCTTACAAACTCATTTTCATGTCGTGTCCTACTCAACACTAGTTATGACGAGGGCACAGTATAAGAGAAGTATGAATGATTAAAGCGCTCAGGATCTGAAAAGGCCCAGAAGTCTTAAGCCTGATCAACCGAGAATAGGGGAAGTTCTTAAGCCGCCCTTAAATTTCATAGAAATATATTTTGTAATTGATGAATCCCTATCAAAATAAATAAATGAAGACACCTCTATTAAATATAATTTTGAAAATGTATAGGTATTATGATGAAAACGTTTCAACAATCTACAGTAATCTAAATCTTCGATCGGCATTGGCGCGAGACAAAATGTTTAGAAGTTATCTGTCAAGAAAATGAAGGAGCTATTAATTATTGAAAGTGAGCGGAATATAGTCAGTATTAGGGATATAGCAACGGTAATTAATAAATTAGATACGTGAAAGATTCCAATTATGAATATTATAAAAGAGTTGTAAACGAAGAAGAGTAAAAGTTAATATTAAATGACTTTCATTTGCTGCCTACGAGTGGCCACGCTGGCATCAAGCGGATGTTTAACAATATTGAAAGCATTATTACTGGCCGAAGATGCTAGTTGACATAACAGGGTTTGTGAATACATAGATGCGATTCGAGTCAATACCAAAGTACCAATTGCCGTGAGCACCACGTCCAAAGCTTCATTTGAGAAAATTTTTCTTGATATTGTCGGTCCTTTGAAGTCAGTCGATGAGGGATTTTCGTACCTTCTAACTATTCAATGCGAACTAACGAAATTTGTGGAAGCTTATATATTGAGGACATTCATATTACGTTTTGGAATATCCAAAGACATCGCAACGGATAGGGGAACGGAATTCATATCGAGTACCATGACCGAAGTATGTAAACTATTTTTTATTATGGTAATAAATTAGCGATAAATTAGGACACAATCATAAAAAAAAATTCCCGTAATGGTTCTGTCAGGTTATTGGGAGTCTGTCCTATAGTTCTAGAACAGAGTATAATAAATTTCGAACATTTTGGTTCAATACGTTAGATTGGCAGTCTAAACTAATATAGTAAGAGATAGCCAATAACTCAGTTATACTTTTTCTGTGAGAATAGCGGAAATATACAAGAGAAGAGCAATAATTAAGCAGTGGAATGCAAGTGCTGAAACGGTAAGTTCTATATTATTCAGCCCCCATAATCCTTTCCAGGAATTTGTTAATGCTAACGGAGGTTGGTTAAATAGCAGTTGGCTGAGCTCTCAGAAAATTTTAGTAGCTGTGTAAGAAAGAAAAGGATATTGCATTTTAGCTAACAAATCTTTTTACCGTTTTTCAGTTTCATCGGGATCAAATGGTAACTGTACAGCCATAGTACTGGTTGAAGGTATGCTTGTCCTCAGAAAATGAAAATCTGTTTTCCTCTCTCGTTTGTGTTAAAGCATAGCTCTTTGTTTCACGTGTAGCAATTAAGGGTAAAAGCCAGTCGCCTTTACTTTGTTTCCCGGTAGCCACAAATTGAAGCTTCGCTTTAATTTTAAGCTTGTCTATTTTATTAACGTAATTGTCTGTGCAAAACAGATTATTAGCCCAATCAATATGTTTGCAAATGGCACCTAAAAAAGAAAGAAGGATTTATATGTTCTTGGAAGCATAGTAACAATAATTTTATAACTAGTAAGTATCATATATTTTTTTTATTATGCAAATGCAATTTTTAATCAAAAGTTTTAATATTCATTACCTGTAGTTCCCACTGTGCATGAACATATGAGGACTTCAGTATTGTCAAGGTATATCAAGTTTCGTTTGGTTTCACTCGGTACAGCAATTATACTGTCACTAAGCTTCGTAGTGCATTGCATTTAATGTTGGGTTCCTGTGATGTAGGAGATTTCAACCATCAGTGGGTCATATCATAACGGTGGACATGACCCTTGAGGCATCAGGGGCTGTGGACACCTGAGATACTTCCGTATGTCCTGTAGGTGCAATAGATGCTAGGTTGGGATAGAGAGGATCCATGGCTAAAAGGTTGAACTTTTTAGCTTCCTCAAGGGTTTGGACCCGTGTCATTAAAGCATCTACTCTCGCGTCCTGCCGTGTCGCTATGTCAACCAGACGATTGAGCTTATTATCTATATTGTGAAGCAAGGACAACACCTCGCTCATATCCTGGGTCGCTTCACCACTGTCAAATCCGGGTATATCTTCTTCACTCATGTCTTGCTGGTAGTCCTCTTCTATGGACGTCCCGGCCCTCTTGGCGTCACGTTCCATTATAGTATAAAGCTCCCCTATACAATCGGGACCAGTATCCACCACAACCGGTGCGGGGCTGTCTCTTGTTTCTCCCAGGACCAGACTGGCAACAGTTGCGGCCTCATGTCTGCTGGATGAGGATGATCTCAGTCTGGTCTTCTGTTTACTCTAAGGAAGACATTTTTATACGTCCTTATCGAAAGATTTTTTCTGGAGCGGATGCTGGTAGTTTCTAAGAGTTTTCTCTGTGTGAAGTCCTCAAATTTGGACATCATAAAATCCACCATTTGTATTAAGTTAAAAGCTTCAATACGGAAAAATATTTTGTCTTTTAGTTGACGAATTGTACTTTCATAATAATTTATTATTGATGTGATTGTTTTTCATTATCACACCACGTCTTTAGGCCTTCATCCAACATTCATGTTGATTTTGATTCAGATTGGCAATCGTCTGGCATGAAGACTGCTGGACCTTCCTCATGTCCCTCAAAAATAAATTCTCATACGAGTTCTTTTATTGTGTTGAAGCCAGTCTCAATAGCATCTACGCACTCAGATGTTGTAATTATGAGCCTATACTATGTGTGAACTAAGTAAAAAACCACGTCGTTTTCCAACCTCGCCCAACTTCCCCTGAAATAACGCTACTATCTTCCATATTATCTAATCCAGTGTCTGTCTTATCTACAGGAAGTCTGTTCATCCTACACAGGTCTGTCTAAACTTCTCTAGACGAACACACACACGCACACGCACACATATATATATATATATATATATATATATATATATATATATATATATATATATATATATATATTTTGAAATTTTATTTATGTGTTCATTATTATCTGGAGCAAATTTACTTTAATTTCCTGCAAAATGTTGAGAAGACGACTGAAAATATATTTTCCAATTCGAAATTATAGAAAATACTCCTTAGGAAAAACAATTTTTTCACAAATTATGAAAACAAATAGATACATTATAAAATTAACAAAAATCAGACGAACTACATGTCGGAATTTAACTACCTTTGAAAATGACAAAACTTCTGTGCTCCTGGAATCACGTTGTGCTAAAAATTTTTCATTTTTTTTCTGTTTCTCGAGAAGCTTCCGTTCTTCAATAGTACCTCCTTCCATCATTCCAGATATTTTTTAAAATGTTGTATTTCAGTGTCTTTTCCACATGACTAATTTTGGCTTCGTAGAAAACAAAATTTTTTTCTAATTGAGGGACGTTTAGGGATTTCAGTTAGGTTTTCTTCTTCATTCTTTCTCAAAAGAAACTAGTTGAAGGCCCTATGTCCATGTTCTCTACCTCGAAATCCTGTGCACTGTAATCACCTTCATCGATAATTTCTGTGTTTATAGTATCTAATGACAAAAGTAGAAGCCTGTCTTTTTTCCCACCCAAAATTTTATGTAAACTGTTAGCTATCAAAAGTAATGAAGAAAAAGTGAAGCGAAAGTTGTGGACTAAAGATTCGTTACAGAAAAAAAAGTACATACCCATGTAAACTTATTCAAAGAACTGAGGCTCAGTCCGAAAGATTGGCACAATTACTTGCGGGTGGATGAGGACGCATACCTTATGCTCCAACATTGGTGACACCGTTAATTCAGAAAAAGGACAACATACTTAGGACCGCAATGTCACCATATGAAAGATTGAGTGCAACATTACAATTTCTAGCTACTGGAAGATGCTACGAAGATTTGAAATTTTCTACTGAGATATCACCATAGGCTCTCAGTTTGATTGAACCAGTAACTTGTAAAGCTATTTACAAAGTACTTCGAGACAATTATATGAATGTAAGTTGGGTTTATTTATTATTTAAACATTATTTTATTTCAAAAAAAGTACAAGTATATTAATGTATAAAACGTACAAGTATACAATTCTAGAACTAGGTACTACTGATTATTGACCATCTTCAGGGCGCAATGTTGAAAAAAATCAGATATCGTAATTTCTTCAGTTGAATCGTTTAATGGCAATAGTTCATTGGGTGCTCCAGTGAATTGGATGAGCTGATAATACACAGGGGGTTTCTGTGGCAGTCTTTCTTCTTTTTGTGGCTTTGTTGTTAGATTGTAGTTGCAATATGAATTACGAGTTGCAAAATATGGAACGGCAGTAGAACTGGAAGAGGCACTGTGAACTGTAGAAGGGCCTTCGTAGTATTGCAGCAATGAGAATTCTGGCACTCAAATTAACACATGGGAACTTGTCAAAGTGCCCATTTGCGCATGAAACAGCACGTTATTTACAAATTTCTTGGCCAATATTCTTTGTGGTGCTAAGACATCCCGTAACATTTGCAACATTTTCACCGAAAATGATCTATCTGTTATCAGGAGATTGAGGTCGCTTAGCACTCCACCTGTCAGTGTAGCTTGCTGCGAATAATTCATCCTTCTTGGTGGTGTTAGATGGGATCGAGATGCTGATGTCAGCAAACTACTCTCATGCGGAATATCGTCTTCTGGTGTCGGAGTTCGTACATCATTTGTATCGAAAGCGTAGTTACTTTTTTCAGTACTCTCGGAACACGGTTTATTTTCTTCCCAGGACTGGAAAAATACGGCGAGGACTTTGAGGATAAATGGAATTTTCTGCTTTGCCTTGGATGTATAGATGGAAAACACGTGAACATAATTCCTCCGAATGGAAGTGGCTCTCGGTATTATAACTATAAAGATCCACACAGTTAGACTTCAAAGGCAACAGTTGATGCAAATTATCAGTTCATTCTATGTAATTTCGAAACCAACGGCAGAATCTCAGATGGAAGAGTGCTACAAAATGAAACTTTCTTTGAAAAACTTGAGAGAAATCAATCAAATATCCCAGCTGAAGATAGAGTCCGAAATACTACTACAAATTCACCATATGTTGAAGAAAGATATGATAAAACCTTTTAGACTAGCACATGCATCTTCCCAGAAAAAAAAAATTCAACTATCGCACATCGCGAGCAAGACGTATAGTTGAGAACGAAGGGACTGTGACTCTGGTATTTCAAACTGTCGCTTGTATGGAACGCTTAGAACTTAGAAACGTTGGAAATATCACGAGCATTGCCAGAAATGTCCGTGATAGCCATTATGACTTACTTCGTAAACGAAGGTGCAGCGCGCCTTGGCAAATGAACTACATTAACGGCAAATATGTAATTAAAATTTTCACGATATTACACTGTTTGTCTAGGCAATAGATATAAAGTTTTTGGATGTCATTATCAATGTGCCTAATTAGTTAATAACTATCTTATTCGGAAGAAAATGTTTTTATTCAAAAATACAGGTGTAATTGAATAAATGTTATTAATTTTCCATTTAGGTATCTACTGGTTGTAATTACTATATAAAATAATAAATATCAACAATGATATAAATTTACTTACCTCATTCTCAGATTCGTCTATATTGGAGCGAGAGGGTCGAGGAGTTCTTGGAAATTCAAGAAACGTGTTCAAAATACCACAATTTAGGCTGGTATACCTCTTCAGCACCACTGCATGTTCTTATAGATTCTTTGATCTTTTTCAATTTTTTTCCGAAAACTGCTACGTTTATTATTTATTTTTTCAATTCCATAGTCTTTGCTAGAAAGAGGCTTCACTTCTTTAAATTTTTCCATTAATCTTTGGTATGCAGCTTTTTTTTTTGCACGGGCCTTGATTTCACGAGAAAACTAGATTCAATCGAACATAAGTCACAATTAGTACAACTGAATCATTTCGAGACCTACCTCTGACCTCTCCACACTGTTCGATCCGCCTTCATAGCAGAGAAGAGAGGCAAAACGAACGAGAATTTGTAATGCAATTTCCCGCCTCCAGGCGCCATGTCCGCAGGAATACCTCAACAGAATTCTCCATACACACATATGGGGTTTCCTTGAGGTTTTGCGCTTCGAGGCATGCCTTCGATTTTTTCGTTGCGTGTGGAGCCGCCTTTAGAGTCGCCCTCTTGTTCGCCTCAAGGTTTACCGCCTGCTTCATAACCAACATTTGGTTCACTCTACCATACGTAAACCGCGCATGTCTTTGTAAGCAAGAACATTCCTTATTATATACTATTGAAGATAAATTAATCTCAGTATCACAGCATATGCAGAGATGTCCGTCGTTACGGCCCATGCTTGGAAATACGATATGAAGTATTTCCTGTTGTGTTAGATGTGCTTCGGCGCATACTATCTCGAGAATTGAGTTTGCGTCTTTTCTTAGGTTTTTCAATATGTCATGATATAAGCGCGGGAACAAATCCAATTTAGCATTAGCTCTTGTTGATGCGAACATCATCTTCATAAGATTTACTATTTGTATGCAGTTGAAATTGTATTTCAATTGTATAGCCTCAAGTATTTTAACTTCTGGTCTTCATTCTGTCAGTGCTAGCATCTTTCCCGGAGTCTCAATTCATTGCACAAGTCTTCACTTCCATTGGTGTATCTTCGGGAGTACCGAACAGCAAATCATATGGCAAACCCAATTCTCTACCAAAGAGTATCTTTGCTGGAGAAATCATGAACCGATCCTCGATAAGCCATCAGCAGTATTGGAAATTGTCTGTCCCAATCCTTTTGGTAATCAGCCACAACATTCTATAGGTATTGTTCCATGGTGCGATTGAATCTTTCCACCATTCCATCAGACTATGGATGTAATGGAGTGGTTCTGGTCTTTCGGATGTTCAATATCTCCATCACTTTCTCAAAAACTTCGCTTTCGAAGTTTCGTCCCTGGTCTGAGTGCAATTCCAGTGAAACTCCGTATCGGGATATGAACTGATCTACCAGTAACCGTGCGACAGTCTCAGTCTCTGTGAGGGTCCTTTAGTGGCTGCACATGTTGGACATTTTCTGCACCAAGCTTCTACGTCATTACGGCAGTAGACCGAATAAAAAATTTCCCTTATCCTTGCACTTATCTTATTCACGCCAAAATTGGCCCCTGAGCTTCCACCGTGAAGTTCTTGCACTTTGCTGGTTGGCACCACTAAGAGGGTTTTGTTTTTTTTTACCATCCGGACTTTCCCATTTCCTCTTGAGTGACTCATTTTCAAAAATTAAGGAATCCCATTGCGCCCACAGTGCCTTCGTTTTAGCGCCCATTGTTTAAATATCTTTCCAGGTGGGTCTACGGTCGAGTCTTTTTGGAGATACAGAGCGTAGAGTGGAAACTAAAAAGAGACCACATGATAGAAATACACAAACAACAATTATTAAATTTGAATAAATGAAATAACTAAGATAACTGATTACTGCATCAAAAGTTCTAAGTTGCGTATTTAGTTTGGGACCATTAATATTTTGTATTTATATATGGAGTTTACTGTTTGTTTATGTAATATATTTATGAGTATGCATATGTAACTGGTATCTATATTTGTTTTATAAATGAAATATTTTCATATTGAATAATAAAAATTTGATTTATTCGAACCAAGAGAGTGGAATGAAGGGGGTAAAATAATTGACAATAATATTATGTTCAATGAATATATATATATATATATATATATATATATATATATATATATATATATATATATATAAATATATATATTTTTTCTTCTAGAATTCTTGAGAAATTGTTTTGAATCAACAATAAACGAGTTGAATTATTAAGGATGTCGTTTGGACCATTATATGGCAATTGAGCAATGGCATTGTCATTATTGTTCAGGTCATTCTGAATCAACTGTAGAGTATTTTCATCAATATCTGGAATGGGTGCATGTAAGCTATTAGCAATATTGTGGAGCACTGCTGTGGCAATAACTATTGCTTCAATTTCATCTAACTTCACTCTCAGCGCTAATGCTAATATGGGAAAACGACGTTTCCATACTTCAAAACACCTTTCAATGGGGTTTCGAGTTCGAATTTGCGCTTCATTGAATAAATGTTTTGTTGGGCCATGAGGTTGTGCCAAAGGAGTTATCAAGTATTTTCTTATAGGGTAACTACTGTCACCAACTAATAAATAATTTCCATATACTCCATTATCAAAGGAAATGGAAAATTCCGAAAGGTTGAAAATTGTAGAATCATGACTAGGACCTGACCAACGGCAGATAGATTAAGTAAATTCAATGAAGCATCACATACACCCTGAACATTCATAGAAAAATAGCTTTTGCGGTTTCGAAAAATTTCAGCTTCATCTCCTCCTGGTGATTGTATTTTTATGTGTGTGCAGTCCATACACTGGGGAAATCTGCTCAATTGATAAAATGCAATTGCCTTCTCTCATCTCTCTTCTTCGTTTTCAGGCATCTTAATATAAATCCTGCAAGCTGTAGATTTATTAAATTTGGGTTATGTGGAATGGTATTGAAAATTAGGAAACACTGGTTTAATAATCTGTTCAGCACAAAACAATGTAAAATAATGTAATTAACTTTTCAATAAACTACAACAGTCGTTTCGTCGTCTCTCTCTCTCTGAACTGTGTATATATATATATATATATATATATATATATATATATATATATATATATATATATATATATATATATATATATATATATATATATATATATATATATATATATATATATTGAAGTGTCTCTTGACACTCTCCCGAGTTTCTACCATAGAATCGCGATCATAGAACATTCGCCTCTTCATCTTGCGGAACAAAAATATTCTTCCTATAATTAACACCTAAAAAATCCCCAACAAATACCATCATACTTCCAGTGGCATGAAACCGTAGAGTTAGTAAAACCATTTCTCCTGATGTCAGGGAATGATTACTAAAAAAAACACATTCAGATCTGCATAAAAAATTAAAACCGCATTAATGTTACCGATTTGTCTGGTTACTAATATCGTTAGATATTAAATGTAAAATATTACGGGTGATTTCTTTCGGCAACCGAAATCTATTTAATTTTCTGTTTCTGTCCATTCTTCAAAATGGTTTCTACGTTGTCTGAATATTGGTCTCAAAAGAGTTTATTTTATTGAGTGATTGTACAGCAGGTACATCACTTGATGGAGGACAGGAGGATACTGTCCCATCTAGTCCCATTGAAGGGGAATAAAATGAATATAATTCATATTCGTCCTACAATGAAACTAAAGCTTTATTAACAGCTCATGAAAATCACGAAGAAAACTTCAATGTTGTCAAGAAAAGAATGTTTTTCTGGCAAAACATTTCGGATGAACTTTTGAGCAATAACTTCCAAAAAAACTGCTTTATAATGTGAAGTGAAATGGAGTAACTTGATCAGGACTTATAAGAACATTAAAGATATGAAGAACAGTACAGGTAGAGGTGGTAGTAAGTTCAAATTTTTTGAAAAAATCGATGAAATAATGAGAGTTGAGCCATCAACTGCATGTACCCATACAGCCAGCAGTTTATCATAAAATGCTATACCAAATAATAACAGCCAGTCTGATAATTTTGAAAATTGTTCATCCCTAATTGAAACTGTTCAATCTCGAAGGAATGATGACGGCAATGAAAAAGTGTAGAATCACCATCCCATGATATTGAATACGGGAAATAACTGACGAGAATTTGAAGAAAAAACGTGAAGAACTTTTAGATATCAAGATCATTTACTACAAAAAAAAGAAGAGAAGTTTGAAACAAGGGAAAAAAGAAAACAACAAAATTTGAAGATAAAAGAGCAATTGGCCCAAATGGAGCAAAAACGCTTAAACTTACTTGACAAATATTTGGGCAGTTCCTCTTATAAATAGACTAATATGAGATTTAACAGTTAATTATATATTAGAGATTATGTTCCAAGAAAAAAATATTTGGTATTTTTTGTTTGTGGATTGAAAATATTTGTTCTTATGTATTGTGGAGAGAAAAATTCATTTATTTTGTTTTCATTCACATGATAATATAATTTTCATACTTTGTGAATGTGATATTTTTGTTTGTTTATTTTTTTAAAATTATTTTTGAAGTACATATTATTTATATAACCATATATCTTGAAAATAAAGAACAGTTGAGAGATTTTATTGAAAGCCAAATGTTCTCCGAATATATTAGTTATGATTTTTATGTTTGAATACTGTTGAAAAAATTGAGATATTCTTGAGAAAGCATGGGAACGATTGAATTAATTTGTCTACATCTAAGTTGTTGAACAAATAAAAATTTTTTCTAACTCTCGGAAAAACGATTTTTATAGGTTTAACTGTGAAAGTACAAAAAATAAAATATCCTAAATTTTATTGTATAAATTTCTGAATAGTTCTTCTCTTCTTGTTAATCTTTGAACCTCTCCGAGGGTATCTTCCTCATCCATCTGTTGGCATTCATAATCTGTAATTGTATGCTCTTTCAGATCCGCGATATCAAGTAGGTCATCCCAACTTATGCATAAATTATGGAGCACAACAGCAGCAACCACCACAATTTACAATAAATATAATGTCCTTATTTGGTATTCATAAATAGATGCTTCAGTAAAATATATAAAATTTACTGGCCAAACACCATCTCAAACAACACCCTATGGGAAAGAGCACAAGAAAAACCTATAAATGCTCAAATAAAGAAACGAAAATGGAATTGGATTGGGCACACTCTACGAAAAGACTCAACAGCAATAGAAAAGCAAGCACTAGATTGAAATCCACAGGGCAAACGCAAAAGAGGAAGACCTAAAACGAGCTGGAGAAGAACAATAGATGAAGAGATCAGAACAACCGGTAAAACATGGCGAGAAATTAAAGAAATATCCAAAAACAGAGCCAGGTGGCGCTGCCTCGTAGAAGCCCTATGTTCCGAAGCGGAATAACAGGAAATAAGTCAAGTCAAGTCCTTATTTGAGAAAGAGGTCAAACGTCTGAATCTCTCTTTCAAAAGGCCAAATGAATGTTCTACAAAAAAAAAAAATTTCTTGATAATCATACACTAAAGTTTTTTTGATAATTTGACAAATTTCCATTGTCTTCAAATGGAGGGACTATCTAGGAAACAAATGCTAGATTAGCAGTATCCACTGAGAAATAATAAGGCTTTAATTTGTTTCCTTGTTGAAGATACATGAAAATAGGTGATTTTTTCAGAACCCTGGCATCATAAAGACTTCCTGGTTCGCCAACATGAATGTCAATAAATCTTTTTTGTTATCAACGATACCTTGCAAAATTATGCTATGGAATCCTTTTCTATTATAATAGTCTTCTTGATTTACTTTTGGCCTGTTAATTTGAATATGGGTTCCTTCTATAGCTCCAAGGTTATAAGGAAACCCATTATCAACTTCAAAAGCATTGGAAATAGAAATAAAATTATGTCTTTCTGGCAATTTTACATAATCTCCAGCCATATTTTTTTAAATAATGATTACCGTAGAAACAGTGTGATGGTAGGCACTTCGAGTAATATTGAATTTATCTGCAACTTCTCTAAATGTATCGGTATTTGCTAGATAATGTAAAGTTATATGAACTGTTTTTGCTTTTCCAATTTCTGGCCTTCCTCCACTATAGGTTTTTCCCAAGTCAATCAAATCACATAGTCCATTCACAGAAGATCTACTCAGTCGGAGGTTGCTTTTATAATCAAGATCCGAATATAAGGACACTGTATTTTCAAAATAGTTCTCAACCCTAGCATGTCTTTCACGTAATTTGAACTCCTCTTCACTATCTTCACTACTCGAACTACTACTACTACTAGAGCTTAAAAATTGAATGGGCTTTACAAGGGAATCTAATATTAATTTTTTTCCATTTCGTTAGTTTTTCTTGTTCTACACAGCTTAACTCATTAAATGAATAACCTTGAAATATGACAAAATGACATCTTGCCTGTGGACATAACATAACCTCTCGAAAACGTATTCACGTTGGAATAAAACAATAATAAAATACTTCTCACACCTTTATTCAACGTTAGATAAACATAAAAAGCACACTAGAATACTTTACTAATCGCCTTATAAATATATAACCACAGAACTAAAAAACATGTTCTTGGAAAGTTTGTATAGATAAGGTGATCAACTATTTTTTGTTCAAAAAGAGTACACTTTGCAAGTATTTCATAGGTGAGAAAGAAAGAAGAAAAAACGATAAAAACTTAATTTTTCTTCGGAGTGGATTTTTTTTTTGCTAAATGAGGATGTTCGTCTAATAATGTAGCCACATCCGAACAACGAACGGCAGATAATGTTTTTACAGAAAGTTGCGACTTCTCACAGCTCCAATAATCGTAACCTAGTGAAAATACCCTTTCAACAGCAGCATTAGTCCCTGGACAACATAAAGAAATTTTTATTAAAACTTAAATTTTCATGTGGGTTATGTTCTATTCTAAAATGCCGAAAGATTTCCACCCATCTTTTGTCCAGTTCTATTTTCTCATCGTTCCATTTCTTCAATTTCAAATATAAATTTACTCTTCGAATTTCTTCAAAGAGAAAATTGTCATTAATAACAATATCTTTACTTCCTTCATTACAAATTCGACTGTCGAAGAAACTTCTTTCCATTCAATTTTACTATTTGGAAGGGTCAATTTGAAACAATTTAATGCTCTAAAGTTCACTATCCATTCTTCGATATATTCATAGCAAATTAACTTCTTTTAAAATTTCATTTTTTATTCTAGGATTGGAATCTTCCAAAACGGTCAGTTTATTCTTTAGAGTTAGTGGTAAAAATCCATCATCAAATCTTGATTTACATTGCAGTATGAAATCGTTCTATATAAGATAAACTTCTGCTGCTGAAATTTTATCTCCTTCAATTTGTAGCGTAATTTTATAAAACAATGACGCCTGACTGAATAAAATAAAGCATAGGTTCTGACATTGAAGAACATTTGTCAAGGCTTAAAAAATATGAACGTAGTGGATCATATAACTCCAAAACGCGTTCTAATGCTGGAGTTGAAACAAGCCATCTGACTTTGGAATAACCAAGCAGTTTTTTGTATTGAACACCAACCTCTTCACGAAATTCTTTCAAACTTGCTAACCGTACTGTAAACCGATTGAAATATAAATATATATTTGTAATAATTAATTCCACATCGATTGACATTGAACTTGATGCTGTATTGATGGCATTTGATATAATGTGAGCATTACACCAATTCCCAAAATATTTCGTTTCAGAAGATCTTGCAATTTTGTGTACACATTATTGACACCTTTACGAGTGCGTCTAAATTAGTATTTGTGTTATCAGCCGAGAGCGCCAAAATTTTCCTATTCAAATTGTTGTCTGTTATAACTCGAAACAAGTGATTAGACAAAATGTCTGATGTTTCCCTTTCGATTGATTCCAAATTCAAAATCTTAATTTGACTACCGTTTTTAATACCTTACTAAAATTGGATAAAGTTTTATTTCATTGTGATTCGATGGGTCTGATAGAATAGATATATATGATACAGAATCCAGATTTTCTGATAGCATTTTCTTGCAGTATTCATTGAATACGCTGGTTACGATAGACTCACATTTTGTTCGCGCACAAGAAAATTTTTCGTCACAAAATTTTTAAAATAATTTAGTAGTGCAATCCATGCTGTGAAAACTTTGATTATGGGTTATTGTGTGAAAGGCGAAAGTACCCTTCATAACTGCCAATTTTTTTTCATTAGTTCCAAAGGTATTCCCTTCAAAAAATGTTGTCAGTTTGGATGTTGACGCTGCTGTGTCATGAGACGTTTTATGTACTTTAGTTTCAATGAGTGCCGTTATTGCACTACGTCCATGAATTGCAATTGAAAATTACCTATTGCAGATTGTCCATTTAACCAAGGAGTCATCATTTCGATTTTTTACTACAATGAACGGAAATTTTTTTTTAAAATTTTCATTCAAACTATTTCTTTTGTTATCGCTCATATTTTGATTAATAATCTAAAAATTATATTAATTCTTAATATATTTTTTATTTTGATTTTAAATAAAGATTATAATCTGATATTATTTAAGTATAATGAAAATGAAACTATAATATTATTACTTACATGCAACTTCAGATTCACTAGATAAATAAAATAAAATTGTATTTTATTTTGTACACCTCAAATATTGTTAACTTGAACAAAAATTACGAAATTGTTGGTTTTCTCTAACCTCAAATTAATTAAACAGAAAGGGAATTCCCATAAAACTTTGCCAACATACTACGCATGCGTCAAGACTATCAAGCATGGCGTTCATACTGCACATCAAAGATCACCTGGGGATTACGTACACAAATATTGGAGAGATAGATATATCCATCTCTTTTCACAAATGTAATTTTGACTTAGTTAGAAAAAGAGGTCTGTAGTATCTATCTATCTCTTCAGGTACATAATAGACCGCGATATCTGGCGACAGTAAATGACAGTTGTCAAAACAGCCTGCTTGGCAAACAAACGGATCTACAAATGCTTATTGTGTGTTTATGTCATATTTTAAATTTTTTTTTCTCGATAATGCCTCAATTTTGCGCGATTGTGAAATGTGAAACTAGAAGCGACAGAGATAAGGTTTCATTCCACCGATTCCCTTCTATTTTCGAAAATAGAAAAAATATTAATCGTCTTGCTGAAAAGAGACGTGAATTGTGGATTAAGGCAACTGTAACATATGGCAGCATATGTTTTATTTCTTTATATGTTGACCAGTCAGTCATTACCCAGACGTGGTACTGTATGCTTCATTAAAGAATACCTATGTAATAAATTGTGCCTCGTAATTCATTACTCCTTTAATACTTTTAAATAACAACTGAAACAAATATTTCATATGGTGGCAGCGTAAAAACCGGGCATTAAATATTGTATTTTGATAATGTGTTAAGCGGTAAGCATCAGGCCAGTGCAGGATATCCACGTGGAAAACGATACGCGAATAAATGTGTTTTTGGAAACAAAAATTCGAATTCTACTTATTGGCTACAGGAAAGCATACCAAGGATGACAAAGTTAAAATCGCGATTCTCTTAAACTGTTTAGGGGATGAAGGGTTAAAAATATTCAATACCTTTGAATATGAAAACGATGGCGATGAAAAGAAGTACACTGTCGTATTGGTGATGTTTGATAATTATTGCAGCCCTCGAAAAAACTTAATTTATGAGCATTTTAAGATTTTTAAGCGCGATCAGAGCTACCAAGCGAAACCATAGATCAGTTTGTAATATCTTTAAAACAACTTGCAAATACTTGTGAATTTAAAGAGAGGGGTGTTTTAATTTTAGATAGAATTGTTTTGGGTGTACGCGACTTGCGAATTCAAGAAAAACTTCTTCAATATTCCATTCTAGAGTTACGTCAAGCAATAGACATTTGTAGGTCAATGGAAAGTAGTGTTTTCACGCAGCGGGAAATCGCGAAAGAAGTGAACTCCGTTAACCCTCGAGAGGTGACGTACGGTCTGGTAGACCGGCGACGAAGACAAACCTAGTTAACTACGCCGTCGCAGAGCGAGGCGCTCTATGGGCCCTAGTACATGTGTTAAATTAACCCATCTATCGTCTAGTTACGACTCAGTCTAGTTCGAAGTGTGGAAGACGTGAAACACGTGTCACGGTCTCTCAGACCGTAAGTCACCTAATTCGTAGACGGAATTTTAGACCGACGTCACCGAAGTGAAGCTATTCATTTTCAAAAAGTAGTATTTAAATATTTCATATTACAACCTTATATTGACTCAATTCGGGAAAATGAGTTACGAGAAGAATCAAGCTTGGTTGCAGAAACTTATGGATGAAGTTGAGTGAGATACCGAAGAAGGAAACACTTATCTATATGAAGACAACAGTGATGATAACGAGAATGACTGTATTGAGCAAAGAGATGAAGATTCTGAAAGTGAGCAAGAGTTTGGTGATAATATGACAAATATAACCTCGGAAATCGAAGAGGAAGTCTCTGAGAGAGAAGAGAATAAAAAAGGTGAAACAGAAGTAGACAAAAATTTGAAAAAACTCGGACAATCTGGCTTATTTTACATAGGTAAAGATAAAACTACCCTATGGAACAAACATTGCCCACCAAAAAGCATGCGAAATAGTAGGGCTAAAACGAAAAACATCATCACTCAGTTACCTGGTCCAAAACCACCTACCAGAAATTTGATAGATCCTGTGCAAATTTGGAAAGCTTTCTTTGATGAATCTGTTATTGAAAGTATTGTAAAATATACAAATCAGCACATCCAACAATTTGCAGTTGGAAAGTATACTAGAGAAACATATACAAGACCGACTGACGCCATGGAAGTGAAAGCGTTAATTGGCTTGTTGTACCTGGCTGGAGTAAAAAAAATGAATAGACTGAATTGTGAGGAACTTTTCAGTACTGCTGGGGATTCACCGGAACTATTTCGCTTGACGATGTCACAGCAACGTTGGCTTTTTCTTTTAAGACATATTAGATTTGATGATCATGAAACAAGGGATGCTAGAAAAGCTTTAGATAAACTTGCTCCAATTCGTGACATCTTCAATCAAATAAACGAAAAGTGTAAAAAAAACTTCAGTCTTTCTCATCACGCCACCATAGACGAAATGCTAGTGGCGTTTCGCAGTAAATGCTCATTTAGACAATATAAACCTTCTAAACCGGCTAAGTATGGGATTAAAATATTTGCATTATCAGATGCTATAATGTTTTATACAGCAAATATGGAAGTCTATCTTGGCAAACAAACCGATGATTCTCCCTACGCCGTTAGCAACTCGGCCATTGATGTAGTAAATAGGCTCATTGGGCCTATTAGTGGAACAAATAGAAACTTAACTACAGACAACTGGTTCACTAGTATAGATCTTTGTGAAAAATTACTACAAGAACACAGGTTAACCCTTCTAGGGACAATTCGCAAAAACAAGCGACAGCTACCATCCCAATTCATAGATTGCAAAGATCGGCCAATTCCATCAAGTATGTTTGCATTCAGGGAAAATTGTACTTTGGTATCACATGTCCCAAAACCTAAGAAAAATGTCTTATTGATATCTTCAATGCACGATGATGATGAAATTCACGAAATCACTCAAAAGCCCATGATGATAATAGATTACAACAAAACAAAGATAGGAGTTGATATGGTGGATCAATTATCTTCAAACTACAATGTAGCACGGAATACCAGAAGATGGCCTATGGTTGTGTTCTATACTCTGCTAAATGTGACTGGAATTAATTCGTTCATAATTTTCAAAAATAATCAAGAAGAAGATACATTGTATGTCAGGAGGAAATTTTTGGCAAATTTGTCTATTGACCTTACAAAAAATCATATGATAAGGAGACAAGCTGACCGTCATATTCCTCGCCATATTCGAGATAGAATTCAAGAAATGTGGAAACTTCCAATTGAAAATCAAAGGAATGCATTTCCAGAACCATCTGGACGTTGTCAAGTTTGCACATCTAAACAAAACAGAAAAACCAAATATTATTGCAGAGTTTGCAATATGTTTCTTTGCCTGGAACATGCAAATATTATTTGCAGTAATTGCTCTGAGGAAAGACTATAATAAGTTTTAAGTTAAATTAAAAAGTAAGATCTTAAGTAATTTGTTTTGTCTTTCAATAAGAATTATTTTTTATTTTGTTATTTTATTTTGAAATAAACATATATTCTAAAAATATTGACAGGTTGTTTAATCATTAGAGTAATTAAATATGATATATTTGTAATTTAAATTGTCGCTGGAACTCATATGGATCTATCGGTCTCTTGGACCGACGTCATCGGAGATGTACAAATGATCCACGTCACCTCCGAAGGGTTAAAAAACTAATTTAAATAAAAATTAAGTGATAAATACGTCAAAAATGCAGGATATTATGGTTATCAAGCAGCAGGCCCGGGCGGTCAGTATTCAGAAAATAAGAGTTATTACCCTTTTCATGCTGATAACCGCATCGATAACAAGGGATTTTTTTACCTTTTTGATCCTGCTGTGCTCTAGCAGGATCAAAAAGGTAAAAAAATCCCTTGTTATCGATGCGGTTATCAGCATGAAAAGGGTAAGTGCACTGCTATAAATAGATAGTGTTCCTTATGTCATGAAAAAGGGCACTATCGTAAATTTTGCCCTAAAAAAGGCCTTGTTCATGAAATCTATGAAGACTCTAGTTCAGACAGTGACCGTGAGTATACACGATAAAAATTTGATTTGGACAATTCAAAAAGGATCTCGTGTTGACTCAATAGATTGGTTCGAGAAAATTTGTGATTGTGATATTAATCTAAAAATTGACACTGGCGCGCAAGTTAATATTTTGAACTTTTCGGACTTTAAAAAACTAAAAATTAACTAAAAAAACTTTTATCAGCGTCAAGTACCTTATCTAGCTACACTGGACATAAAATTGATGTTTTAGGTCAATTAAATTTGAAGTGCATATATAAAAATATTAAAAACAATTTATTATTTTATATATTGAACAATGACGTGTCTAAATCGATTTTAGGACTTACTGGTGCGCAAAAGTTTGAACTGGTAAACGATAATCAAAATTTTATAATAAGTGAAGTAAAAAATACTGTCTTACAAGAAATATTACAAAAATATAATAGTGTCTTCTCGGGTATCGGTAAAGTTAACAAGTGCTTCACGATTACGTTGACGGAAAATGCGGTCCCGTTTATTAGCGGTACGCGAAAAATACCCTTAGCGCTTAGAGACGAAGTTAAAGAAGAACTTGATGAAATGGTTAAAAACAATTTTATTGTTTCGGTTAGTGAACCTACAGACTGGCGAAATCCTATTGTTGTAGTGCCAAAAAATAAAGGGACGGATATTCGTATATGCATTGATCCGATGTTTCTGAACAAGTACATCAAACGTGAGCGATTCCCAATGCCAACACAGGACACTTTGTTTACAAAACTGATTGGCGCAAAATATTTTTCGCTATTAGACGCGTCCTCCGCGTTTTAACAGTTACCGTTGGACCACGAAAGCTCTCTATTGTGTACATTTACTACTCCGTTTGGACGATATCGCTATTTGAGGTTACCATACGGCCTTACTGATGGAGCTCTGCTGATCATGCGTTATCTATTCAAGTTCAGTGAACTTATGAACTTGAACTTGTTAATATTACTTTGAAAACTTTCGATAGAAAATATCTGCAGATGTCCATTTTATACCTTCCGGACTAGAATTTTTGGGGTATATTTTCCCGGTACATTTTGGCATCTCCAGAGGCCAAATAGTGGCTCCGCAGCTCAGTGGTCAGTGCGTTGGACTACTGAACAGAACGTCGGTGGATCGAATCCCGGCCGGACCACCTCTCGGAAGGCAATAGCAAACCACCGAGAAGTATTCTGCCTAGTGAAGCCTCTCACTGTATCACGCACAACATGAATAGTTGTAGAGAGGACGCCTACGCCTGAAAGCGGGTACGGCACCGGAAGAAGAACAGGCCAAATGAATTAAAATTTGGTGTCAAGGATTTTTATTGAGACAGAATACATTTGTCAAATTTGGGTTAGTTCAGTCAAAATTTTGCCATCCTTTGGGGAAAGGAGTGGCGGGGAGGTGCACGAGATGAAATATGTGGAAATTAATTACGAACATATCTGAATTTCAGTATTCTGCGCGTTTTGGAGGGTGCATGGAGCTAGAAACAGATTTTTGCAGGGTTGGAAATTTATTCGAGGATTAAGTTGATACTAAGAAAGTGCATTTTGGTGGTATAACGACATTTGCATATAGGAATTTTTTGTCGTGCTATTCGAAGTATTACTCTTAATTATTTTGGTTATTGCTTACTCTACAGCCACTTCAAATTCATTGAGAAGGTTGAAAATTTGTAATTGAGTGCTAGGGAAGTGGTATTTATGGGTTCCAAATGTTTTTTCTCAACGCCGCAATTTTTATGTAAAAGGCGTGTGTGCAGGGTTTCAAACTTCATGCATCTCTCCAACTCCTCCAAATTGTCTGAGGGGGTTATGAAGTTGTATGTAAAAGAAAAAAAAAATGGGGGGAATTATATGACCTTAGTGAATAATCTTTGATGCTCATGCGTTTTTCAAATTTCTTTATGTATCCGTTCACCACTATTCATTTATAATAAAAAATAATTCGAAGACTATTTGTGGTATCAGAAGTTTCTGAAACTATTTATTTGGGGGTAGGATAATCTACAACAACCGCCATGTCAATATAAGTTCATTTAATACATTTGTTTTTCATGATTATTATTTGAATTGAGAAAGCATTGAGTACATAATACATGATATAAACGTTAAAAACTACCTCAGAAACTTTAAGTAACTTACGTGAAGTAAGGGCTGTACCTCCACCAATTCAAGTTTACGACGCCTATGATCTGCATCAATTAGATCAAAAGCGTCGTAAAATCGTCGTTCAAGTGCTGTATCTTCTTGGGGCTCTCCTAAACGAGGGAATTCTTACATAATACATGATATAAACGTTAAAAACTTCCTCAGAAACTTTAAGTAACTTACGTGAAGGGATGTACCTCCACCAATTCAAGTTTACGACGCCTTTGATCTGCATCAATTAGATCGAAAGCGTTGTAAAATCGTCGTTCAAGTGCTGTATCTTCTTGGGGCTCTCCTAAACGAAGGAATTCTTACATAATACATGATATAAACGTTAAAAATTTCCTCAGAAACTTTAAGTAACTTACGTGAAGTAAGGGCTGTACCTCCACCAACTCAAGTTTTCGACGCCTCCGATCTGCATCAATTAGATCAAAAGCGTCGTAAAATCGTCGTTCAAATGCTGTATCTTCTTGGGGCTCTCCTAAATGAAGGAATTCTTACATAATACATGATATAAACGTTAAAAACTTTCTCAGAAACTTTAAGTAACTTACGTGAAGTAAGGGCTGTACCTCCACCAATTCAAGTTTTCGACGCCTTCGATCTGCATCAATTAGATCAAAAGCGTCGTAAAATCGTCGTTCAAATGCTGTATCTTCTTGGGGCTCTCCTAAATGAAGGAATTCTTACATAATACATGATATAAACGTTAAAAACTTTCTCAGAAACTTTAAGTAACTTACGTGAAGTAAGGGCTGTACCTCCACCAATTCAAGTTTTCGACGCCTTCGATCTGCATCAATTAGATCAAAAGCGTCGTAAAATCGTCGTTCAAGTGCTGTATCTTCTTGGGGCTCTCCTAAACGAAGGAATTCTTACATAATACATGATATAAACGTTAAAAACTTCCTCAGAAACTTTAAGTAACTTACGTGAAGTAAGGGCTGTACCTCCACCAATTCAAGTTTTCGACGCCTTCGATCTGCATCAATTAGATCAAAAGCGTCGTAAAATCGTCGTTCAAGTGTTGTATCTTCTTGGGGCTCTCCTAAACGAAGGAATTCTTACATAATACATGATATAAACGTTAAAAACTTCCTCAGAAACTTTAAGTAACTTACGTGAAGTAAGGGCTGTACCTCCACCAATTCAAGTTTTCGACGCCTTCGATCTGCATCAATTAGATCAAAAGCATCGTAAAATCGTCGTTCAAGTGCTGTATCTTCTTGGGGCTCTCCTAAACGAAGGAATTCTTACATAATACATGATATAAACGTTAAAAACTTCCTCAGAAACTTTAAGTAACTTACGTGAAGTAAGGGCTGTACCTCCACCAATTCAAGTTTTCGACGCCTTCGATCTGCATCAATTAGATCAAAAGCGTCGTAAAATCGTCGTTCAAGTGCTGTATCTTCTTGGGGCTCTCCTAAACGAAGAAATTCTTACATAATACATGATATAAACGTTAAAAACTTCCTCAGAAACTTTAAGTAACTTACGTGAAGTAAGGGATGTACCTCCACCAATTCAAGTTTTCGACGCCTTCGATCTGCATCAATTAGATCAAAAGCGTCGTAAAATCGTCGTTCAAGTGCTGTATCTTCTTGGGGCTCTCCTAAACGAAGGAATTCTTCTAAAATTGGCTTTCATCCGCAGTCCTTTTACGTTTCTCTATCTCGTTGTAAACGTTACGAATATTAATTCATAAAATTTAAAAATAGTAGCATAATATACTCGTGAGTGTAGGAAATTTCAAACCTAATTACGTTTAACCAATTTTTTTTTGGTAAGGCTGCGATTTTCAGCCTTTACATTGAGCTAAGTTTTTAAAACATACAAACTCAGCCATAGTGCCGGATTCACCAAAAGGCTGGAGTAGGCTGCAGCTTAGCAAGGTCCCCAGCAAAATTGAAATTTTGTACTTGTAGGAAATTTTGAAATTTAAAAATTAAGTTAACGCTATATGCCTGGCGTTCAATATTCATAATACTACAGAAGGTTAATAAATGCAGGTGGGATAACCAATTTATATTTTTTAAACGATTAAAAGTAAATTCTAATCCTATATGACTGAGTTAAAAAGTGCATACGGTAGAATGGTAACTGTGGATCCTGAAGATTGAATTTCGCAAATTTTGAGGGATGTAGAATCATGATCTGTTTCATCATTTCATTACTTTTATTTTTATTATTGAATAGGATTTAAACAAGTTTTGTACACATTTTGAAATATTTCATTAATATTATTCACAGCGGATTAAAATTATTATTTGAAGGTGTTTTCTATGTTACCTCCCGATGAAATAGAGTATTACGAAAAATTTAAAGAATCAGTAGCTTAAGAATTACGAAAAAACTGTTGAGTACATGATTCAAATAATCAGTGTTTCATTCGATTCTCTGGATGGGGCGCTGCTCTATGCTTTTTTGTTAGTATTGGGATCAAATGATTTATAAATATATTCTACTATTATAAGCATTGTAACTACATGGCTCTCTATGCGATCCTGAGCTCTAGAAGAATGAATAAATATATTGCGAATTAATAAAATAAAGTTCAAGATATACAAATTAATAAATTTAACATTAACATTAAATCATTTAATTTATTTTACGGTAGTGAAATTTCTAAAAATGCATGACTTCTATACAACACCTGAATGTGAACACGTATACCTATGGCCAGTGGCGTAACTAAGGGAGGGAGGGGAGTCAAGGAAGAGACGGCCCCTGGCGCCACAAGTTTGAGGGGTGCAAGAAGCGTCCGCAATTTCTTTGTGTTATGTTTTTTCATTTTATGTATTAGATGAAATTCGTTACTTGATTTGAATTGATGATTCCTTAAATTCAATCAATTACTATAAACTAAGATTTGAAGATGTGCCCCAGAAGTTTTTCAACGGTTCATGCATGATCTTTTAGACAATATACCTGGTCAAATTACATATTTTGATGATATATTGGTATTTGGAGCTTCAGAGGAAGAACATAACTTAAATTTAAAATCAGTTCTAGAAAAAATTAAAAACAGTGGTCTTACGTTAAATTTGGAGAAGCCCAAATTTAGTCAAAAAGAAATCAAAAATTTCTTGGGGCATCAAATAAGCTATTTAGGAATTTCTCCTGATACTAACAAAACTAAAGCAATCTATGAAATGTCTCCTCCAAAAAAATAAAAAAGAGTTGCAACGTTTTCTAGGAATGATTGTATATTTAGCTGAATTTATTCCCAATTTATCCAACCAAACAAGTACTTTGAGACGATTACTAAGCGAAAAAAATATTTGGCAATGGACGTCAACAGATCAAGTTTGCTTTGATAAGATTAAATCACTAGTTTCAGCAGCAACTACATTGCGTTATTTTGATCTAAAAAAGAAACCAACACTATCTGTAGATGCTAGTCCTTATGGCCTTGAAGCAACAATCTCTTAAGAAGGATGGTCAGTTGAGTATACTTCAGTTTCGTTAACACCCACACAGAGGCGTTATAATCACATAGAAAAAGAACTTCTTGGATTAGTATTTGGATGTGAAAAATTTTCCTTTTATTCTTATGGTACTAGTTTTGAAGCTGAGACCGACAATCGTCCATTACATGGACTTTTAAAAGAACCATTAGATGAAATGTCACCAAGAATTCAAAGACTTGCTATGCGTTTATTAAAATATGATTTTAACCTGACTTATGTACCTGGAAAAAATTTTAAAATACCTGATAAGTTAAGTCGAGACCCTACAAGTGACGTAATTAACACAGATTATTTGGAAAATAACTTAAAGATCTATTCTGTAATTTCTACAAGCAGAAAAAATCAGGAACGATTGCAAAAAGAAATAGATTTAGATCCTGTGTTACAAAAAATTAAGTATTATGCATTAAATGGGTGGCCATTACACAAATCTTCAGTATCGGGTAATCTAAAACCTTATTGGCCGATAAGAAACAGTATTTTCTTACATGAAAATGTATTATTTTATCAGAAAAGATTAATTATTCCTGATTCATTAAAAAGTTAATTTTTAGCAATAATACACCAATCACATCAAGGAGTGATATCCTGTAAAAAGAAGACTCAAGAAGCTATTTATTATCCTAGTCTCATGCGTGATGTAGAAAACCTTGTGCTTGGATGTCTAACTTGTCAAAAATATGCAAAAAAAAATGTGCGAGAACCTTTCAGCTCTCATGGTGTGCCTGATTTACCATGGCAAAAACTCGTGATAGATTTTATGACTGTTGAATCGCAAGACTTTTTGCTTCTAGTTGATTATTTTTCAAAATTCGTGGTTGTTAATAAACTGACAAGTAAATCCGCGCAAAGTATAATTACATGTTAAAAAAATGTGTTCGTAATAAATGGACTTTGCATGGAATTATTTTCCGATAATGGACCTCCTTTTTCTTCTAGAGAATTTTTAGAATTTGCCAATAGATATGACATTAAATTGAGTACATCCAGCCCTAAGTACCCAAAGAGCAATAGAACGGTAGAAAGATCTATACAAACTGTGAAAGGCTTGTTTTATAAAGCCATTAAAACACAAAAGGACCCATTCTTAGCAGTTTTAGACTATCATTCTACTCCAAAGCAAAAGTTACCAGTCCCATGTACACTTTTAAAGGGTAGAAAGTTACGAACAAATCTTCCTGTTAAAACTGACAATTTGACTCCTCAATTTTCAATAAAAGAAGCTCGTGCAACTATTGTTGTTAATCAACAAAAACAAAAACGCTATCACGACAGGCATTCAAAAAAGTTGTCGGACCTAAAAGTAGGTGACCCAATTCTTTTGCAAGAGGGAATAAGAAGATGGAATCCTGGTGTTGTAGTAGAAAAATCTGATTATAATGATTATATAGTTCGAGTCAATGAAGGCGAATACAGACGCAATAGAAGTCATTTGCGTTTAAGGCGTGCTAGTATTAAAACTGAAAAACCTGTTTATGAGAGAAAAGAAGATGTTCCTGAGACGAGAGATAACGTTCCCGCTAATCTTCCTGATAATGTTCCTGTTGTTGACAGAGGTTAAGTAACAAGAAGTGGCAGAATCAGTCGCCCTCGGAATATACTTTAAAAAGTTATATATTTATTATTATTCATTCATGTATATTCAGAAAAATTATATTATTTTATTTTTGGGTGGGACGTGTAACATATGGCAGCATATGTTTTATTTATTTATATATTGACCAGTCAGTCATTACCCAGACGTGGTACTGTATGCTTCATTAAATAATACCTATGTAATAAATTGTGCCTCGTAATTCATTAATCCTTTAATACTTTTAAATAACAACTGAAACAAATATTTCATAGCAACTAGAAGAGCAGATTTAACTACTGAGAAGTTGAAATGGGCAACTGTATGTTCAAAACATTTTGTAGGAGGTATGTTCAAAGAACCAAGGAAAATTAGGGATATAAAAAATTATTTTTTTTTCATTTTAGGTAAGCCAAGTGCATTGAAAGATGTTGACAATATAGACTGGGTACCGAATCAATCACTGGGCTACAAAAAAAAAAAAATATCAATGCAGTTCAAAGCATCCAGAGATTGAATCGTAGGAAGCAGCGAAATGAGATCCCAAACCCAAATATTCTAGTTGATATGGATAGAATTAAGGATCGTATTGACAATGACCCTTTGTGTGAAGCCTTGAATAATCCAGCTGTTCAAAGCTTGGATATTATTGATGAAGAAGATATAAGTGAACCTGTTGAAGAAGTGGAACATGCTGAAGAAACATGCACAAAACTCTGGTGAACACCAATTTCCTGACATCAATTTCGAGTTATAGAATTGTTATAGTGAAATCCATCATCTCCGGGAAGCTTTGCAGAGTTATACATTCACAATGGAAAGTTTAGAGCATAATCCATCTAAATGGCTTTTTTATACAGGATTACCATATGAAAAGGTGGTTGTGATTTATAATTTTGTAGAGCCTTATATAACACACCCAAAATCTGTTCTATCAAAATTTCAACTCTTTTTCGTCATGAAGTTACGATTGAATTTTCTCTTCACTGATATAGGACATAGGTTTAATGTAGATCGTAGAACAGTAAGCAGAGTATTTTATAAAGTGCTGCATGTGATGTATGTTCGGTTGAAATTTTGTATTGTGTGGCCAGAGAGAGACATACTGAAAAAATATATACCCAGATGTTTTAGAGAATACTTCGAGGGGAAAGTAACAATCATCATTGATTGCTTGGACATTTTTACAGAAACACCCAAAAACAAGCAAGCTGCATCACAACATTTCAGTAATTACAAACATCACAACACAATAAAGTTCTTAATAGAAATATCTCCACAGGGATCGATTATGTTCATTTCAGAGGCATTTGCAGGTCGCTGTAGTGATAAATTTGTGACTGAAAATTGTGGCATTCTTGATCATCTTTTACCTGGTGATTGTATACTTGCTGACAGAGGTTTTCTAATCCAGGATGAAGTAAAACTACACTTGGCAGAAGTAATAAGAAGCATTCATGAAAAATAAGAAGCAACTCAATCCCATAGAAGTAGAAGAAACTGGAAGACTTGCAAATGTTAGAATACATGTTGAGCGTGTTATTGGTTCCAAAGAAACAAATATAAAATAACATCTTCAACCTTGCCCATGATCAAGTTCAAGCAGAATAATGTTCCTGTGATCGATAAAATTTTGACAGTTTGCTGTGCATTCATAAATTTATGTCCATCTATAGTACCTTATTTATATGAGAGTTGATATATTTATACAGTGTCCGGCATAAAGTACGCATCATATGGGAAAATCTTTTATTAATAAACTTTGACAATTTTCGATATGTGCAATCGCTTTTTACATCAAAAGAAACCCCAGAAGACCATGTATCTACACAATTTCAATTTGAATTGTTGGAGTCATTACCTATACAATATTATTATTGCATTGACAGATTTCTCGTGCTGGCACAAATAATATTAATTTTTTGTTCTGATGGAAATTTTGTAGACACATGGTCCTTTATTAACAAAAAAAAAACAATATCGGGACAATGTCTTGAAGATATTTCATTGACGTCTTATGAAGCAGCTGAACACATCGCAAATTAACAGATTTCAAATTTTCTCGGAATAAAACAGAAATAGATCGCGAATCTTAACAAAATAGTATTTCAAATATTTATTGTTGGCTTTACAAATGAGTTTCTTAGTCGAAAATGTATTTTTTCGAATTGAATTATTTTTATGACAAAAAATTGACCTATTTCTGTAATGATACCTGCCTAATAATATGTATCATAATGAATTTATCATTATTGATTCTTTACTGTTTCTTTTCTATAATTACTTTTTAATATTTGTGAATATTTCAATTCTTTCATTATATTTTATACTGAATTCATAAAAAAGATATATATTTTCATCAAAAATCAAATTGAAATATTTGTTTTACTGATTTTATTTTTTGTCATGCTCAATTCAATATATTTTTGTAATTCTAAATGTTACATTCAATTAAATGATGCATACATTATTTCATTTTTCAGTCAATGTGATGAATAAAATACTAATAAACCTATATACAAGATATTTAATTAAATTATTGAAATGATGAAATAAAACAGTTGATTAATATTTACAGTTTATTTTTTTTATGCAAAGTTAACTTTTATGCAATATTTGCAAAACTACTTTTGCTTAATCATTTTTTTTAATACCAATGCATTTGGGGTGGAACCATACAATTGACGATTTTGGATCCATCAGCACTCTTCTTGCATTTGCACCAATTTCCTGTTATCGGCAGAGAAACGTTTGAACTGGTAGTTCCTGGATCTGATGCGTTGTTAGTCGAAGGATGAGGTTCGGTTTCAGTTATCGATTTTTTTTTGTAAATATTTTGCCAAAAGTTCTGGCATGATGACTCTTTCATGAAACAGCGGTGCCTTTTCGCTATGTATTTTCCAGAACTTTTCATCAAATAATATCCTTTCGCAATAAAAATCTCTTTGATTCCAAGCCACAAAATCACAATAGTTTGCACCAGTAACTGCTATTTGCATTTGTACTTAATAGAAATAAGCATGTTTTCTATCAAGGTGGATTTCTCCTGTACCATCACCTGATCCTTCATTCAAAAATGAACTTTTCAAATTAAGAGTCTCTTCAACGTTGGTATCCTTTATGCAGTAGGGGCACTTAACTTCTATGCAGCTTTTTCCGCAACATTGACACTCTACCAATGAATCTGGACTTGCTCCAAAATATGGCCATGAGGGATTGATAACGAAGCCAATATCCCATACTTTGACATCTGCATGATGCATTTTCAAATAAGTAGTGTAATCATTCAGTGCTTCCTTTTCATGATTACAGCCATAAATGGTTTGTTTTTGTCATATTGGCAATTTCTTATACACTTCCAATTGATATTTCTTGATCTTTGCCTAATGCTACAAGTTTTTCAAGAGAAAGGCATTCATATTCAGGATTATACAAATTTTGTAGACTCTGTTTATCAAACTTTTGGACATTCTGTTGCTGAATACTGGTAGCAAAACGTTCAACCACATTGAGAACTACACTACTTCCAGACTCATTCAGTGCAGCAAAAAACATCATTTCTTTTTTACTGGCTCTGGGATGACACCAACAAAATTACTAGGTGTATCTTCTTCTGGATTCAAAGAATAATCAATATCCCTTATTCTGGAAGGGGCACCTAGATCATTTGATTGTACTTTCCAGTAGGCTTTCCCATCTGTGACACTCTGATCACTGTGATTACGTACAGCATCTTCAATTTCATATAAAGCACCTCCAACATGACTACAACACTCGCCCAATCCAGCAACACAATCACAATGAGCTGTAATTATTTTGCCATCCTTTTTTGCTATCACCCATGGGTTAAGTGGTGGTAAATTCAGCCTTTGTGAGTGCCTTAAAAATCACCTAAAAAATAAAAGAAGTTGTATTCTATGTTAATCTGACTTTCAGTGGGAGCAACATATAAAAAATAATATGGTACAGATCAATTAAGGAAATTCCAAAGTTGATAAGACTTTTGGGTAATATTCCATTAATCCCCCGCAACACGCTGGTAAATATTTTTTCGGAAAGTAAGTATTTTGGTCTGAATAAAAAATCCAAATAAAATTTTCTGCGGTCTCAACTAATTTCGGAGATATGGGCCTATTTTTCATTGATTATTGGCATTTTCTAGTACACGTTCCTACAGGGAAAAACACAAAATGTCTCCTTCTTTTTTATTTAAGACCCCAGAACTTTGGAAAGAACCAATACAAGACCTCAGGAGTTCCAATTCAAGCTAGGATCTTGGAAGAAGACTAACAGATCAGTATACTGATAAGAGCTCAAAATAACTTTATTTACTTATTAACTTCATTCATTTTAATTATATATATTTTTTGTGATCTTTCAATCAAATTTTCCTGATAAGTGTAAGTTGTATTGCTGGATAAAGCAGCAAGCAAAAAGTGTATGACTTGCTATGTAGTTATTGATAGTGAATAAATTTCTATTCTATTCTATTTAAAATTTTCAATATGTATTTGTTCGTCATTGAGACATGTAGCATTGTAATTTTAACAATTTTATCTATAGCAATCATCCTTGATAACACAGTAAGTACCATTAGCTTGCACTCCATTTAATGTAAAATCTTCCATTTATAAATTGTAGCTTTCCTTGAAGATGACAGTATTCACCGTCGAAATATCCAAATTACAGTGTTAAAAGAGTACAGTTTTTGCTTTACCCAAAATTTTCCTTTTTGTATATATATATATATATATATATATATATATATATATATATATATATATATATATATTGTTGGGATTTTTCGTGGTATAACAGATATTAAATGACTAATAAAAATAGATTTAATTTACTCGACGTTTCGGCTCTATTTTTGGAGCCTTTTACAAGAGTTTCATCAAGAGTCTGTAAGATAAAATATAATTTAAAACTAGTTTACAATACAAAGGTTGATATTGAAAATGTACCTCACTACGGATCGTTTTGTTTTATTTTCTTTTGCTGTGGTAAGTTCCAGCTCGTGTGAACGACTGGTTTATGAATCCGAAACAGGTGTCGAGTCTTAATCATTTCACGTGTCTTCGCGTTATGCGCCTTTTATAATATTTGAGAATATACGGTGCTCAAATTATTCACGTCTGAACGGTTATTGATTACATTTTGTAGATTTTTCTGGATATGTATCATTTCTAAAATTTCTCTTTTCTTTGTGTTAGTTTCTGTTGCCAAGATTCTAGTTTTGTCGTAGTTGAAACTATGTCCGTCTGTTTGTTTGTGTTTATTTAGTGCCGTGATCTGTGTTTTTGAATATCTATGCGTTTTAATTCTTTCTTTTAAGTGTTGCATTGTTTGACCTATATATGTCTTATTACAGTTGTTACATGGGATTTCGTATACTGTGTGTGTCTTGTCCATTAGAGGTGTTTTGCTTTTGAGTTTTGTGTAAATTTGTTTTACCTGGTTTTGTGGTTTGTAGGCTATTTTTATTTCATATGGTTTTAGTATGTGACTTATTCTTTGTGATAGTGAGGGTATGTATGGCAGTGTTATGTATTTGGATGTTTTGTTGTTTTCATGTTTGGTGTTTGTTTGTTCTGTGTTGTATAATTCATAAGTTCTCTTTTTTGTTATTTGGTTTATCATCAATTGAGGATAACCATTTTTCTGTAGTAGTGTTTTTCTCTGTGAGGTCAGTTTCAGGCTTCGGTCGATATAATTTGTTATGATGGCTATTTTTTGTGAAATGGGATGGTTTGATTTAAAGTGTATGAGTCTGTCGGTGGATATGGGTTTCCTATACAATTTAGTGAGGATCTTATTTCCGTGTTTAATTAAAGTCATGTCCATAAAATTAAGTTGGTTGTCTTTCTCTTTTTCCATTGTGAATTTAAGTTTTGGGTGGATGTTGTTGAATTTATTCTGTATTTGTTGTATCTGGTCCTCATCTGCCACTAAAAGGCAGTCGTCCACGAATCTTTTGTAGAGTGTAATATTTGTCTCTGTTTGTTGTATTATCTGTTCTTCCATGTATTCGATTGCCATTTGGGCGATGGTGGCTGATAGCGGGCTGCCCATAGCTACGCCTTCTTTTTGTTGGTAGAATGTGTCCTTGTATTGGAAGTAGTTTGTTCCCAGAATAAACCTTACAGTTTCTGTGAATTCCGTCTTAGAGATGTTGGTGAAGTTGGTAATTTCGGTCCATTTGTTTTCGATTATTTCAGGAATGATGTCAGTGGGGATGTTTGTGTATAGGGAAACAATATCAAGGGAAAATAGGGTAGACTTTTCAGTAATTACTACTTGGTCTATTTCCTTTTTTAATATGAAGGAGTTTTTTATGGTATATGGGTTTTTATTCAAAACATTGTCAAGAACTGAGGATAAGAATTTAGATAGTTTGTATAGTGGTGACTGAGTGTATGCTACAATGGGTCTGAGTGGGATGTTTTCTTTGTGAACTTTAGGTAAGCCATATATTTTGGGTGGTAGGCTGTTGTGTGTTATCAGTGCTTTGGCAGTTGTTGGTGATATCATGTTTTTCATTTCCCAGTTCTTGACTATTGTATTGTTTTCCCTCTGTATTGTTGTAGTGAGGTCTTTTTTAATTGGTTTATATGTCTGAATATCATTGAGTAAGTCGGACATTTTTGTATCATACGTATTTGTGTCCATAATTACTGTTTTGTTTCCCTTGTCCGCGCGTGTTATTGTGATTTGTGGGTTTTCCTTATGAATTTTCTTGATTTTTTGAGGTTATTGGTCAATTCTTGTGTGGTTTTATCATGTTTCATGTTGTTCATTTTGTTCATGTGTGATTTGATCGTTTGTGTGATGTTGTTACGTATCTTATTTTGTTCATCTTTATCTATGTTATTTATACTGTTTTCTATTTCCGCTATTATGTTATTAATTGGTATTTTCGTTGGTTGTTTAATCTCTATTGCAAATTTAGGGTTCAGGTTCAATATTGAAATTGTTTCCCGTGGTATTGGAGTGTTACTTATGTTTATGATATTGTCGGTATTTGTTAAGTTTATTATTTTGTTTGTTGGTGCTTGTTGGTTACTAAGTTTAGTGATCTTCTTAATGTGTTTTTCTCTTGTTTTTTCTATGAGTTTTGTGGTTTCTCTTTGTAGTGTTTCGATGTGATATTGAAATATATTTGTTGGTATTATGTTCCTTAGTTTTGTCTCGGTGTCATTAATGGAGGTCATTATGTGGTTTATGTTCATGGTTGTATCAGTTATCAGTAGGTTGAGGGTGCTGCGCGTATATTTCTTCACGATTTTATTGAAACTCGAAGTGAGGTACTTACATTTGAACGTTATATGTGATCTATTATGTTTCAGAAAGATAGGGCATAGTCCTTCATGTTTGTTCTTGAGTAGGAATATGCGTCTTGATTTGGCTGCCACCAGTTGACGATGTAGGCTTCTTAGATATTTCAGGTCACATATTGTTTGTTTTCCGTATCTTATTTCCATGTTCTTGTAGAAACCATTTTGTTTGCGTTGTTCTATGGTTGCTGTGTCCCCATCTTGTTGTACTTGTGTATTTTCCATTATTAATTGATTAGAAATTCGCCCTTTCACCATGGGAATATATTCATTTGGATTGGTTTTGTATCTGTATATTATAGATTGTTGGGATTTTTCGTGGTATAACAGATATTAAATGACTAATAAAAATAGATTTAATTTACTCGACGTTTCGGCTCTATTTTTGGAGCCTTTTACAAGAGTTTCATCAAGAGTCTGTAAGATAAAATATAATTTAAAACTAGTTTACAATACAAAGGTTGATATTGAAAATGTACCTCACTACGGATCGTTTTGTTTTATTTTCTTTTGCTGTGGTAAGTTCCAGCTCGTGTGAACGACTGGTTTATGAATCCGAAACAGGTGTCGAGTCTTAATCGTTTCACGTGTCTTCGCGTTATGCGCCTTTTATAATATTTGAGAATATACGGTGCTCAAATTATTCACGTCTGAACGGTTATTGATTACATTTTGTAGATTTTTCTGGATATGTATCATTTCTAAAATTTCTCTTTTCTTTGTGTTAGTTTCTGTTGCCAAGATTCTAGTTATAATATACAGATACAAAACCAATCCAAATGAATATATATATATATATATATACAGGGTGTCCCACCGGGAAAGAACGCGATCTGTATATGGAAAACTACACATGGGAAACTTTTGAAAATTTGACAGTATACTAATGTTGATAGGGGCAACTCGACTAAAATATTTTCAAGATGGTGGCACTTCCGGTTATACCGGAAGTAGATACCAACTTGCTTATTTTAAATTGGATACCCTATATATTAATACATTTTTAGATTCTACGCCAGATTCTAGGCAGATTTTATGTATTATGTCCTATACCTAAGTCTAAGCGTTTTTGACATATTTAGGTTTTTATGTCAAAAATGACGATTGCAAGCCCTAATATAATTATCAATTGTTCCTATAAGGATTCCCGTATTACTTACTTTGGGGTGGATTCCTTATTGAAAAAGACTTGCTTTAATAAATTTTGTATAGTATTTGGATAACTAATCATACAGGGTGTTCGAAAAAAAAGATCTAAAATGAGATTGAGAAAACTGACAAAAATCAATTTTTTCAGATGGAAACCCCCCATTTTTCTTATTTTGTAGTATTTGAAAAGAAAGTAACTTTGTATGAAGTTATCCATACCTAAAATTTGAAGTTTTCGAAATATTGCCAATTTAATATTTTTATATGGCGATTTTGCATTTAATCGTTAAACAATTAGATCTAGGATAGCCACGATCGTATTTGACATTTCAAATCATCATAATGGCACCCCAGTTAAATTATACAAACGAAATTATTTAAACTTATTTATTATTTATGGACAATGTGACAAATTATTTCAAGAACATGTGATACATGTGCGACCCGATACCCTCATAAACAAAAACCATCACCAAATACTGTTAAACGAATTATAGAAAACTTCAAGAATTTTGGATCTGTAAAGGCATAAGTGTACATAAAGAAACCAGTTGTTAACAATGAAAATATTGAAATAGCAATTTTGGGATATTTTGAGGCATATCCAACAAATTCTTCAAGGCAGATAGCATTAGAATCAGGCTTATCTAAATCGTCAGTTCTAAGAATTTTACGGAAACACAAATATCATCTCTATGCTATCCATATTTTCATTAGTGCAGCATTTAAATGAAAATGATTTAGATAAGCCTTAAAAGTTTAAATAATTTTCGTTTGTATAATTTAACCGGGGTGCCATTACGATGATTTGAAATGTCAAATACGATCGTGGCTATACTAGATCTAATTGTTTAACGATTAAATGCAAAATCGCCATATAAAAATATTAAATTGGCAATATTTCGAAAACTTCAAATTTTAGGTATAGATAACTTTATACAAGGTTACCTTCTTTTTAAATGCTAAATACTACAAAATAAGAAAAATGGGGTGTTTCCATTTGAAAAAATTTATTTTTGTCAGTTTTCTCAATCTCATTTTAGATCTTTTTTTTCGAACACTCTGTATGATTAGTTATCCAAATATTATACAAAATTTATTAAAGCAAGTCTTTTTCAATAAGGAATCCACCCCAAAGTAAGTAATACGGGAATCCTTATAGGAACAATTGATAATTATATTAGGGCTTGCAATCGTCATTTTTGACATAAAAACCTAAATATGTCAAAAACGCTTAGACTTAAGTATAGGACGCAATACATAAAATCTGCCTAGAATCTTGCGTAGAATCTAAAAATGTAATAATATATAGGGTATCCAATTTAAAATAAGCAAGTTGGTATCTACTTCCGGTATAACCGGAAGTGCCACCATCTTGAAAATATTTTAGTCGAGTTGCCCCTATCAACATTAGTATACTGTCAAATTTTCAAAAGTTTCCTATGTGTAGTTTTCCATATACAGATCGCGTTCTTTCCCGGTGGGACACCCTGTATATATATATATATATATACATGTTCTTTCTTTTCGTTACCCAATCACAGAACTGATCGAGTAACTTTGAAATATTATCACTTTATCAATTATATAAAGATCAAATCTGTACTTATATACATGAGGTGATACTAAAACAAAAATATTCAACAATAGTATTTCAGAAAGGCCACACTTTTATGATTGTGAATATGATTTTTTTGTAATGTGAATTTCATTTCTATACAAATTAAGTTCTTTTAGATTCTGTAACTAAACGATACACTCAAAGGATAGACCTATTATAAGAATTTCTTTTTGTATTCTTCTTGGTCCTGATAAATAAATATATTCAAATTTCATCATTACACTGTTTTTTTTCTTTTTAAGATCGGGGAGAAAGTATATTGAAAATATGGATACAATAAATATAGTTGAAACTTTCATTGAGAAAATATTTTTATTCAAAACATTTACATAAAACAACAAACAAACGAACTGCTATCCACTTGAACATTGAAATGCAAAGCTTTAGATAATATAGGTATGAAAGTTTAATATTTTCAACAAAAATTAATATTTTAATTTATGCTTAAATTATTGCACTTGTTTAAGAATGAACATGTGAAAGTCAAAGTAGGTAGCACTTTAGTTGCAAAAAAAATCTTAATTCTAGTTCAATATAACAAAAAACAAACATAGTATTTTCAAACCAAATCACATTCTAAATTCTAGTTAGGTATAGAATCACAGTTATTTGAGCATCAGTCTTAAATGAGGAACATGAAATTCATTTTTTTTTTCAATTTGAAAAAGATTTATTGCATTAGAACATATAAAATAATTGAAAGAGATTCCGATCTTTATAAGTACTTGAACAAAATGAAAAATTTATTGGTTTTTATATTTACTTAATCTTTCTAGTAGTGTCTGTATTAGTTGCTGTTGCTGTTCTAAAATTTTTGTTTTTTGATCTATTTCAAATATTTCTTGGTTAAACCTAATTTTTTCCATATCAAGTCTGTCCCTTCTCTCCTTTATTTCAAATTCTTGGCGTTGTTGCTCCAAGTTAATTCTTTTTTTCTCCAAATTCAATTTCTCTTCTTCGAAATGTAACTGTCTGGATTTTAACACTTCCTCCCTTGCCTCCTTATTCTGTAAATATTCTAATGCACTTCTCTAAAAGGGTCCACTTTTATTTAATTTTGTTCCTTTGGGACCTGTAACAAGTTTTTGCATAAATGGACTCAATAATAGGTAGGTACTTATACTATCACTTTTACTCTCTTGCTTTGATTTACCTAATATTCTTTTTTCATGAGGCATCTTAGGTATTGGTGAAAGTTCAGTATAGTAGATTTCTGTGCAGTTGCGTCCAAAGCGAGCTCCACAGGCTCAATTTCTACATGGTTAGATGTCTGATCATTTGAAACCTCCAATTCATTTTCTATTGTAGGAATTACTAGAAAAAATGATAATGTATTCCATGAAGTCGTAAACATATTTTGATATAACTGTTAAGTATCTTGAATAATTATAATTTGATCATAAACCAACTTGAAAATTTTATTTTAAAATTCAAACTTTTATTGGTGTCTCAAATGAAATACTAAAAAAGTATCCTTCAAATAAGTTTCGAAACTGCAATCAAATGTTGCACTTACAATTATAATCATGATCATAAGATGCAGAAAAGGCATTCTCATTATTTTCAGGCTCAGTACATACATTATTTTGCTTCAAACTCAGGGTGTTAGCACACTCGTCTCTTCCTGTTCTTCCTAGTTCCTGAATTTGTTTTTCCTTGCTGATTTTCTTTTTTTTTTGTAATAGGCCTAACATCTACATTATTACAAAGATCACTTACTTCTTGTAGAAGCTGGTCTCTTTCGCTAAATATTTCTTCCACTCCAGACCTAGACATAAATATATGAAAAAGCATATGAGAAGGAATAAAACTAATATAAGTATAGACTAACTCAAGTAGATTATTTATATACCTACATTATATGGTTTCCTTTGTCCCGTTTCAGCCATATTTCTCGAAACAAGTGATCTTTTAGAGTTCTTATTAAAAACTTTTTTCTTGTTATTATATATATATATATATTATATATATATATATATATATATATATATATATGTATGTTGGATTGAATTGTTTTCCATTTTTCAGGATCTTCCATAGGGTTCAAACTTATGAATTCTTTGAGGAGAGCCAAGTCGTCCTCTGGCCCAAATCTTAACCTTTTAGGTTCGTTTCCAGACATTTTATTAATTTACCTTACATAACCTAAAAAAACTCTGCGCATGCCCGACATGTTAATTTGTTAGGCGCTATTTCAAATACCGTCTGTCCCCTGTCGTTATGCTCCGTAAATTAGGGCTGGCGGTAACGTTATTTAGGGACGTTGCGTTAAGAATCGAATCGCGCATAGGTTAAATGTCGAAATACGTATGCGCTAATACTGCCGGACGCTATTCGGGTTACCGATATTTCTCTAACGTCTCAATTTGACTAAAGATAACGCAGCGCAACGCGACTGAACGTTCCTGCAATAGTTAGGCATTTCGCTCCAAAAGAGCGAGTAACTTCATCATTGTGGAGCGGGTCGCAGCGCTCCGAAACAACGTTACTTAAACAACGACACATCTCTAATCCCCTGGGAAAAACCAAAAATTATTCTATTTGGTTCGAGAATAGGTGTCATGACAAATTATCATTTCCTATGAGAACTGAAAGCATAGGATCATTCTCCTATAGGATCGAATTCCTGCAGATTCGAGAATCGAGACCCTGGGCTTTGTAGTAGAGTATAATTTGTTATACCACGGTTATCGTTGCTATTTGTTTCCCTTTTGAAGGTTATAATCATTTAAATAATTTATCAACCCGTTATATGAAATTCTCTAATATGTTTATTATTGTTTTAGTACAAACAACTTTGACGAGTTTGATGATGTCGAGTTTTTTCAAAGATTTCGATTGCGAAAACCCACATGTCGGAGGCTTTTGGAAATAATAGGGAATAGTGTTGTTTCTGGAAAGAATAGGAATCTTCCCATTTCTCCAGCAACCAAATTGCTTCTAACATTGAGATTTTTTGCCACTGGTTCAATGCTCATCGTTGTAGCAGACTTTGCTGGTGTGAGTGAGGCATCTGCTTGCATTATTGTGGGACAAGTAAGTGAAGCGATTACTAGACTCAAACTTTGTTACATACATATTCCCATAACCCAGGAGGAAAAGCAGCAAGTCATGGAAAAATTTTACCGCAAAGCCCGTTTCCCCTGTGTAGTAGGAGCAATTGATTGCACACATATTAGGCTGCAGTCTCCTGGAGGAGAAAATTTTCGAAATAGGGTTATTTTGCTTGGAATGTCCAAACTATATGTGATGCTGACTTGAGAATTCAAGATATTGTTGTCAGATGGCCCAAATCCGCACATGATTCCCATATATTTAACAGTAATGCAATCAAGACAAGATTCGATATGGGTGAAATGGGAAATTCTGTTTTATTAGGAGACAGTGGATATGCAAATTCAAACTATTTGTTGACCCCACTTCCGGAGCGTAATAGTCCAGCTGAAAATCTGTACAATGAAACTCACATACACAAACGATCATTGTAGCCATAGCTGTACTACATAACATTGCTATAAATGAAAGAAATGGTCTACCTGACAATGATGTGGAAAATGGTATGGATGATGCTGAAAATTCTGACGAATTTCCTTACAGAAACAAAAACAATTATGGAAACAATATGGGTAGAACAGATATAATAATGAGTCATTTTGCAAATCTTCTTTAATGTACTAAGAATATGAATTAACAATAAACAACTTCAGGTGAATCAATTTTTATTTTTTATTGTTATTACATGAATTTTGTAATTGAGCGTTTAAAATTAAAATTTCTACTTCATGTTTCTCCTTATTTCTTCTTTCCCTCTGTTCATATTCCTTTCGCTGGAGCTCGATTTGCAATGAAACCAGCTCGAGCTTTTTATCTAGCAGCATATCATATTTTTCTTGATTCATTTGTTTTGAGGCTTCACTTGATGTTTCTTTCCTTTTTCTCTTCGCTGGTGACTTCCTCTCCAGTTTTCAGTACACTCTAAACCAAACAGATATTTAATCAATTGTTAAAACATTTGCTAGAATTATTACTCAATATTTTATCCAATGAGTGCATTTTCAGTACTCTAGCTTTGTCGTTATCACCACTTTCACTCTTTTCAGCTGAACAAAAAGATTCAAAATAAGGAATACAAAATATAACTCTGTTTCTTAAAAAACACACTTTTTAACCTTTGCTGCATCATATTTCAATGCACGATGCAAGGGTCTTTTCAATTGGGCAGGATTCCAATGCTTCCTTTGATTCTGATAAACAAAAACTCTATAACGAGACAGTATTATTGCATCATGAACAACTAATAACCTTATTGCTATCACAACTAATATCCACTAAAGGATTACTTTCTGGGGATACATTAACATGAGGTGGCTCTGGGTCATCCATTTGTTCCCACGATACCTGCAATATACGAGAGTATAGTACATTCCAACATTGTTTTGTTATGAGTAAATTAATTGAAATCACCTGAATTGAAGCATCACCCAGTTCTCTCATTATATCCTCTGAATAATTGGGGATATGTATCTCTTCATATATTATTGTGTCCTCTACCTCTACAATTGCTTCATTTATTTCTAAATTATACAAGTTTTGAAAAATTGTTCAACTTTGTTGGGTCTAACTTAAACATAAATAAAATTTTACGATTTCAAAATACAATTAACTACTAAACCTCACTGATATAATCAGAATCAAATGGGCTTGCAAAACCTGTAGGCGAAAGCCCAATTATTGCTAGGATCTTATTTTCCTAGCTACTAATGTTAATACCACCACCAGTTTTATACATTTCGTTTTTTACTGCACTATACCTTTTTCTCGTACTTTTTTTCAAGGAATCCCATTTGCTTACTTTGTCTACCTGTTCCTGCCACAGCGTTGAACTTCTCTTATTTTTACCCATTCATCCTCCTTCTCCCTGTTTGAAACAGCGTCTGTTTTTTTTTACATTCTGCAATTGAAGCATTTTTGATCATTCTTTTGACCCAAACCTTGTATTTTAATGCTTATGTGCTTACCGATTATTGTTTTATGTTGTCCTATTAGTTCTAACAATAACTCCATTTCTGAGGCATTGAAATTCAAGCATCGTTGGCGCTTTTCATTCATGTCGGACATTATTTATACAATAAATTATAAACAGTGTTCACAAACAAAACAAAAGCTAATTAAAAACGTCAAACGCAGATGAATTTGGCGCGTAATGAATGACAGTGACACATGTGCAGATTGTTATTGTTCTACCAACCTAATAATTTTCACTGAAAACCTATGGACAGCTATCCCTGGTATAAAATATCTGTTAGATTGTTCGTAAAACACTTTATCTTTATTCCTTATATATAGTGGGGTATATATTTATTCTACGAATAGTTATTCTCCTGTTTTACCAGTCTTTATGAAACCGGGCCTTAGAGACATTTAACATTATCTGTGTTGCGTTCGTGATGACGCCCGATGGGTCGAATAGTGCAGTGCTCGTGCTTCTGACGTCATAATCAAGTTCTTCCGAAAATTTCATTTCAAAACGAACATACTAGGGTCATTCAGTGCTCGCTCAGTGGAATTTTTGAAATTTGATGTTTATATCGAAATCTGAATTATTAGAAACGAAAATAAATTAAGCAAATGTGTGTCCAAGGCGCTAATAAATTTGCCTCTGTGTTTTGCTATAGAATTTCTTTTTCAAGAATCCAGTGATGAAGAGAATGAGAAAGCTAACTATTTGAGTAAAATATAGGTTTTTTTTTGGAGGAAACTGTACCAAATTTCATAGACCAGCAGTTCCAATCGCATTTTAGGATGACCCCCACAACATTTGAAAGTTTATTCAGCAGACTTAGACTAATGGATCACAGAAGAAGTGCTGGAAATTTCTCTGGAAAAACAATTATGATAACAATTTGGAATTTGGCAAATATTGAAAGCTTTCGGTGAATATTCATCATAATGATTAGCAAAATGTATTAAATTTGTATTTTTCTGTTACAGTGGTGTAGATTTGGAATCAGTCGATCTACAGCTTGGAAATGTTTCTATGAAATTTGTTAAAAGCTCCTATTGTTAAATGATAGATTTAAAATTATATCTCTTCCCAGTATTGACAAGTGCAATACAATTATGAACATATTCAGAAATAAAACGGGGTTTCCAGATTTTAACTTATCAAATATCAAGAAAGATTCCAATGACTGAAATATTTTGTTATAGGTGTGGTCGGTGCCATCGATGGGAGTCATATCCCAATAATTGCTCCAAAAGTGATCGTGTATCATATGTGAACCGCAAAGGATATCGTAGTATATTACTACAGGCAATTTGTGATGATACAAAAATGTTTCTCTATTTTTATGCAGAAGCAGGTTCAGTTCATGATACATGCCTATTTCGAAGATCACAAATAAGTCACATAATTACATGTTACCACCAGAAGGCCACTTATTAGGAGACTGTGCTTACAGCTTGACAACAAAATTATTCGTGCCATTCAGAGACAATGGGCATTTGAACAAAACCCAGAAATATTATAATAAGAAACATTCTGAAACAAGGGTCATAATAGAAAACACATATGTACTACTGAAAGGAAAATTTCGGAGATTGAAATTGTTGGAAACTGTTAGACCTGACCATCTTCTTTTAATTATAATTTCTGCATGTATTTTGCATGTTTGTTTATCTCTTGAAGACTTACCCTTGAATATTAATTTGGAGCAGGAGATTAATGAAGAAAGGATAATGAATCCCCCAAACCCATTAATTCCAGAAGTGGTGAATAATATGGCAGTTGATAAAAGAAATGACATTGCCAATGCCATTTACTACGGAAATTTACAATTACCATAAATTATATAATGTTTAAATAAAAAACAAATTCAGCAGATTTATTCTATTCATCAGTTAAAAAAATTAATATTAATTTTGAATAAACAAACATAAACTCGAAAATAAAAGAATACAAACATTAATTAACAAAACATTTCAACTTTTTTTTCCATTTGATGTTCAACAGACATTTGGAACAAAACAAGGAACTTGTCGTATCTGGCCATTTTTTCTTTATGCCGAGTCTCTACCACCTGTTCACGAAATGTGGGGGGGCACCTTGAGACAATTTTGACGTTTAGCCACCCCTGCCTGTTATATTTTTTTTAGTCATTTATCAGTATCTTTTACAGTTACTCTGATAGATACTCAGTTGAAAAAATTTCTAGGGTGATTTTGCTTTATGGTGGCCCAATATATGGGCCACTATGAGACATGAAATAAACTACTCAATATTGAACTAAAAAACCATTCTTTGATAAAAAAACTTTCAAAAACGAAACAAACTTACATCCTAAAACACCTGCTTTGGCAAAACAATACTAGTTGAAGGTAATACTGGTTAAAGGTAACACCAAAAATATCCATATATCTGAGAAATAATCAACGAATGTCAATACTGTCAAACTTAATACCGAAAGTAACTATAGATTGTTGTCGTTTTGTACTTCCGGTTTTCACACATGGTGGTAGAATACTTCTGACGTCAGAGGCGCTTACAAACGCAGTATCTTCAATAGTCGGAAATACAAAAGAATTTTTCACTTTAACACTTCGGCGTAAAAACCTTATATTCACTATCTTTTATTTCTAAGACCTTCGCTACATAAAATACCTTTTTTCTTATCGTGAAACTCGATTAACACGAATGAGTCGACATCGATGTTTTCTTGAGGCACATTATTTGGTCCAAAATCGGCAAAAGACTCGCAATCGGATGAATCAGATAAGAAGGAACTGTTGTCGCTGTTTGATTCTGGTTCTGTTGGTTTGCCTGGTGTTCCTTTGATGTTGGAACTGAGCTTCCTTTTCGTCCCTGGTGCGCTTTTCGAAGACTTCTTTCTGTTCTTGCTTTTCTGTTCAATTTCTTCTTTTTATGGGGTGTCCGTCATAATTTCACTTCGACCTTTATCTCTTTTTTTATTAGTTATGCGGTTCTTTGCTTTTGGAAAACCGAATATTTCCTCAGGAGATTTAAACTTTAAAGACTTTTCAGGATTTTTCTCGGGTGTTGTGTTATTTTCCGCAGCTGTGTTGTCCATGTTAGTTTGTACGCCGCTGGATCCTGGTCGGAGTTCTGCCTCAGTTGTATCATTATTTGGTAGGTAATGGTCTATCTGTGACACTACTTATTAAGAAGTCCGCTTCATTAAAGATATGCTTGTCAAATGGAATTATGCCACATTTTCTGAAATCAGACTTGATGTTGCTTGGAGTCATTGACTTATCGAAAGCGTAGCCCACACATTCAGCAATTTGATATATTGTAAGAGGAATTCCTGGATTGCGCATAAGCCAAGAATCTACTGCACTATTATAATAGGATTTAAATGCTGCAAAAACAGATACATCAAGTGGCTGCATCTTATTGAATCAGTGGGGCGGCAATGTAAGCAAAACAATTCCGTTTTCTTTAGCTAAATTTATGGTTTCTACTGACATTCATGGTTGTCTAATATCAATAAGGAATGTGTTAGTTTTGTTGATCCGGAATGCTGAATAAAGTGTTTTATAACAGAGACAAAAAGATCAGCGTTCATCCAGCCTGATGGGTTTGTAAGTCCCAAAGAACCTGGTGGGCACCATTCGTCATGTGTTTTTTGAAATTAACCCTCGGGAAAACTATAACGGGAGGTAGTGCTGTCCCTGAAACCAAGAAAACATTCTTACAAACAATATCGACAAGCAAAATGCCAAAGCAAAGTAATGTCGTTTTTTTTGTCCCTAGGAGATTAAGGATGATCATCTTACCTGCAGCACTTATAATGCAGCATATTGTAACCAATATTCCGCGTTCGCTGCTTGTTACTTTGTAAATTAGTTTAATGCCTTTTGGTGCTCAAATTTTTGCATATTTTTGGACAGTGGCAGTGGAAGTTTCGTCCAAGTTAAAAATGCGGGTTCCTCCAGAAAAACCATCATATCTCTGCAGGACGTCTACCAAGTTATGAAAAAATTTACTGACATTATGCTGATTAAAAGAAGTTGTCCTGGATAAACTACATCCCTCAGGCTGGCGCATACTTAAATCATGATGCCTTTTTCGAAATCCTAGCAGCCAATCTACTCCAGCAGATTTATTTTCTTTCCTTGTTTTAGGCATCTCAATTTTATTGTACAAACAAAGTTCGTAAGCCAGTTTTCTGACGTCCTTTGTGGACTGTCCATAGCACATCTGACATCATGATATTTCCATATTATCTGGATTATTTTTAACCTTTTTCACATATCTAGCTAACGTCTGATATGACAGGTCATATTTTTCAGCAGCTTTTTTCGTCGAGTCTGGACTAAATAGGCCCTTCTCCGAATTCCTCTTTCGACCTGTGGACATCCTAAAATATAGTTTAAAAAATAACGTACACATTTAACATCATGGGCCCCCTTGAGACATCAGGTCTATTAAATATGAACGTGTCCATTATATTTAGATATTCCCAAGATCTCCTGTCATTTCCAGAGTTTCCATTGTGATCTTTGATAATTTTATAGGTTTTTTCAAAACCTTTCCATTTGTTTTCAACATGAACGTTGGTAAATTTTTGTTTATCCAAACTTTCTTTTTCAAAGTTGAATTAAATTCACTGTTGTGGTTTTTCACCAATCTTTTCAAAAGAATTATATGTTCTGAGGCCCATCGAACCTGCTCTTTATCTGTTTTTGTTTCTGAAAAAATACAAATCGATACCTCATTTCAGTCCAGTTGAGGATTTGACAAATATTACTTGTGGGATTATTAGCAACTATAACCATTAGTTATAACAGTATATCTGATTGAAAATTAAGGGTTTTTCAAATGCACGAAAAATATATGAGGTCAACTTACCCTGATCCTTTTCGTCGATTCCACTTCAGAGGTCCAAGCATCGTTATGAACGTTCAATATATGTTTTCGAATATCTTTGAGTGGGCCACTTGCCCCACATATTTCACATAACCCTTCTTCAGAATTAATTTTTCCAAAAAAATTTATTTCTTTATTACTAAAGCTGAAAGTTAGTTCAAGTTACTTTTTGCCTCCATGATAGAGATAATCAAAAAGGGACAGAGAATTTCAACTGTCACAAATCTCCTTTCTCCAACTCAACGGACGGAGAAATCGGTGCGAGCACTGAGTGCATGCACCGGACGAAAACGAATGCGTCGGTTCACGCTTCGGGCTTCAAAAAGAACACAATGAGGCAATACGGGGCGAACACCGAGCGACTGGTGCGTGTACGCGAACGAGCCTCTGGATCGAACAGAAGTGCTCAGTGTAACACATAAATATATACTTATATATATATATATATATGTACTTACTCGATATATATTAAGATTTCTATGGTGCAATATGTCAGAAAGTCGTTAACGTTCGCTTGAAAAGTCGCTAGCTATGGACAAAGATCTAAAGTCGCTAGAAATCGCTAAATGATTCCAGTAGACTGAGCGCTATATTTCAGACGATGTAAATTCACATTCACAATTGTACAAAAAATGTTGTTTGTATAAAATTTGTGTTTTCATGGCACATTCTAGAGAATTAACATTCTCATGTGCCATTGAAAAAACACTCATTTAACGCACTTAATACAAAAATAACTATTGTTCCACTGTAAATAAATTTTTTCCAATTTTTGTACGTGGTCAACTCTTTTGCCAAATCTATAAACTTTGCTGACGGATAATTCATTCATTTTGATCAATATTTCAATATTGGGAGCAAGCCTACTTTGCAATTCCCTTATCAACTTGACTTTAAAGTCACCGCACCTTTGTTTGACTATATTTGTGACATCTTCATTCAAATTTAGTTTTCGAGCACTAGTTTCAAAAGCATATCCAAGAGTAGCGTAGGGATTTAGGTGACTTTCTTGAACTGTCGTAGTTAGTCCATTTATATTTGTGTGAGAGTAAATGACTCTGTTACAAATTGATCGCAATAAAAATGTCAGGGTCTCGAGCAATTTTGTGGGATCAGCATTTTCACTTTCAAAGCTGTTTGAACTTCTTCTAATATGCTTTTAATATATGTCATATATAGCCAATTACTACCATCTTCAAACATAGCATGCAGAAGTTCTGCTGTATAACAATTTTCTTTGATCTTGCATAAAGAAAAATTTTTGTAACATAATTTTGAAGAAAAATCGACAATTATAGCAACGCTGTACCATAATTCTCACTTTGTTCTGTCGCAAAGTGGCAACACTGCTCCGCTACTTGACCATCCACAGAGTAGAGATGGAGAACTATCGATAGTCACGACTATCGATATTTATCGATAGTCGGCCTCCTGACTATCGATAATTATCGATAGTTTTTGATAGTAAGAAAATGAATATCTGCATTCTGCACGATAGGATTCTAAATTATTTGGGTATTAGTAGTATAGATATGAGAGTGTTGCCCCAAACTACCCATTTCGAACGACCCCTTTGAATTTTCATATCGCTTGTTACGCTACTGAGTCTGGAAGACGGGGCCGGAATTTGTCTATTAATTAAATAATAATATGATTTGTTATATATGTTATAATGTGAATATGTAAGTGATTAAAGGGGTTATTAAACTAAATTATCCTCGATTTCCCTATCTAATGAGTCGAGGGGGGTGAAGAGGGGTCTCTCGTTACGCGTCGGACAAGGACTTGTCTATAGATTAAATAATGTGGTTTCCTAAAAATGTTGATATGTGGATAATTATGAGAGGATAATAAACTGAATTGACCTTCATTCCTGTGTATCCCCAGTCTGGAATACGTGGAGACGAGTCGGGACTTGTCTGAATTGTTGAAGTCGAAGAGATAATTAAGACAGGTGCGCTAATGTATGGAATGGATGCAACTATATTTTTTTGTTTAAAAAATTAATTCATCCTGTTTTTAACGATGTCTATTTTAATGATTCTGAATTCTCACGGTGCAGGTGCGCTGATCCTGTGGGATGAACCTAAATCTGAAAAAACTAATGATTCTGGTTTCTCACGATAAGGATCTAATAAAATATGATGGAATGACGTTTTGCACATTAAGTAGGAATTAATGACGCAGCTTAATGATTCTGGATTCTCACGATGCAGGTGCGCTGATCCTGTGGGATGAATCTGGTTATATAAAGGTTGGCTTGAGTATACTCTTTCATTCGATATATAGTTTTATAATCGAACGAAATCGTTGAATTTTCATGCACGTTTGTCTATTTTCAAGAGTAATCACCGCAAAAATTATTACATGAATTGAAAAAATCTGAAACAAAGTTGTCTACCGATTATTCATATTCGTGTAAGCAAGAGAGAGAGTGTGTGCCAAATTTGTATTGTATTGAAGACAGTTAGCTCAATATAGCCAATAAAAGAACAGAAATGGACGTATCAACTGCTAAATCTGTCTCATCCTTAGCAACAATGGTTGTGAAGAAAATACGTGAAGCATTATCTCTAATAAAAACTCTGGATGAGGTGATTAGATATATGAAAATTAATAACAAGAATTTTCGATTGCTGAAAAAGGCTATAAGAATGAAAATTCATGAAACAAACGAATTTGAAAATCCTCACAGTCTAGAGCACTCTCTTGCCCTACTCCAACAATATAGACAGCAATTGATTTTGAAGAAGATGAATCTGAAGAAGAAGAAGAAGAAAATTTGTGCTGGTGTTCAAGATGTTGCTGCTTTTTTTTCGAAAAACAAGAAAAATGTGGGAAGAAATTTAATGTGGCAAGACACTGAAAGTTGTTTCAAACGAAGAATATGCACAGGTATTATTATTAATTTTAATATTAAAGACCCTATGATTTTTTTCATCGAAACTTTCAAAATTTTTAAAAAAAATTTTCAAAAACAGTTGGAGAAAAAATCGGGAATGATAAAAGTCAATACAATATTAACGGGAGTTTTTCTCCAACCAAATTCAAATGAGCTCGATAACAAATGGTTTAATACAGAAAATCATATTATCGATACGACAACAAATTTACGAGAGTGGTATGAAAACTACGTTTCCTCAGTATATTTGAGGGAGTTGGATGAATTTCAGGAACGGGATTCCGGTTGGTCATTAGTGGAAATTTCAAATTTGAAAGTTAATATTAATCAATTCGATCCGATAAAATGTGGTCTTTCAACTTATGTAAAAACACCCACGGCTCTACAAAAAAATAAAGGAATTGTGAATATTCAAAACGATGATTCTTTTTGTTTTTTATGGTCAGTAGTCGCGGCATTATATCCAACAGATAAAAAAAAACATAAAGAGCGTAAAAATAATTATCCTCATTTTAAGAATGTTTTAAAGTTTGATGGAATTGAATTTCCAATCAAACTAAAAGACCCCCCAAATTTGAAATTATGAATAATTTATCAATCAATGTATATATTTATAAAAGTAAAAAAATTTATCCAGTTATGTTGAGTAAAAATAATAATATTGAAATTGAGCCAATTAATCTTTTAATGCTATCAATTGACAATGATGACGTAAACGTGGAAAAAATGGATGTTGACCATGATAATAATGATTATGATTGTGATTTTGATGAAAAGCGTAATTTATATCATTTTGTACTAATTGAAAATCTATCAGCTCTGCTTAATAGTCAAATTTCAAAACATAATGGAAAACTCTATTTTTGTCACAGATGCTTGAACCATTTTCATCAGGAGAAAGCTTTGAAGGATCATAAATCTAAATGTTTTCTCAGTAATAAATGCTCAATAAAATTACCTGATCAAGCTGATAGATATTTGAGATTTAAGAATTTTGCACACCAGGAGAAAGTGAAATTCTCTATATATGCGGATATTGAGAGTATACTTAAGACATGCGATGAGCCATTGAGTGAAAAATCGTTTTCATCAACTAGAAAATATCAAAAACATAAGGCCTTCAGCATAGCTTATTATTTGCATTGCTCTTACGATCCATCCTTATCACGATTTGAAACTTATCGGGGCACACATTGCTCTGAATGGTTCGTAAAAAAACTTCAGGAAATTTCATATTTTGTAGATGAAAAATTGAAAACAAATTATCCCAGGGATGTATTGACTGAGGATGAAATTAATGAATTTAATTCACCAACCACTACATGTCATATATGTAAAGGACCGTTCCACGAGAATGATAGATGTAGAGATCATAATCACTTGATTAAAAATAAAAATTCTTGGGGGCCTAGTCATCAATCTTGTAACTTAAACTATAAGGAATCACACATTATCCCCACAATTGTTCATAGTTTAAGTTCCTACGATTCTCATTTCATCCTAAAAGATTTAGTTGAGTCAATTCCAGGTCAGGTTACTCTTCTACCATTAAACAAGGATAAATATATTTAATTTTCAAAGAAGGTTCACGGAACAAATTGTGAACTTAGATTCATAGATTCGTACAGATTTTTGGCGAGCAGTATAGATAAACTTTCTTCATATTTGGAAGATGGTCAGAAAAAAATATCTAGGGCTTTTTGCGAATCCGATGAAGATTTTCAATTGTTGAATAAAAAAGGTATTTTCCCTTATGATTACGTAGATTCTTGGGAGCGATTAAATGATTCATTTTTACCATCACGTGAAAAATTTTATAATAAATTGAATGATTGTGATATAACTGACGAACAGTTTAGTCACGCAAAAAGTGGGGAATCATTTTAATATAAAAACTCTAGGTGAATATGCAGATCTCTACCTGCGAACAGACGTCTTATTGCTAGCTGAAATTTTTGAAAATTTTCGGAAAACGTGTATGAGTACCTACGAGCTAGATCCACTTCATTATTATACTTTACCGGGTTACAGTTTTGACGCAATGCTTAAAACAACTGGAGTTTGTCTAGAGTTTTTAACCGATGTTGATATGATGATGTTTGTAGAAAGTGGCATAAGGGGTGGCATATCTCAATGCAGTAATCGTTATGGTCGGGCTAATAATAAATATATGCGGGAGGGGTATAATATCAACGAACCACCCTCATATTTACAGTACTATGATGTGAACAATATGTATGGTACCATTATGTGTGATGTTTTACCCCAATCTGAATTTGAATGGGTCGATGAATGTGAAATGAAAAATTTAGATATAATGAATCTAGCCGATGATGGTGATGTGGGGTATATTTTTGAATGTGACTTGGGCTATCCCATTCATTTGCATGATAAACACAAAGATTTACCCCTAGCACCTGAGCATATGTGTCCACCATCTTCTAAAACAAATCAGAAAAAATTATTAACCACTCTACTGCTTAAGAAAAATTACATTGTTCATTATAAAAATTTGAAATTTTATCTGAAACAGGGGCTTGTTTTGAAAAAGGTGCATAAAGTTTTGAAATTTAAACAGTCTGCCTGGCTAAAAAGCTACATACAATTGAACTCTAATAAACGTAAAATGTCACGCAACGAGTTCGAAAAAAATCTCTATAAATTGTTCATAAATGCTGTTTTTGGAAAGTGTATGGAAAATACTCGCAAATATAAAGATGTGCGAATTGCTACAAAATATGAGGGTAGAGGAGGGGCTCGTCACCTCATATCTCAACCTAATTTCCATAGCTGTACAATTTTCAGTGAAAAGTTTGTGATTATTGAAATGAATAAGTTAGAGGTGAAGCTTAATAAACCAATTTATATAGGTTTTACCATTTTAGATAATTCCAAATTATTGCTTTATGATTTTCACTATAATTATGTATGTAATGTGTTTAGGGGTAGGTTTAAACTCCTTTATTCCGACACTGATAATACGAATTTAATGTAGATGACATTTACGAGTACATCAAACGTGATATAGAAAAATTTGACACCTCAGATTATCCCGAAAATAATATTTATAATATGCCGAGAGTGAATAAAAAGGTGCTTGGATTAATGAAAGATGAACTTCATGGGGATATAATGCTTGAATTTGTAGGTTTGCGATCAAAAATGTATGCATATAGAGTGCAAAAAAATATTAAAGATACTCAATACGATGTGAAAAAGGCAAAAGGTATTACATCAGGCACGATGAGAAGAATTTCATTTGAAGATTATAAAAATTGTTTGTTTAATAATGAATCTCTTAGTCAAAGTCAAAAATTAATTAGATCAATAAATCATCAAGTTTATTCAATAAATCAGAATAAAGTAGTTCTTAGCCCGCACGATGACAAAAGAATAGTGAGTTCGTCACTTTGTACTACAGACACCAAGCCTTGGGGTTATATGCGCACAAGCATGTAGATATATATATTTTATATATATATATATATATATATATATATATATATATATATATATATTTATAGACTTGAACCAGTTAGATTAGTTGAAAGAAATATTTGCTTCACATACATACATTTTATCGGTCAAGTGTAAAAAAAAATTTATAATGTCGAGCTATTTCTTAGAGAAAATGTTGGAATATGAAGTGGAAATGAAAGCGAAAAAAGTTTACGATAAATATTTAAAAATTGCTATATTTCGTGAACCTTATAAACCTTCATCGAATGTTCTTTTGCAAAATATTTTACGTATAAAGAAATTTCCGCTAAGGACCTACTATTTTCAAAGGATTTCCGAATTAGAAGAAGATTTCGGAATAAATATCAACACTCAAATAATTCACTCAATTTTTCTAAACAAACTCGAATTCGATAAATATGTAGAGTTATTCCTTGAAATGTGTAAAATTAAAAAAATAAAAATAATGAATTTGGACGAAATCGATAATTTTCTCAAGGATAATGAATTGTTTGTGAATAAACAATACACACTGTATTTATACGATTTGTTATCGAACAACTTGAATGGTGACAAACAATACGATCTCAGTACTCAATTCAACACCGTAAATATACAAAAAAATTATAAAAAAATAGACCAATGCATAGATCTAAGTGTTTGTGAGACAGCTTATTATGCAAACTGTAAAATCTTGACTGCAATAATTAAAGTGATTGAAAACTTGTACTTACCTTATACATTTCTTCCCACATCGAATGATATTCACAAAAAATTGCTCGAATGGATCGAGAAAAATATAAAACTTGGAAAAAAAGATAAAAATGCTCAATTAGGATGGACTTGTGGACCATGCTGTGGACTTTGACCCTCAACAAAATTAACTGATTATGAAGAAACTCTTGTTCTGTTACAATCACTAATGTAATTCACCTAACTCTATTATTGTAAAATTTGAAATAAAAAATTATATATCTGTTTATACTATTTTATTTATTGAAAAAAATATAAATATTTATATTTAAAACATTAATTATTCATCTGAAGAAGAGGAAAAATGTTCTAATACTTCTTCGTCGATCTCATTACCATCACTATCGTAAGAGGTCCATATTGAATGGTGCGTAGGGAGGTATTCACCTTCTTGAGATTCAGCCGTTGGTGATTTTGGAGACTCTCTCAATATAATGCATATTTTACATATGCATTCAGGCTCCGTTATTGATTGGTGGGGCACTTCATTCTCCTCAAAATCCATTGTAATCGGTTGATTGATTTCATACCTTTCTAATGATGACTTTGTCAAATCCATTGGAATTTGGCTGGAAAATTGTTGGCTCTGCTGTTGTTGTTGAATCATTTTGATCACTATTGTGTTCAAACGTTTCAAGTTCTCTAATGCATTAGCAATTTCATATTTGATGAAATCAAGTTGCTCCTCGAAAGTCGAGGAGCTGATAAACTCGTTGATTATTCTATCAACCATATTTTCAATGTGTACTAATATTGTAGCGTAAGCACTCTATTTCATATGTTTTGAAGACTGGATGGGTATGGGTGGGGAACTGGTTTCTGGTGGAGAAAAGTGCTATTTACAGGGGCTTTTTCAAATAATCGTTGAGATACCACATTCCTAATTGGAATACGTTGTTTTTTGAACAGCGTAGTGAATTGAACGAATGCTGATTGCAATGAAAATATTCGTTATTTTGTAGAGAACTTAAACGAGGACAGTTTAATGATTCCACATCAATTACTTCATTCTTATTCTCTGATACATACTTTTCAATCCACTTCTTTTTTTGCAAACCCTTTACCATTATGGATCCGTCATAGCCCGTTGTTAACTCCTTTAAAAATTGTCCTATTTCTAAGTGATCAATTGTTCCAACATCGTTCCATTTAAATCCGTGTACATTTTTAGTGAGCCAATTTGCTTGAGCTTCCACTGTATTAGCAAGGTGTGAATAATCTATGGGAATGTTTACGATTTTGTGTGAAAATGTGAAATTTTTTAAAACTGCAATTTCCTTACATATAAACTCGCTTTTTCCATATTGAAAACCTTGAATATCTACGATAAACATATTTGATTATTGCACAATACGAATTGCGCTAGTAAGTGGATTACATTTGACTAATTTATCGTGTAAAATCAGACAGAAAGCTGACGTTTCTGCGGGAATATCTTCAGAGCTCTCAAATTCAAGCCTGATATCCACACTTCCAGATTTCAGTACCTCATTCTGTCGCGAACAATCGATAACTGCTAAGCATGCGATATCTCTGAATTTATAAGGAGAGAGCAAGGGTTGATTTTCACGATTGTAATACGATTGTTGAAAATTAGCATACATTTCGTACAGGACGGCAAATTGGTTATTTTTAAAGTTGAGATTCAAATTATCGTATGGAAACATTTCAGAGTTCAAATATACTTTAAGATTCGTCAAATTATTATGATTGAAATGACTATAATTGGCTGTTATTTTATTTTATTTTTCAGTCCAGTTTTGAATCCGAAAATTATAAATCGTGGTTTTTCAATCTGAGTACTAGTTTTAATAGCCCATGTTTGACTTCTGGTTTGTTGAAGTAGAGGATATTCATGTAACTCCCATTCTCTGAACGCAATTTCAAGCTCCCGATTGCTAGACACCTGTTTGAGTAATCTAACACGTTCTATGTCATCAACATCGATATGAGGTACACGCCAAAAGATTTTAGTCAATTCTACTTTAACCGTTTCACCACCATCTGTGCTATTCGAAATAGCGTTAATATCAGAATTTGATCGTATAAGGACCAGCTCCTGACGTAAATTTAAAATTATTTTTTTGAAATCTTCGCAAAAACCGAAAAGAAAGCGGAGCGGAATAACTACATTGAAATTACCATTGTCATTGGTGATATTGAAATCGTCGAAAGGATTCCATCCGGCAATACTTAATGCGGTACTCTCGTTTGTACTCAGGGAAGCGAGAGCTTTCATGGTGGTTGCTACCCCAGGATTTCTCACCCTAGAAATCACCATACCACCAATTTCAAATGTGATCTCATCAAATAATAGCATAATTCCATTATTTACAAATTTCACCGTTTTCGATATTGTATTATCGGCTTTTTTCGCAGTCAGTTTAACCTCAATGTATAATGAGCTATTCCATGGATGGGTGTATGCATCTTGATTTTGAATCGGTATACGAATTTCGTCGTTGTTGCCGAGCGAACTGGCTGCGTATGGTAAATGTGAATGTTTCTCAGCATTTGTAATGGTATCATAAAACACAGTTTTTTCGTTTATGTCTAATATATCCATTCTCTATGTGGGGTTGCTACTACAATCACACTTAATTCTACAAAACAATACAATGCTGTTGAATATCAATCGAATATTTATTACAGCTCTGGCGCACAATTTTTTAAATTTATTAATTTTTAGTTTGATTTATTACTTTCAAGCCAAGTGAAGAAAGAAAAGCCTGATTAGAAGGTGTTAATCGTTTAACTTTTTCCAATGAACTATTCGACATCTTGGAAGGCTTATAATTTATAGGATTCGTGAAAGCATGTGCACGTCTCCTTTTTTCTCTTTGATTGTTGTTGCTACTAGTAAAATCAATCCCCATTTCTACGAGTTTTCTTCAAGTGCAACCTTACTGTGACGACTTCACCACGTAAATTGAGCAATTTACCATCCTGATCCACTAATTTAACTGTCAGCTCATCGATTTGCTTGGTATTTATTGGTAGATAAATAACGTTTCGGGGGTTTTCGATAATTTTGTAACCTGGTGGGGCATTGGGGAAGAATTCGTGTAGCATATGAACAGACTTTTCATTTCGATAAGATCCCGAAACTATATTGCACTCTATTCCATTATAATTCACCCTATTTATGCTCACGGGGTAATCGGAAATATGTCTTTTATTCTTTATCAACTTGCGATGTTTGAAACCTAAAAGTTGTGCTAGAGAATCTTTCGGTTCGAAATCAATATCGAATGTCGCTTTTATTTCACTCTTCAATGTATTGTTGTTTGCCTTCAGAATAAGGGATGCTGCTGAAAGTTCCATTTCTCCAAGTTTACTTTTGGTTTTATTTTTTATATTGAATATTTTTAAAATTTTAAATTTCCTACTATCACCTATAGCTTGTTGTAAATATCGATTAATATTTTTCACTTCATACGATCCTTCGGGAATCTCTATTACTTTTGTAATATTGTTATTATTATTATTATCCGCTAGAGTGTAGTAAAATTTATTATTGGTCGAGTCGATATTAGGCATTGAGTTATAAGTTTCAAGATTAATAAGACCTATATCATAATCTTCATGTTCATCCAAATTTATCGGTGGATAAAAATTTGTACTTAAGATTGATTCATTCCCCGCGAGAGTGAACGTATATGACATTATGCACGCCACTGAACAGATAAAACTCAAATGATATTGATCCCATTATGCAATATTTATATATTAAACTCGGTTAAAAATTCATTCTGCATTCCGAGAAGTCTTCTTAATTACACACATTTTCAAAGTCTTACTGAACTGGTTCCGTGGATTCAGCTCATTCAGCTTTCAGAGAGAGCGAAAGTGTTGTGTAGAAACTTGAGACATAAATGCCCACAATTAATCGAATTGAATTTCTGAAATTTATTATAGTTGAAATTGATTATTGAGCAGGAGGGATCGCTTTGAAAATAACGAATTAATTCGAGTGGAGGACTTAAATCCCCAAAACTATCGAAAAAAAGTACACGATTTTTATGTTTTTTATAAGCTACCCAGTGTGTACCGACATTTTTCATTTCATCCAAATTAACTATTGCACATTCGATAGAACGAATTTTCCTAGGCAAATCGTCTCGCATAAATGTACCACGAAAATGAGGAATTTTGAGCATTTTAGCGAATTTCAACAAATCGAAATTCGTTAAAGCTCGCCTCGGTAATTTTATGAGTATTTTCTTCTCCGATAACCTGTCGGGTCTAAAAAAAGCCCCAGTCCAGTTCTGTAAGGTTTCAAATAGAGTCCTTTACCCATCGCTACAGCTTCCATCGTTCGATTGTGACGTTGAGATTCCTTTAGTTGTTCCGATGCAGATTTTGCAGTATTAATAGCTTTAGCTATCCCCGCAGCTCCTCCAGCTAAAGCCCCTAGGGCTGATAGACCTGCAAATATTTGTATCAGTGGTAAAAACCCTCCAGTCTTGGGAACAGGAATAATACGAGGTAGTTTTTTATTTAGTTTCAGCCCCCTTTTTCTTCCACCCACAGAATTTTTTTTTATAGACTTAACAGCAATTTTGATTGCATCGTTTAGATTTGAGAAATTTCAACGGTTTCTCAGCGCTTTTCTAGCCAGTTTTTTCCTTTTTTTTCAAGTTTTTCGTCCTTCTATTGAAATTGTTATTTTTACACCCCATACCTAACTTCACTTTTGTTTTCATTGCTGCCGCGACTGCTAATGATGCCGCTTTTTCTCCTAATGAAGAGTTAGGTGAGCGAAATTTTTGAATAGCCTCAGATGCTAATATACGATCAGCTACGTGTCGTTGATTAATGTCTTTTGATTGATCATAAGCTATGTCGTGTCTTTTACACGCAGCGTCCAACTGATTTATTCCAAGATCACCACGTTTAAGACGGTCCTGTAGCTTTGTGCCCGGACCGCAATATGAATATGTTTTTGTCAGACCGGCTGGTAAATGTAGTTCAAACGGTAGTTTATTTATCAGATTATTCAAAAAACCTGATCCTCTGATTGTTGATCTACCTCCGCTAACTTTACGATTACGAATGTTTTTAAAGTTTGAGTTGGACATTATATATATATATATATATATATATATATATATATATATATATATATATATATATATATATATATATATATATATATACAGATGTTAAGAAGTACAATGAATAAAACAAAATGAGTATTATCATTGTTACATAATATATATATATATATATATATATATATATATATATATATAATATATATTATATATATATATATATATATATATATATATAAATCAATTTGCGCTAAAACTCAGTTAGTTAAAGACATGCGTATTGTTAAACAGAAATCATCACTAGCAATAGATAACGCATATTTTCATGGGGGGCGTAAAGTTGAGAGAAGAAGACACGGTGCACTTTTACCGTCCACAATTCGGTGTCTCATAGTGGGTCCCTCAAACTGTGGTAAAACCAACGTGATGATTAATTGACTAGTACACCCCAACGGATTAAGATTTCAGAATGTTTACGTTTATTCGAAATCGTTATTTCAACCGAAATATGTATATTTGGAGGAGTTGCTTTCTCCAATCAAAGAAATTTCATATAATAAATACAATAATTGTGAGAATATTGTCAGCCCATCAGACTCGAAACCCAATTCTATTTTTATCTTTGATGACATTTCCTGCACCAACCAAAATTTGATGCGTGAATACTTTAGCATGGGTAGGCACAAGAATATAGACTGTTTTTATTTAGGACAAACTTACACACGTGTTCCAAAACAATTAATACGTGATAATGCAAATTTACTGGTGTTATTTCGCACCGATGAGAATAATCTGAAGCATATTTATGATGAGCATGTGAATACCGATTTGAAATATGACGAATTTAAAAAAATGTGTGCAGCATGTTGGACCGATAAATATGGTTTCATTGTGATTGATAAGGATAGTGAAATCGAAAAAGGACGCTATCGAAAAGGATTTGATCACTATATATATATATATATATATATATATATATATATATATATATATATATATATATATATATATGTATATATAATCTTTTGATAATTATTAGCAATAACAGGCTGGTTGAATCTTAAAAAACTCGATATATTTTATAAATTGACGTTTCTCTCTGACATACATAGTTATTCAAAAATTTGAAAAAAATTGAAAATTCTTTGACATTTATTGACATGATAAAATTGAATAGATAAGATTTATCTGTCTTGTTAAAAATTCTTTCAGTCTAATATTAACATTCAAAATTGTTTTATTAGAAGGCAAGGGAAACTACAGAAACCTTTACCTATGTAATGTTCGAAAATAATAATAATAGGGTACTATTTATTTAACAGAAAGAAATTAGTCACGGGAAAATATTAAAAAAGTAGAGCAGAATTATCGGTATAGAACGTTTATATGGAAGCAGCCGTTGACACGTGTTTCGGACTCTTTGGTCCTCATCAGAACGGCGTAGCTAAGTATTAGATTGAAAATTTGGAGATGAAAATAGTTTAATAAATAAAATCCTCTGTTATGGAAGAAAATCACTTATTTGTGGTTTATTGTTTGAACTCTCCGGTATGGGAGATTTGGTCAAACTTTGCCACGGAGGCGATTAATATATATATATATATATATATATATATATATATATATATATATATATATATATATATATATATATCTGAATTAGCGATTATTTTTATCAGATAATATCAGATCGTTGAACAGGTTGTTCTACAACATGTTTTAACTGATTAGATACCAGTTTTAATTAATAAAATAGCTGTTTTAACTAATTAAATAGCTGTTTTAACTAATTAGAAAGCTGTTTTAACTAATTAGATACCTGTTTTAACTTATTAAATAGCTGTTTTAACTAATTAGATACCTGTTTTAACTAATTAGCTATCAGTTAGTTAACTGATTAGCTGTTTAGCTGATAAGCTATTTTGTTCATCATGAACATTGTCACAGCTAAACAAAATCTAATTAATGTTAGGAACAATTTGAAGAAAAAATTGGAATTTCTGAAAGAGGGGGAAATTATTAGAGAGGATGCATTTTCACCAATAACAAAACAATTGCAGACTATAGCCAGGAAACTTGACGATAAAAAAACTGTAATTGATATTAAGAAGGAAATTAAAGAGGAAAAAGAAGAAGAAAAGGAAGAAGAAAAGACAAGAGGGATTAAAAAACGTTCATCTTCAACACCAAAAGATTATCCCGATATTTATACACCTAAATTTGAGAAATATCGATCGCTAAAACGAAAATTGCTTCAGCCAAATTTCCTTGAAACAGATACGATAGCCGAAACTACAACTGATGACGATGAAGCGGGTGTTATTAATGAAGGTGATGCTGATAAAGGAATTTCCGATGATGAATTCTTGAACGAAACGTATGAAGATACCAAGCAATATTTGCAAAATCTTTCACAAACTGAAGAATTCGATCTATATTTACAATCACTACCCCCAATCCCCCGTTCGTATATGGATGCATTTTTTTCCGATACAAGCAATAAATTTGATTTCAATTTCGGAGACAGATTCGATACCGATGCGAATGGTTTGAAAATTGGTAATGCAAAAATTACAATTGATCCAGACACAGGTAATGTCCTTATCGGCGATGAAAACTTTGAATATGCGGGCACCCCAGGACTTTATGAACTCATCTTCAAACGACGACCTGTGGGATATACCCGTACAGATGAAAAAAATTATTTAGATATTATAGATCGAACTAGTGCTAATAGGCGAAATTACGATCCTGACGAGCAAATCGCCGGTAGTCGATCTTATAAATATAGAAAAAGAATAAGTAAATCAACTAGTAAACCATTAATGCCGCGGAGACCTCGTTCGAAAATCCCGTCTACTAGTACGAGGGTTGGCAGATTAGGTGGTGGAATTATGACATTAAAACAGTTAACCAACAATTCAATCGACTATATTTATTGGGATGATATAAAGGAATTGGTTGATAGACTTCGGTTGTTAGTTTCTTCGCAAGCTGCGGGCAATACAAGTCTAAGTACCGAGATCATTTCCATAATTGAAGAGTTGAGGGAAGCTGGAGTTGTTGAATAAAATTTGAAAACAAAAACAAAATGAGCATTGATAAATTTGGTCATCACATAAATTCGTATTATAAAGATGTTCAAGATTATAATGAAGATGATGATTACTCGAAATATGAACTCATTTTAGATATTCTCGGAAGATACACATACAAAATTTTAATCATTTTCGAATCTGACATCATTGATCCATCTTCGAATTGTTATGAATTATTTCAATCTGAACCGTTTTGGATATTTCCCCTCGAAACAGGAACTATCCGAAATATTCACAATCATCCTAGTAATTTAATCACTAGAGTGAACAAAGAGGAGTATACCAGCAAAGAAATAAAAAATGTTTCATTGAAGAAAGAAGACAAGATATTTTTCAAGGGGGTAATTGGTAAACATTTGCTGGCAGAACTAGTTATCGAATGTCCAATTACGTTCAACGATTCAGATGTAGGTATATAAAAACCTGCTATTCGCATAATTTACAGTAGTATATAGTTTTAATTTTCTCAGTCATGAAGAGGAGGAGAAGAAAACCCGTAATAAAAGAGAGTGAAATAAAAAGAGATATTGTTAATGAATTGCACAAACCGGCTAGAATAAACTTTCCAAGGCGTAAAGTTATATTGAAAGGAATCAATGACCTCATTCAAATCGATCTAATTGAGATGATTCCTTATTCCAGAGAAAATAAGGGCTCCAAATATATTCTGGTAGCCATTAATTGTTTCTCGAAAAAAGCTTGGGCTGCACCCCTCAAAACAAAATCAGGATGCGATGTCACAAATGCTATGAATGATATACTGAATAAAATGAAAAATACTCCGAAGAATTTGCAATCGGATATGGGGAAGGAATTCTAGAACAAACATTTCGCTGAACTAATGAAAACATTCGATATTAATCACTATAGTGTGTACAGCACGAAAAAAGCTTCAATTGTGGAAAGGCTGAACCGAACCCTCAAGAACATGCTCTGGAAAATGTTCAGTTTACAAGGTTCCTATAAATGGTTGAATTCATTAGATGATATATTAAATCGATACAATAATACAAGACATTCTACTATAGGTATGAAACCGGTTCAGGTTAATAGGAACAATGAAAAAAAATTATTGAATGCCGTATACAACCGGGTCAAAATAGCTAATTTGAATACAAAATTTAAAGTTGGCGATCATGTACGAATAAGTAAATATCGCAAAGATTTTGATAAGTCGTATACACCAAATTGGACAAATGAGATATTTTCTGTGAGGAAAGTGAAATTCGCTACTAATCCCGTCACATATTTGCTTCAAGATGAAAATGGTGAGGACATAAAGGGTGGATTTTATGAAATGGAACTACAACATGTAAAGCACCCTGGAATTCTCCTGGTTGAAAAATTTTTAAGGAAGAGGGGTGATAAAGTACTTGTAAAGTGGTTAGGTCTAGAGAACTCTAAAAATAGTTGGATTGATAGCAACAATGTTCAATAATTTCATATGATTTTTTTTTGTATATATTTATATATAAGTTGGATTTATGACAACAATGTTCAATAATTTTATATAATTTTTTTCTGTATATATATATATATCATTTTTTAATTGAAAAATAAAACACATGTATAAATTGATTAAAGTTTTTTATTTATTTACTACAATTAACATATAATTCAAAAATATTTTTCAATTTCACAGTCATTATCATCATTACATTCATTAGCGACAGAGTGGTTCTGTGTTGAAATTCTCAAGTCACCATGCTCACTCTTGATATCCTCCGGAAGTTCTTCCCATAGAATATTGATATAATGTATTAAGTCCAAGTTGATTAGTGTATCACAGAGATCAAATAGTGGAATTTCATATATCATAAAATTGTAAAAAGCTTCATAAGCTTGAATATAACACTTTAGGTCTTGCAAATTTTCTGTGCAAGAATAGCAATCTTCAAAATAACATTCGTGAAAACAATGTCCTTTTTGACGGATTTCATTCACTATTGATTGAACATCTTCCTTAAGTTCCATTACACATTCTTGAATTTGAGTTTTCTTCTCTGGAATCTCAAGCAGCATCCATTTATTTTCAATTTCATTGAAATATTTATATTTGTAAAAGAACAATTGTCGTTGAAGTTCAGATATTTTAGCTATTCGTGTAGTTGCAATCCTCCTTTTCGTAGTATGTATAGAATATCTGAATCTATTTTTGTTTAAAAAAATCTTGTTCATCTACTGCAATGCTCTCTATCTCACTAATGAAATATCAAAGTTTACCAACCTATAATATATAATTACCACTCTGAGAGGTAGGTAGGGAGGGGTTATAATGTTTCAGATAATCTAAATAAAAATCATCACCTTCTCTAGAAGTTCTTATGAAGTCAATTTTTTTTTCAGTTATGAATTCACCAGTTTTATGTATTCTATTCCAGAATCTTACTCGGTCACGTCCATATTGCTCCCATAAACCCTTTCTGGCATTGGAGTTAGCATATTTCCACGAATAAATGATATAAAATTCAATATTATCATTGAATTTAACATTTTTTTCCATTTTTCATTTAAAAAAGTGTGTTTGATCAAACTTTTTTCTGAGTTCATAAATTGCTATTTGAGTCTTTAACGTTTGAAGTTTCTCACGCCAGCAACGTAATCTTTCTTGCACCACACCACTCAACTTTATTTTATTTTTTTTCTTCACAAATTGTTGTTGTTGATACCTCTTAGACATTGCTATTTGTTTGAAGTCCATGATTGTAATGAGTAATACTGAAGATGTGATTAATCTATTATTCTTCGGAAAATTGAATGTTCACAGTCCTGCCCACTCGTCCTGTACTTTGTATAAATATATCTTTATTTTCATCAATATATTTATTCATATTTGAAAGTTCTTGATCGGTCATTATTGTTGTGAATCTCTGAGGTAAAATAACTGTAAAATCTTGCGTAGTACATGATATTTTTGCCATATTTTGTAGTTATTCTGCTTATCGATAACACTTTGAACTTTTTATTGATTTCCAAATCTGAACAGGACATAAATTCCCTAGATTGGGACTGAACGTTTAACTTTGAGAACATGACTGCGACTGATGATGAACTTTCAGTAAGATACAATGAATTAGTTTACTCTAGCCAACCTTTATATAGCCAGATTCATCCCACAGGATCAGCGCACCTGCACCGTGGGAATCCAGAATCATTAAATAGACATCGTTAGAAACAGTATACATTAATTTTTCAAACAAAAAATTAGCGCACCTGCTTCAATTATCTCTTCGACTTCAGACAAGTCCCGACTTGTCTCCACATCCCAACTGGGAATACACAGGAATGAAGGTCAATTCAGTTTATTATCCTCTCCTAATTACCCAACATTTTTTAGCAACCAATATTATTAATTTACAGACGAGTATACTCCAGCCAACCTTTATATAACCAGATTCATCCCACAGGATCAGCGCACCTGCACCGTGAGAAGCCAGTATCATTAAATAGACATCGTTAGAAACAGGATGAATTAATTTTTTCAAACAAAAAATATATTTACATTCATTCCATACCTTAGCGCACCTGCCTTAATTAGCTCTTCAACAATTCAGACAAGTCCCGACTCGTCTCCACGTATTCCAGACTGGGGATACACAGGAATGAAGGTCAATTCAGTTTATTATCCTCTCATAATTATCCACATATCAACATTTTCAGGAAACCACATTATTTAATCTATAGACAAGTCCTTGTCCGACGCGTAACGAGAGACCCCTCTTCACCCCCCTCGACTCATTAGATAAGGAAATCGAGGATAATTTAGTTTAACAACCCCTTTAATCACTTACATATTCACATTATAACATATATAACAAATCATATTATTATTTAATTGATAGACAAATTCCGGCCCCGTCTTCCAGACTCAGTAGCGTAACAAGCGATATGAAAATTCAAAGGGGTCGTTCGAAATGGGTAGTTTGGGGCAACACTCTCATATCTATACTACTGGTATTGGGTATATAATTTAATTAATTGAATTAACAAAAAAATCTTTAATTTTACCAATATTTTAGAAAGTATATATACTTTGTTATTGTGAAAGCCAGGTATTTTTGTCTAAGAACATTATCATTTCAACATTTTTGGATTTTAGTCGGGATCTTCTGTCAGAGATTATGACACCAGCTGTACTGAAAGCCCTTTCAGATTCAACTAACGAACCCGGTATGCAAACATATTTTGTGGCAGAGTTGGAGCATTGGGCTGAGCTCTTCTCCAGTGATCTGAAATAAAGAAATAAATTTAGATTGCTATTTACTAGCTTAAAACCATTTAATTCCTTTTCTGGCCCCCACAATAATCCGACCACAATATCACCTGGTATTTGGAGGAAGCCTTTCGTTGAAATGCTTGATCAGACAAGATCCAACTTCTTGAGCGCCTCGTCCCGCCTCATTTTCTAACCAAACATAAAAATAATCTTTATTGTTGGATCTAGCATGTATCCCAAAATTATATAGCCAGAGCTGCCGCTTGTAAAACAATATTCCTGTTGGCAACGGCAAAGTTTTTTCTAGGTCAAACGTGAGACATTCCACATGCTTATTTTTTTTGCCAGGTTCAAATCTTCATTAATTTTTTTCTAGCCTTCTCATATTTTGTAATATGTGTTCACCTTTAATTATTTCTTTAGCTTCATCTGTTAGAGCACCCTGATATTGAATGTTATACCTGTCGCATGTAACACAAGTATCTTTCTTTAGCGATTTGAATTTCAGATTATACTTTGTACGAAATATTCTTCTATACGCCTGGAAGCCTACTGGATGTGTGACCTCTTCTCTGTATTGTCGATACATTAACGAAAGTGTCATTTCAGGAGGTAAAAATTCTGCACCATAACATTGGTGTCGGCGGTAGTGACTCTGATATCTTATTTATGTGACTCACTACTTCTCGTTCCTTCTCATCATCAATTTTATTTTTACCTCCTTGCTGCTTACTTCTTCTATCAAGTACACTCTCAGACCTTAGTTTATTTAACGAGGTATTTATTCTTTCAGTAGAAATGTTCAATGTCTTATTATAACTTCTCGACAGACCATAATTTTATCTATGTGATATATCCGGGAGTAATTTCTTACCCTTTGCCCCTGCCCATATGTTCTCTTTTTCTTTGCTTCGTTTACGGACGCACCTATGAATGCAGTTTGAGCATCATAATGCCCTAGTTCCCAATATTTGTTTTTTTTTGAATCACATTGCATGGTACAGTTGCAACGAAACTGTTCGTCAAACATTTTACTTTATATTTTATATTATTTGGCGTTTATGATTATAGTGCATTTTATTGCTATTTCTGTTTTTGTTTTGTTTTCTATTCTTGACATATTTAGAGATTTTCTTTTTCTACCCTTTAGCGGTCTTCGTTCTGATGTGCAAGTTTCTGCTTCAGGATTTTCGTCTTCATGCAATTCAGTTCTATTTTTGGTTTCGTTTTCTAATAGATTATTCACACACGTATTCCGGATCTTTATCGAAATCATATTCATCAAAGAAGACGTCGGCGTCGTCGTTTGGCAGTCTCTCACCTTCCCATTCCTCATTTATGGCTATGTCAACTTCCTAAAACAAATCACTCAACATAACTTATTTTTACAAATATACGTAAAATACCTTGTTAGTGTTACTTTCTGCTACTTGCATAGCCAATGCAAGAATCCTGGCGATTCTACTTTTCTCCATTCTTACAATCAGAAAATCCGTATTGCACTGAATGACTATTAAATTGCAAAAACAACAACACACTAACCGCGTGTGATTTTTATTGATCAATCAATTGCGATCTACTCAAAGAGTATTGGGTGAAAATGCAGAAGGGAACCAACCCACTTGGTTCTAATTTTTAAAAGTGGACATCTTCTTTTTAACAAATGTGGGTTGGTCCTCTACTCAATAGATGGCATTGCATGTTTACTTTGTGGAATGGTTATTTTCTGCCAGATATAAGGCGTGTTCCTGAACGTAACTAAAGTGATGTAGAATTATATGTCATTTATCACTTGCAAACGTCAATAATTACTTAAAAAATAAACGATTCTCATCACTTTTGTCATTTCACATTTTGATCATTTGAAATTTGCGTAAATACGACACGACTACGAGTATGAATCAGAACGAAGCAGCTGCGTTCTTTGTGTTATGGCTTGATTCTTCCATCGTCAGATTCAGATGGTGATGAGGTGGTCAATAATTTCAGTGACGAAGAGTTTAGGCAGAATTTTAGACTTACTCGAGCTACATTCAACGCTCTACTTAACAAAATTGGACCACAGCTGAGGCGAGAACATATCCACCTTGGAAGGTATCCTCTGGAGCCCAATGTGCAACTGTTATTTGCGTTGTGGCATTTTGGTACTCCTGACTCATATAGGTTAGTATTTTCAAATAAAATATGATATTGAAGATAAGTATTTACATATAACTTATATTAATTCTGAATTTGTTTTCAGATCTTTTTGTTCAAGATTTGGAGTAGGAAAGGCACGGCTCATAGAATAGTGAGAAGAGTAACTGTGGCACTCCTTCATGAGGCTCCGACAGTTATACAATGGCCAACTGGGTTAAGAGTGAAGGATTTCATAGGGCTGGATTTCCCAACACTATTGGAGCAATTGATGGGAGTTACATTGCAATACCAAAGCCATCAGTGAATGGCAATTCATATGTATGTCGCAAGAAATTTGCTGCTCTTAGTTTAACGGTAAGATTTGAGTTATGTCACTATTTGAAAGTCTGCAGTATTTCTTTTTGACAGGCAATAGTTGATCACCAGCGAAGATTTACATATGTATATGCTGGAGAGTCGGGTGCAATTCATGATGCTGAAGCCTTGAGAAGGTCGGATGCATGGAGATTCCTACATCAAAATGAGAAGTTACCTGGAGATTGCCATCTTATAGGAGACAAAGCATATCCTATTATGCCGAGGCTTATGACACCCTTCAGAGACAATGGTCATCTAAATGCCCTTCAAAGGCGCTATAACTCAAGATTGTCTAGTGCCCGTACTATTGTGGAGAGAGCATTTGGGCCTTTGAAAGGACGATGGAGAGTTTTATTAGACATTCTTAATGTTAGATATTTAGCCTGGGCGCCCAGATATATTGTAGCATGTTGTGTTTTACACAATATTTGTATTGACAACAAAGATATTTGGGAGGCGGATGCAGAAATAGATAATCTTGATGAAGAGGAATTAATCCCATAAGCTCATCTTAATGAATTGAGGAGACAGGGGCAGATGAAAAGGAATGCTATTTGTGCTACACTTGAATAGTATAAATAATTTTTAGAATCCATAAAGGGAACAAGTCCCTCATAGTAGCGAATTTTCTTAAATGGTTTGAATAAATTTATATTCATAAAATTTTTTTGTCTTTGTAAGCGAATTTTTCTCTAAGAAAATTTGCTGAAAAGTTTAAAGGTATTTGAACTTTGTATACTATAGATACATTTGTTTTCTTGTTTTTCTCTTATACAATAAATCAAGATCATTCTCCTCAAAATTATACTAAATAAAATATACCTGCTAACGAAAGTATCATTTTTATTATACCTTATTCATGAAAACAAAATTAATAAGCACAACTGATCAAATCATACTCAAATAGAATACCATTCAAATTTTCATAATATTGCATCTAGCGATAATAGGGAAATTTACATTAGAAAAAAAATAACAATAATAAAGATTAACAATTAAGCAAATGTGAAAAAACACTCTGATCAACAAAATATAAAGAACAACAAATATGAAAACACTCTTGGCAACAACATGTGAGAACACAAATAGGATTCTTAGACATTACTGGTCTACATACGTTGTAATCTTCTTTCTTTAAATTTTTTTTAAACTCAAACATTTCTTTCTTTTGAGCACTTTTCTCCTCATGTCGGTTCTGCCTTCTATCTTCAACTTCTGCATAGGATAACTTCTTTTTTTTGCCTCTGGTCTTACGACAAGAATCTGAGCTTTCACCTTCATCATTTTGAACGTTCGTGGTTTTTACCTGAACTGAACTGACAGTACAAATAGGGTTTGTTTTTGGATCTTTCTTCAATATTTCATTCATTTCCTTGAAGTATCTAAACTTTGTGAAGCTATTTCCTGTTTCATTGTTCTTCTTTTTAACCTTATTAAAGGTTTTCTTCAGGTTATTCCATTTTGTTTCACACTGCTTTGCAGTTTTATTGATTCCATCCATTGCCATTTTGTCTTGATGAAGAAATCAATGAATTTTAATTAAATCTAATGAATGAATAAATAAACGTAAATTCTTACCACATAACTAGTTTCACATGAATCCATACTCATTCTCGTTTTTATGTTCACGGTTTTGCTAAAAAAAAATTAATTCGTGTGGTTCATCTGCTGGAGTCGTTGTTGTTGTTATGTGTTTAGAGGTTAAAATACCACAAGTAACTGAAGTAATGATGCTCCAGAGCAACGTAACTTCCATCACTTCAAATCACTTGTGCGGCGTTCCATAATGGAACATTTTAGTCACATAAGTATATTTTGGAACGACTTTCTGTCACTTCTATCACTTTAGTTACATTTAGGAACACGTATAGAGTTAACCATGTACTACGGTCTCCTCATCAAAATCACTATTGCCAAAATATGTGGCTTGGTTCCATTCTGCAAAAAGCGGTCCAATTATTAAAGAAATAGTTGTATATTTGCTGCCTGAAATTTTTGTTGTAGCTTCCTCAAAGCATTTCAAGCACAACTTTATGTCTTTTAAGAGTAATAGTTCATCTATCGTCAATGGCAGTGGAGCTTTTCTTAATTTTAAGAGGGTACAATTTAAAGAATCCTGGGTTTTAACTATTCTTTAAAGCATGTATAATATGCTATTCCAACGTGTTGACACTTCTAGTATCAGCTTTATTGGTTCATTTCCACTATTTTCTTTTTTGGTGACTTTTAAACATTTCATAGGCCAATGTACTACTTTTGAAATGCCTCACAATTTCTTTACATTTAGCAAGGACATCTTCCACGCAATCTAATTTGTGATTTTCCTGTATAGCCAAGTTCATTGAGTGTGCATAACAAGGCAAATGCCTCTTTTGCAACAATTCACAGGTTTTGATCATATTGGCAGCACTATCAGTTACAATGCAGGAAACTTTGCTACCAATCTGCCATTCATCAAATGTTTGTTGTAAAACATTAGCTTAGTTTTCTGATATATGTTGTTCATTAACTTTAGGTACTGCCAATAAACTGCTATTTAAATTGAAATTTTGGCCGATGAAATGGCATGTAATTGCTAGATATGATTCTGTGCTTACAGAAGTCCATGAATCTGTTATTGCAACAAAATGTATATCCTTTAAAATACCTTTTAGTTTTAATACACATTTGTTATACATATCCGTCATAATTTTTTCTCTAATAGTGAATTTACTAGGGATAACATATTTTGGATCTAGTAGATTTATGAAATGTCTAAAACCATTATCATTGACAACACTAAGAGCGTGGTCAAAGTACACATATAGCTTCACGAAAAGGAAAAACCTCTAGAAATTTCGAATTTAAGTATTCAAAAGGATTGTGCTTAATATAAAAGAATCTTTACAAAAATAGGTAAGCAATTTTCTGCAAAATTGTCGAGTGAAATTTTTTGTTTGTTTTTCCACTCTAGTTGTTTAAATATTATGCACGGAAAAATTTCAAAATATAAATTTGTAGCTGATGCATTGATGTACAAAATATGTCTGAAAAGTTTTTCTGTAAATTGCAAGGTTTACGAGATAAATTGATTTCAGCGGAAGTCAATTCGTCGGTGCGCGCGAACGTTCCGTGAGCCGAATTTATTAATGGCCCGATTTAAAAGATAATTATTTGGAGGATGTAATGCATTGAAAAAAAAATAAACCAATCTTAAATGTAGAGAAAAATTTGAACTTTTAATTAAAAGTACTTTTAAGTTTGAAAAAATAAATATTCTAACTCAAAAATCCATTTATTTATAAAAAAACGAGTAGTAAATAGTCAATAAACAATTATAGTTCCTATTTAATTAATTATTGTCACAGCGAAAATTCCTTTTGGATTTAAGATTTCAAATGATCATGGAATATTATTGTTACAAAAACAAAGCGACCAATGTTTTAATTTTAAATAAATGCTTTTTTATAATCTCTTTTTTTACATGCTTAATTTTTCTTGTTTTTTCCAAACTTCATTTGATTATATCTTTTTTCGAAATTAATATATTTCAATGAAACTTTAACTTTGAATACTTTGAAGTATATACATTCAAAACTATTATACAGATTTTCTGTATATATTAAATTTTTTAAATAACAGACAATTATTTACAATAAGTACTAAAATCAGGTGTCTTTTAGAAAACTTAACATAACTTTTTTAGTGCTCATTATGTTATTCAGATCTTTGCCAGTTTAATAATAACGGTATATAGAAGTGATCGCGATATAAATGAACACACCTATCTATGCCTCAGGTATGAAAGAGAGAGGTGTATACAATGAAGGGGAAAGAACAGGTAACAAAGACGTTGGCAGCTGCTTCTACGCGCCGTCGGTTTGTTAGCCAACGCGCATGCTCTTACTCTGTGTAGAAGCAGAACAAATTAAATTTTTAGTAAAAATTTTTTGTCTATACATATTAACTCATTAAACTACGTGGTAAAATCATCAATTATTCACAATGAATTTCTGAACCTGAAGTATAAAACTCCCGAAAGACTATGAGCAGTAACGCTTGCTTTTGGAAAATTTCGTGTAACCTTTAAGAAAATGTAAAAAGTGAAAAATTTTCAAACCTATTTATTCACTTATATCATAGTCTTTAATACTTAGCCCATATAAACAATTATATTTGTAACTTTTATAATTTTTTGATTAAAAATATTGGACAAAAATATGATAGTTATAGGAGGTTTGCGTGGAAAATTGCTAGAATTTTCATGAAAAGCAAATTCAATGATAAAAAAAGCCCGGGATATTCTGAACAAATTAATCAACAACAATACCTTACAAATAAAAAATATTTATCGGCATAAATACTAATCGAAACCACAAATGAAACTTTTGGAACTTGCTTATTTCAACGGGAGCATTTGGAAAATCGTACGCATCTTTTCGGAAAATCTAGTTACAAAAAAAAGTTTCAAATAAATTTTTTAGATTGAATCATTATCTTTTAAGTACATAATGTTAGATACTTGAGTTGTTTAATTTCTCAATGTTTAGTATGGAAAATTAGTACAAAAAAACGATTTTTTAGGAGAGATTTATGTGGAAAATCGGTGATAATTCATTAAAATATTATTAAATTTTATATATAATTTTTTTTTAAGTACTTGTAGATACCTCAATTTGTAGCAAATTTCATATGAAATAATTTTTTCTACATGTCATTGTTCATTTTCTATCTATATGTTTAAAAATACTCTTAGGAAAATTTGGTATATTTCAAAAACTAATGAAGATATCAGAAAACTTTTCAGATAAATTTTGTAGGTAAATGCATTGCCTACAATTTTTGATTTGAACATTTTTCTGCATTTTCATTATTCAAACTATTAGAGTGAAAAAATAAATAAAAAAATTTTCGACCGAAGTTTTTCCGGAAAAATGCTCACCTGAAATTTGTAAAGATTTTCACATATTAAAGACAATCCTTTCAACTACCTGAATTTGAATTTCCAACAGGTTTTTGCTTTTTGCTGCATATAACGGATATTTTGTGTAATTTTACCACGCTATAAATGGTTGCAAATCTGTTGCTATCATAAAACTTAGGGCTCCATCCAAATCAGTCTTTTTTTTATGTAGAACCATATTGAATTGACCTTTTAAAAAATGGGCTTACTGACCGAGCACTTGATCGAGCAGAACTAGATTCAGTAGCTTCAGTATGCCTTGGATCTGTTTCATCAGTCTCTGTCACAATTGGATGGAACCGTTTAATGTGATCTTGTAGGTTTGAAATATTTCCACTTGTTTTATATTCTTTTCCGCATTTCAAGCATTTGGCATATTTACGATCACCTGATTTCTTGAAATATTTCCAAACATTTGATTTTTTTTCTTTTCCTTCCAACATTTGCAGAGCTTGAAGCGATGGAGTCTAGGTTTACATCTGAGGTTTGCGAACTTCTTGAGTTATTCGTTCGTTCTATTGCAGAGGCTAAAAAACAGTAAATTTTACAAAATAATTGAAATATTAATTTTGAAGCTGGAACACATACCATCAGGATTGGATTGGTCTTCAGTGTCAGGAATTTTTCCATGACACTTCTTGAAATTGAATTTCAATTTATACAAAATAAAAAAACATAATACTTCTATTATCTGTTGAGTAGACATTAGACAATTGAAGTGAAGTGACGAAGAGTAAGAGACCGGACCACAGAATAATAAATATTCTGTGACCGGACACTAACAGTCGACGTCATGTTAACTTTTTGACGTATACACTTTGAATAAAGAATAATAAGGAAAGAACATAACATAGTTTGACAGCTGTCCGGAATTGTTCTTGCATATGGCGCATTTATGTTTCCGGTTGGCAGTGGCGTATCATTAAAATTAAGAGTAGTGACATGAGAAACGTGAAAAACTATAGAGTGACATCAATAATACTTGCTTTTGTAAAGGTTTATGAAGCGTCCGTGTACACTGATTTATTCTGCTATTAACAATTCAATTTTTACTTATCAATATGGTTTTATGGAAAAACGGTTAACTGTATTTCAGTTTGTTTAACTCGGTTTATCTGATTCATTGGATACTCGTATTCAAACATTTTTAACAATACGAAACTCAAATAAGTTTTCTTTCACAATCACATTAGAAAAAAACATAACATCATCATAAAATACTAGCTGATTCAACAGGTCAAACAAAAATCGAAAAGACACTAAGATGAAGATTAGGATTCGAGGAGAAACTCAACAACAGGGCTAGAAGTATGGGTGTAAATAAACTAAAATAATAATAGCTTTTCTATTTTATTGTCCTTTAAATTGAACTAATTTGGTAAATTCATTTCTAATTTTTTCTACATTTGAATTAAAGTCCTGCAAATGAAATTAATTCTTGTAACTAATAACTAAATACATGTTTGCAACACTTTTTATTAACAATACCGCATGACTAGCAATTGCGGAAATATCGTGATAAGGCATGTCTTTAAAAATAGGTTTAAACTGAAAATGTTTTAAAGTATTCAAAATAATTTTATGTTTGTTTATTCTGAATCTACCAGCTTGTCTTAGTAATTTTTCAGTTTGTATACATATAGCTATGACATCAGCACTTGGACATTTTAAATTTCCATATGATTTATATGAAATGAGCGAGTTAAAAAAAAATTCCTTTTCACCATATAGTTCAGATAAGCATACTTCACATTTCATTCTTTTGCCAAGTTTAAAACTTACAAAACCCGCAATGTAAGTTACTACTTCTGAACTGTATTGAGATAAAGAATCAATATCCATTGCATATGTGTGATCTTGGAGAAAATTATCTTCCAACTCTGTATCAGAATCTGAAATTTTTAATAACAATTTTTGGTTAGGTAACGTTTCATTCAAAAGTTGTTCAGGTGGCTTAAGAGAACTTATGTTCAAAATGTTCATCTCTTCTAAAGGAATACAATCTCCAGCACCAGTATCTCTTACTTCAGCATGAATAAGAATTTTTTTGCATGCAGAAGTAAATTGCCTACATGTTGGATTGTTATTGTAGCCATCACTTGATCTGATAGAGCCAAAAAAGAGTTCAAGATGATCTTGGCTAAACTTGTACATTGGTATATATCTTAAAACCTCATTATTATTGACATGTTCCGACCACATTCCAAATAAACTTTCAAACCCCACTAAAAAACCCAAAAAACCTCTTTTCCTATTTGAATTAAAAATAACTGTCCCGTTAGGAAGTTTTAAATTACTAAAATAAACTTTAAAATCAACCCAAAACTGCTCGATCCGTTTAATATTTGTGGCACAAGCGGATTTTTCAAGATTTGGTAGTGAGAGCTTCCTAGAGTTCAAAATATCAAACGCATCATTAACAAGATATATAAATTTTGCTGTTGCCTGACAATTTTCAAATTATTTCAATTCCAATTTTCTTTACAATACATTAAAGAGTCTGCCACAGACTGACTTAATAACTGAGTGGCCAACTTAACTTTAATTTTTTGTTTTAAAATACAATATGTTGGGATGTAAGTTTGTTTCCTAAATGAAGCCCCTCTGATGCCTGCAGTTCACTCAATTTAATAATATAATTAAAACTTACAGTATTCCCATTTCCGTCAATCAACTGGCCCAATTCCGCAAAGTAATTTTTGATTAATTTTACCATATGCGCTGGATCAAGCAAAACAAAATATTTCTTGTTATCATGCATAAAATATGTAATGAAATTTGTGGGGGGAAAAAACAACCTAATAATTTACACATGCTAAGATTTGCAGGACATCCATCAAAAGTAACACTAGTAATTATTATCCCCTGAATACCCTGAAGTAGCGATAAACACTGCTTTGTCAATGAGGCTTTCTGTTCACTATTCACACCTGGAATAAAAAAATAGCCTAAAGGTATTTTCAAGCCGCATTAATACAAACTAACATAAAGACTAGTGCTTCTTTAGCTAAATCTATGTTATCACCATGCAACCCATTTCCAAAATCTACATAACCATGATAATCTTTTCCGTCAAATTCAAGATGTTGGCGTATTGCAAATTTCATCAAAAATTAACGAGCAAACCAAAGGCCTATCAGAATGTGAAGCTTTTTAGCTTAGAAAATTAAATTATTCTGTTGTGAAACCAGGTCTTGCATCTACAGATGAATACCATTTGCATAAGGTTTTTGGGTGGGGTAAACAATCACGTAACTTTTGCCTCACATAACTGTAAGCCTTAGGTGAAGAAAAGTGCAATGTTATTGCGAAAGAGCGTAATGAATGTTTATACTTCTTAGGTACACTTTTTCCTTGATGTTTCTGAAACAGTTTTTGAATTAGATACTTATTTTCCCCAAATTGATCCAGCAAAAGATGTTCTTGTTCTTCCAAAATCATATTCTTCACTTTCAAATCTGCAGTCATGTCTTTTAGTGAAGAAATGGTCTTCTTCTGATGCCATATCTTTTTCTGCATCCATCGAATCTTCTGAGTTTTGATAATTTCTCTTTGCTCTAGATCTATAATCCTCCTCTTTAAATTTCTCTTACGAGGCGTATCGTCAAGTTTTGAACCTTGTGATGAAGATATTTCTTGCAGTCTCACAGGTGAAGTTCTGAATGTTTCCGGTATTGCAATACTTTCTAAAGGTTCTTCTATTACAATGCTGGACGAAGTACCAGGTGTTCCAGTCACAACATACGTAGAACTGCTTTCAGGTAGATCTTTTGATGATGTTTTATAAGTATTTGTATATGAGCATACCTGCCGAACAAAAAATAGTGTCAAATAATTTTAGTTCAACTTTTCAATTTGGCGACTATTGACTATTTTTAGTGTGGTCTAGTCTTTGAATGAATAAATATTACTTTTATTTTAAATTTATATTTTATTATTATTTATTTTAATTTAATCAAATTAAATTATTTGATGTATTTTGACGATATTTAACGACCTGGTAAAGCAATTTCAATACTCACATTCTTTAATCTGCTAACTTGAATAGAAGGAACTGCGTTTATCAGCAATCTCACTTTCAATTTCGAAGAAGAATCAAAACAATTGGCAGAAAAATGTTCCGAACAAAGGAAGCTATTTGTTGTAGGTTCCCAATTAATTCTGCTTACAATTTTCATCCATGCTTTTTTCCTTTGATCATCTTTGGGAAAACTGAAAATTATTACGTACATATTATTTATTTGCTTCTTCAAAATTTTTCTTTAATTTTTGTCAGAATAGAACAATATTCATAAAAGTAAAAAAACGCCTAACTATACCTACTAAAAACAAAAAAATACATTTTTTGGAATTCAAAGGCATGTTATTATCCTTTTTTTATTGTTCATGCAAATTTTATATGTACGCCTATGATACATTTGACGTTATGTGAATTTTGACAAATAATCAAAAATTCAAACAAATGTTCCGTCTATAAAATACCCTATAAATTAATACAATATATATGAATATAAACTTACCGATGAAATGTTATGCCCAGGTTTGTGTTTTTTGGAGTTCTGGAACACCCACAAGCCACACAGCTAACCATATTTGTAGATCGATTATTTTACAATGTTTTAGTCACTGTACAATTAAAAATGGCACAAAAAGTATTTATAAGCTCACCGAATTGTTTGAAAGGCTTGAAACTTTCAAATTATAAATATATACTCGGAGAATGGATGCGAAAAACAGACAAAATTAAATAAATAGAAGCGCTGACTGACACACGAATGACACAAGCACCAAAATAATGAGTCATATTTAGTTCTTCAATATGGCCGACTTCCGTCGCACTTATTGGTTCGTGTTTTGTACCCAATACTCCTTCCTTATTATTCTTTATTCAAAGCGTATACAGGAGGGGCGTATTTCGTCGCAGAGATTTACTCTACTCAACCTAACTTTAGCCCAGTAATGGGCAGTGAAGTACGGAGGACTGTAAGAAGGAGATAAATCGCAATGCTAACAAATTGGGACTGAAATATGGCTCGTAATTGAAATTTTTGAAACCATCGCTAGAGGCGCAAGTGTTTGAAGTGATTCCTAAAAAGTATGGTTTCTTATGAGTTATGAACGCAAATAAAAATTATCGTGAAAAATAGGCTGTTCATACTGGATTATTCTTTGTATTTTTAAAGTAAAGGCCTTGCAGCTGCAATAAATCATTTTTGACGTTGTTTGTATACAACATATATAGAATTAAATAGACATATATATATATATATATATATATATATATATATATATAAAGTGAACTAGGACATTTATTTGAAACTAATCAAACAAACCTCCTAGTGGAGCTGGTTATACGAGTTCACGAAACATCGAAATGCCTCCATATACCTTAGGATGGTGTATGTTAGAAACATTAAGTTGTTTATCACAATTTGTGATAAACAAATGTGATATGTATGATCTATATCACCACAAAAATCACTACTTGGAAAACTTAAACTGTTTTCTAAAATATGATCTATTTGATAATGTAACTTAGCAGTATTTTCTTCAGTATTAAGAACTTCTTCCACATGTATTAATGTCTCAAGCATCTCTGCCCCCTCTATATTGCTTTGTTTGGGTGGTTTAACTAGAGAATATGAACTCATTAACCGAAACATTTGGGCAAATATTTTTGAGTCAGGATGGTCATTAGACCCACAGGCACTCCTCATCATTCCAAAAAATCTCTGGAAAACAGTTAACACTTTATACTATAAAGATTTTGATAAGCTTCAGTTAATTTACCTCTAGGGCGTCCTGATTTAATCTTGCTGTCATCAAGTATTCATATCCATAGTTATTAGACAAAAAATTCACAAGATCAAGTGTAGTTTTTAGTGTTACAACTATACCATAGTATGTGTTATCTGAAAGGAAGTAAAAGTCATTGGCATTGGCATATGTTTTCCATTCCCTCATATACACTAGGAAGTCCTTGATAGACTGCAATTAACATGACATTAAAAATAGTTTTATGACATAAGAAACTCTTTTACCTGTTCTTCTTCAGAACCATTTCTCAACACTTTGTCCTGAGGTGTCCTAGAACTCATTATACTAATAAGTTTAGAAATACGTCCTATCAATTTAACACTTGGATCACAGTCCTCAAGCTTGCTATTATCGTTCTTGTAAATTTCCATTGCAGTTCTCTCACTAAAAAACTGTAATTAATATTAATAGCGTTTTATACTCTTAACCTTTTTACTCGGTAAGCTCTACCAAAATTCATTTTTTGATAGTGTTTGGGATGAACATCTTCTCTGGAGAGTTTGGGACAAATTTTTAATGAAAAACTATTGGGTTGTTCTATTTCCACAACTGTATCCCAGTGCTGCACTTTAACAATACCTTCAGGGGTCTAAAATATAAAAGAAAACATATTGTATCTATGCCACAATCATAATCAATATGAAATAATAATTTAACATAATTTGGTTACCCAAGTCTCACTCCTCTGAATAATGAAATTCCTAAAGTTTTTAATAAAATGTGGGAAATCTGAAGAAAATCGTAGCTGTGTGGAAGGTTCATAAACATGTTCACAAGAAATATTTTCTTCTGATATGTTGAATTTTTTCTACATAGCTCTGTTCCATGAAGCTCCATCAGTAGTAACTACATCAACAGAAAAACCTGCCTTTTCCAAACGAATGATGCATTCGATGATAAGGTGATGCAATACAGTTGCAGATTCCTTACTTAAAAAGCATGCCAAAGATGGAATCCATGAACCTCTGAATGGTTGAAACATCATCACTAATGCATGATCAACTTTTTCATTTTCTTGAGGTAAGGGTGTGTATTCTCCCAAATCGGTAAAACCATTAATTTTTAATGTTTTGCTATCAAATACCAAGGTTTCATTTAATTTCATCTGATCTATAAGAAGTGTACCTATGGTAAGAAAAACAATTTAAAAAGTAAAGAAAAAGGCTTTTAGAAATATAAGTACCCCTTTTTTCCTCTGGTCTCATACAGGATGACTTTTTTCGAAGAAGCTCAACTGTTGATTTCTGAAAACCATAACATCCATTCATTCTTTTAATATATTTATTTAAAGTTATGCTTGAAGGAAGTGGTAGAAGTTTTTGTTTTCGCAAATGCTGGTGGCTCTTCCTTTAATTCTTAAAGACATTCATACATTCACGCAAGGGTATAACGCCTATTTTTTGGGTTTGTTGCTTTAGAAGCAGCAAAACACATTCTAACTGCTTCTTGTTGAGATGTTGGCAGTTCTGATATTATTTGTCCTAAAGAGTCAGAGGTCCATGTGGCACATTTTTTTTACATTGTTCTACCTCGGTTATAAGTTTAGTAATCTGAAAATAATAAACATATAAAAATAAATAAAACAAAACCCTGATAGTATACATTCTGTTGCAATTTACAATTCTTTCGAATACATTACGTACAACCCCCTTGAGTTTTTTTAATTTTATTTTAATTACTTCTTTTTCACCAGTGCAATGCTTTAACATGCAATGTTCACAATATTTCATAAGTGCTCTTTTCTGTCCAGGTTTTCGTGGAGGTAAATAACCAGAACATAAATCAAGTTTTCTAAAAACTAAAATACTACTTAATTATGTTTTTACATATTATCAGAATCTAGAATTCTGATGCACATTAAACAGATTAGGTATGTTAAAGTAAATAATGTGCTTCTAAACCAAATAAAAACAAAACCAAGATTACAACTAAAAAGTGGTGAAAAAATCCAGACCATAACTAAAAAATGATGAAAAATCCACATTGAAGAAAAATTTCCACAACCTAAGGAAAATAGTCACATATTACTATTTTTTATTTATAGCCCACTACCTAAGTAAAAAACCTTTGACTAAAATATTCTAGAGTAACTAGTTTTAAACCTGATTCTGGTCCAAAATTACCTTAAATTTAAAATGGGACATAGTTCGAAGGTATCTCATCGATTTTGATGTTATGTATACAAGAGATCTTCCAAAAATAATCTCCTAAGACAAAATTATCAAAATTCAGATACAAACATGAATGATTTATTATTAAAATAAATTTAACATTTTACCTTGTTCGTATCTCTGTCTCTGCACATACTCTCATTGCATTCATTAACTTCATTATATCTTCTAAATCACCAATAATAATTCTATCTCTACCTACAATTTTACCTTCAACTGATCCAAATACCACCTAAAAAACAATTGCGTAGGGTGATTGCGCCAGTAGTCGGCCACTTAAGAGTACATCATAGGTTTGACATGGCTTCATAAGTGGATATTCACATATAAATAAATAAAAAAATTATGGAGAATGGACCAAGTCATTAGAATTATGAATTAGCATATTAGAGATTCGTAAGTTTTCCACGTTTTAAAGGAAAAAATAATATTAACAAAAAAAAAACACTTTTTCCAGTTCTCGGCCACAAGATCCGACTTCTTGACCTACTAGAGCGCCGGTTCTCGGCCACCTTCCCAGTTGTCGTCCATTAACGACTTTTCTCGGCCATCAATCTTATGTTCCCTCTCAATAAAGTCGATATTAGTAATAATCCAATGAGCAACCCAAATAACGCATTTATCAGTTTATTCAAAATTTTAATACAAAAAACGAAATATAAACAAAAACACAAAAATAAAATACGAAAACGAAAAAAAGAATTGTTTATCCTTAAACAAATTAAAAAATGTATCACAGGAAATAAGGAACTACTTAGTTACGTAACCGAAAAAGTCTGGAGCCCAGAAATATTTGTTTGGGATCACTGGCAATTTTCGCAGATATAATCCTTTCGGCAGCTTCAATATAAGGTAGATTAGAAAAATTGGTACATTTTAGGTGGTACCATCTTATGCAGTTGTCACAGCCTATATTTTTTTCTCCCTCGTCCTCTATATCGCTAATCAGATCTTCTTTACATAACGAACATTTCTGTTTTGTCTTTTCAGGTTTTTGTTTTGATTTCATCTTTGCTTGTCTTCCAGCTATTTTCTTTCGTCTGATTAGCCTATTTTCGTGCAGTTTTGCTTCCCTTTCTGCTTTCAATGAAGCCCGCATCTTGCGTCTTCTCTCTATGTCCTTAGCTTTTTTTGATTTTTGTTCTTTGAGTGCCAAGTTGATACGCCATTTCTCAGGGGAGATGGTCATAGGAAATTGAAGTGTATCAGAACGTTTTTTATGAGTATCTGGTTTAGATTCAGGGAATTCAAGATGTTTATCGAATGGATCGATTAACTGAAAGGGAACTAAAGGATGACGATTTGTTCTTTTGGAAAGAGAGCTAACTGAAATAGATTTCCCTGAAATTTTATCACTGCATCTGGTCAGAATTAGTCGAGACGTTTTCACAAATCGATATCAAATTGAAATTTGTTTGGTCTTCAATACTTTTTTTTGCAAATTGTTATAGTTTCCGCTATCGATTCTTCATTTTTACTTCCCTGTATATTATGATTATCAGCATTATCATCACAAATCGATATCAAATTGAAATCGGATAGGTCTTGTATACCTTTTTTTTCGATTGAAGATTGTAGCTGTTTCCGTTATAGATTTTTCATTTTCACTTTCCTTCGTATTAATTTGAGCAACAGTAACAATACTGTTAGCTTCGGCTGCCTTGTTGTTATCCATATTCTGAGATTGTGTATTTTGGTCGATATATTCTTCATAGTTCAGGAGGTTGCTGAGAGAAACAAATGACATATCGGCGAATGGAACAATTGATACATCATCCAATGAAATGAAAGATCCAATATCTGGTAATGAATTGTTTGCACTGTGGATAGTAGTTTCTACCGGCGTTATTGTTATTGACGGTAATGAAGTAATCGATCTTGAACGAAGTGGCATTAAATTTAGCTGATTCAATTTTATTCAAAACCAAATCAGTGTCAATGCCACTATCCCTCAATTCATTTCTTATCAATGAGAACACCCTTATTGCCGCATCAGAACCTTTTCCTTAACTTTTTCATTTGATTTTCTCTTCAGTTTTGAAAATGTGTCTTTAACGCATTTGCTGTAATCTACAGCGGTGGCATCAAATGGAAATAGTCCACATTTTCTGAATCCACTTTTATTGGCATCTTTCATATCCACAGTCAATGTTTCTTCAAATACCTTACAAAAATTTATCTTCGTGATATTACTGTTGAAATTCTCGTTTTTCTTTTGCCAATTTATAAGTATTTTTCCACTGTTGCTTGAGTGGTTTGAAAACACTCACATCAGCTGGTTGCAGCATGTGTGTCGTATTTGGTGGCAATGCATACAAAATTATTTGGTTCTCTTCGTAAAATTCACTAAGAGGTGAAGACATGTGCGATTTGTGCCCATCTACAAATAAGAAGCAGGGTTTTTTATATTATTGCTGCCCAACCAATCGTTGAATTTATTTGTCATGTATTCATAAAATATGCTCCCTTTCATCCAACCTGTATCTGACTTTCCTAGTACCCAAAATTTTGGCATGTTGTCAATAACTGCTTTTGGTGGACGTAAATAGGGGAGTACGACCAAGGATGGGCATATTTTACCACTGGCATTGAATGACATATACACAGTGATATTTTCTTTTTCTTTGTTGTTTTTAATTTCATATAAATGTTTGTAGCCTTTTGGAGCCAATACTTTTCCAGATTTTGGGCATAGAGAAAATCCTGATTCATCTCCATTGAATATTCTATCTGGTTCGTCTAGCACGTCTCGAGATCCATGTTCATCCAGGTATTGTTCCAAATCAGTAAACCAATTTCTCACACGTTCTTCTGTAACTACACCTCTAGCTCTATTGATACTTTCAGCTTCACGGATGCTTATTTCTGGGTGTCTTCTCAAAAAGCGCCTATACCACTTCTCTCCTGGTTTCCCTTCTTTGAATGGTGTAGGTTTTCCACTGTCCTTGACAATTCCCGCGACAGTCTCCAACAAATCCTTTTTTCGAATCGGAAAACCACACTTCGCCATATTTATCACCCATTGTGTAATTTTCTCTTCTCCTTCTATTCCCAGTACGGGATTAGGTCGAATTTTCTTTTTTTTTCTCTGTGATTTTTCCATGGATCCTATCTTGAATTGTTGATCTAGGAACACCATTCAGTCGACAGACTTCACGAATACCCATACCGTGCTCCTTTATATCATCAAGTGCCTTTTTCAATGTATCTTCACCATAGTTGAAAAGGTGCCTTTTTACAGTAGATCTAAACTGAGTCCCATTTTTCGGAGTTTTCTTGTCTGGGGCCATCTGAAAAAAAATCATAAGAATACTCTGGTATTGAGAACACCTACCAAGGCCTTATTTTTTCCCATTCTGAATATTTGTAATTTAAAGATATATTGTATGAAGTACCTAAGCAAAAACTGCTTGAATTCAATAAAAAAAAGTAAAATATGTGTTGTAATTTATATCAACAGGTCCATCGAAGGTACTGGCCGAGAACAGGCGTTTTTGAAAATAGTTCTCGACCGCCTGGATCCTATAGAAATATGTGCTGGCCGACAACTAGCTCATATTAAACCTATTCTCGGCCACATAAAAGGCAAGCGATCATAATTACTCAATAAATAACATTTTGGTGGCCGGAAACTGGCTATAGTATTAAATTGTGTAATACCGTCAAAAAGGACAGAACGATAAGTGTCCACAGCGTTTGACATTAGAATTGAGAGAGCACGAATAGACAGCCAATTATTCCAGTTCTCGGCCATCATGGCCGACAAATGGAAAATCGTTGTTTTGAGACTCCAGAGTACCGGCCACCACATAATAAAAGGAAAAAATCGTTTATTTTCAATGTTAATGCATCAGAACTGCAGTTTAATATGTTCAGATACCTCCTACATCAAAAGTTTATAGTAGATCTAACAAAATTAAACAGAAACTTACCGTTAAAAGAGTTGCTCCCCACTATTTTATTTCAACTGCATAACGCCCGAGCAACGATCACTTCGACCACCGTGAACTGAACTAAGATGGTAATGAAATATAAGATAAGAGTTATCATTTTTCTTATTATTCCATTAAAACTGCAAAAACGGCCAACAACTGGAAGTGGCCGGCAAACTGGCGCAATCACCCTAACCAAAATAAAAAAGCCAATATAGTATACCCGGGAGTATACCTTATAAGACATATCTTGGTGTATAATAATTTTTTTGTTGTATAAGTTTCATCCCATTCTGCAAAAATAATATCATTTCTTCCAGGCAAGAAACTGCCTGACCAAGACCCATTTGGAGTTTAAATTTTGTCTAAACTATCTTTCCCAGATAGCACAAATTCGTCCAATGAACTTACAATGGAAGTCTACACGTGTACATTTAAATGTCCAGTGGACGTACACATAAAGTGCAATGGACGTCGAGGGAACGTACACTGGAAGTCCTGAGTTCACAAAGTTGGACGTTCATAAAACGTACACAAAAAAACGTCCAGTGGACGTGTTGGCGGTACTGACATGTACGTCCACTGTAGGTTTTATGTATGTCCACCTGAGGTTTTATGTACATTAGGGTGGAACACTTTTATATGAAAAAAATTTTTTTTCTAAATTCGAATTGGAATACCAGGTAAAAATTGCTATATATAATTGTTAATAAGAACCCTTAATTTGGAAGTTCTAGCTCGACAGCTTGAAGTCCCGCCATATACTTGAAATTCAATTTTTTTAGTTTTTATAGACGTTTTGTATAGAACACCCTATAAACAAAATAATAACTGAGTATAATATGTTATGCATATAATTGATAAAATAAAAGTATATTTCAATTAATTAAATCATTTATTTCAAAAGTAAATACAGGTTCAGAAAGTTATCTCGGTATGAATTACATCATTTTTTATAGAAAAAGTCCTTTTTCGTCTCAAACTTTGGCATGAGCTTTCGAGATGCTAATTTTGACTTTATGAATCCCTCTCTTCTTGACTTTTCGCATATAGTCAGAGCTGCTTCTGTCACAACTTTCACTGATCTCTCCACAGCCTGGGTGTGGCAAGGCAGTCTCATAAACTCCAAAACTGCATCTTCTTCATTTTCAATCAGATCTTGTAACTGCTCATCGGAAATTTTCATCAGTATTGGGGGTTTATATATATTCTGTTGCCAGTCAATCAAGTCTATGTAAGAACTTGCATTTAAGTTCACTTTTGGCACCACAAACATGCGCGAAACTAATTTTTTATTAATTTGACGAGCCTTCAAAATGCGTCTTGCAGCGAGTTCTCTAATGTGCTTACGTGAATCAGTTATCATACTCAACAACAAGTTTTCTGGATGAGCAAAATAGCTGTTTCCAGGATCCACTTTCGCTAACAACTCTTTGGACAAATATCTAGTGCTGTTGATCAGCTTCCATAAATGTTTTGAACCATCTTTGCATGATGAATGTGTTTTGATGGCAAACCAGACAGGGGAGTATGATTGTACGACAAACGTTGCTAAAGTCACAAGATTTTGTTGTGGATTTTCAGTAGAAACATACAAACGCAGTATGCGATTAGCTCTTGTTAACCAGCGGGCATGGGATAGCTTACCTGGGCTTCTGTGTAACAAATCAGAAGAGCAGGATCCATTTATGACAGCAGTAGTAATTTCTTGTAAATATTTCTAGTCTGTACTGAGATTTATTGATATTTGTGGAGGTAGTTCACCTTCTATCTTCTCGAAATGGGCCAACGGCAGCGTCTCGCATGTCTCTAATGCTTTACCGATTTGACCTGCAAATGATTATGGTCCTGCAGTAGGGCCATCCAAATAGGTAAACAAATGCCTCAATGGCAACTCATTGGCGTGTAAGAGACAAATTATCCATTGCAGTGGTCGAGATAATCTTTTTTCCAAAATACGAATCACGCCTCCGTCTTTACCTGTATTTGTATTTGTTCCATCACAGCCAACAGCCATTATACTCTCTAGAGATATCTTTTCAGTTGTCAAAAAGCGGTGGATTGCTCTTTCAATATTTTTTGCACTGCCCGATGTTGGAACCACATAACCAACATAAACAGACCCTGGTTCTTTTATAATCGTAATATGTTCCTCTTGTACAATCATTCTGAACCTCTTCGATCCTGTTAAAACAGTTTTAGCCGTCTTATCTTTCCTTCCATCGAAATATAATGCAGGAATTTCTGTTACTTTCTCTTCTGTCAAAATTTGCTCGCGTATTTTCTGTCTTATTCTTCTTAGTTTCATCCTGTCCACGACGTTAGTCGACTGCGCCTCAGAGTCGCCATCAGAAGCAGAACATAGAACAGATGATACGATAGCCGCCGCAGCTCGGTCTGATACTCCGTATCTATCACATACAGTGGTCAAACTATGAAGACTGGCGTCCGTAAGCTTTATAGGCTTTTGATCCACTATGTCAGTGGTGTGAAAACCATCTGCGGTCGACGAATTAGAAGGAAGGTCGACATTAGAACTAACTTCAGATCTATTTAGCCGATATGAAGTAGAGGGAATTTCTTCAATTCTTGTATTTGAATTATGCCTGATTTCTTGTTTCAAAGCACGTATTCTTCTATTCTGCCATTTCTTACTCTGGATAAGATCCGTTCTTCCTAAAGCCATCAGTCTGTTAGTGCGTTGGTCTTCTAAAAATATTTGTTCCTCTTTTGGTACTTTTCTTTCCCTCGAACAAGTACAGCTTACAAATTCTTTACATTTACATGTAGCTATGTCAAAAAGCTTTCTACTTTGTACTCTGAACTCTTCTAACTTTTCTCCGTTAAGTTTCTTCAAAGACTTTTTCAAATTATAACATTTCGAGTGATAACTTTTTAGTAACTGTAAGACTCGTTTGTGTGTGACAATTGGAATAGAAGATTTTATCCACAATTCTTCAATTTTCGTTCCAACTATTTCGGCAATTTCGAAAAACGTAGGTTTTTTTATTGTGTTATTTCTTACTTTCAAGTCTCGTCGAACCCATTCATAAAATTTCATCACATTTTCATACGTAGGTAGGATATTCTCTTTCAACTCTGCACTTTCACCAAATATCGGACATTTCAACTTTTGCCTGGTAGAAGTCATGTTAATACACTTAAAAAACATAAATCGACAAGTACTCGTTAAAATAATTGACACGCGACCGTTCACCTTGAGACAATTATCGACACTAGTTGAAACAAAACACTGCAATTCTTAGATCGTCACGTGCCGCCCCCCCCAGTTCATCCCGCACTTTGCTCCTCTGTCATAGCGCCAAAGTATATTAAAATAATGAAATATTTGATTACAACAGCTAGTTAACTATATTTGAATATATTTTTGAATAAAATAAACCTATTTTAATAAATTCTGTACAATTTTGTAGGCCTCGAAAATAGCCTCTAAATTGTCGATTTTGTAAATTTTCGATGTTTTGGCGGGGGCTTTAACCGTTGTCTGATAACATTCATATTTTCAATGGGGGTAATTGAAGGCAATTGGCAACTTAATACATCTATTCCAAATAAATATTAGAAAAAAAAAATTTCGTTCCACCCTAATGTACATCCACTGGATGTTTTGTGTCTGTCCACAGGACTACAGGTTGTCCAAAATTATTTTCTTGCAAAATTCTGCTTTTCTGGCAATTTTTAAAATGCCCATAAGCAAACATTTCAATTATACCTTGTAACTTTTGATCAAATTTTAAAATTCTTTTTCAAGTAATCACCATCCTTTGAGACCGGATTTTGGACTAACTGGTTTTGATTTTAAAGAACTTCAGAAGGTTAAGATCAAAATGAAAAAAAAAGTAATTTCAATAAAGTTATATTTTCATATAGAGAAATAATAAATGTTTTCTGGAGTTACATTTTCAAATAGAAAAAAATAACAATTAAAATGTTTTCAAATGAAGAATAATTAACCTAAAAAGTGTTTTCTTTTTTTCCGCGTTCCGTGCACCTCTTCAACCATTTTGCCATTACCTTTTCCGCACATTTTTGTGTTGCTTCAGGAAAAGCCTTTTGTGCTGCTTCTGCAAAAAAAATATTTTTTTACCATAAGGCTTACAAAAATTGTTAAAATGCAAAACTAACTAACTTAATTGGGATTTGTTGGTCATCAAAAAAAGGAATAAACAGAGAATATTGATAAAGAGCCATTAATACTAAAAGTTCAAATGCAATACAAAATTGAGCAATATATATACATAAATTTTATCAGTTGAAAAAACAAATTTGTTATATATATTTTAGGTACTTGTATACAAAAATAATTGCCTTGAATATCTTGAGTATAAATATTTCCCTAAAGGTTCAATACTAGAAATGATACAAACATTGAGTACCTAGTCATTATAAATATTTTAGAAATCTAGTCACTACACTACATAATTAAAGATATATTTTTAAGTAGTGCATAGGTATACAACTTCTACAAGTTTGCTGTACACTATCATTACAAATATTCAATAGACATATTCGTCAATAGTTAAAAACATTTACTCATAACTAACTGTGCCAATTTTAGATCTCGAAAACTCTTCTTTGCCTTTCTTCCCAAAAAACTATACTTTGCTCCTGCAAATTTATTTGAAATTAATTTTACCCCAGTTCGGAATACAAATTCATAAATTGTTGTTCCACCAATTTTTGACAATTCCATAGCCTAGGAAAATAATGAACAAGAAAATAAATACAGATTTTTAAAATGTTTAGGAGTAATTTAATATGAAAAGCTGAAACATTGTTACTTACTGTTCTGTTCATTTTGCATCATTCAAAAATTGTTCTAATTTGTCTAAATCCTCTTGATTATTAATTGGCAAGTACTCATTTTCAGTAAATATTGAATGACTTGTTTCTTCATTTTAAATAGAACTCCTGTTCAATTGCTTTTTCAGCAAATCCATTTCAGACATCACATCTGACAACAGGTTTTGCTTTGTCAAAATTTTTGTTAGGTGTTCTAATATTAAGTTTACGTCCATTGCATCATTACCTGAAAGCCATATTTATGAAATTACTTGAAAACAGATGTTTATAAGAACTCACCAGTATAGACCAGGGTCGATAATTTTTGGAACTAAAAAAAATAATAGTAGGTTGAAACCCATTATAAAAGGAGGAGAATATAATAAAAATAAATGGAAAAATAATTTACGGGCGATCTGAGGTCGGGAAGATGAAGGGGGTGGGGTTTTAAGGGTAAAAAACGGTTTATCTCGATTTCCGGCGAAACTACAAATCCTATGGAAGAAAGTCAAATGACGGAGTTGTTGGTGATAAAAAGATCTACAACTTTTGTATTCACACTTTTTTCACATAATCTCAAAATCTATGTGAAAAACTCAAAAAACCAAGTTTTTGTTTTTTTATTTCCATCTTCCACAGAAAAAAATTGTTTTCAACGGAATTTGGTGAAAACTTACCTTTTTATGTTCCAAATGCACTGTAATTTATTTGATTCGAAATATTCATTCTTTCACCTTATTTTGACTTAACATCGAAAAAGCACCCTAATTTTCAATCGAAAATTCACCTGTCAAAATATCAGCTTTTTCCGAAAACTTGATGTGCTTCATGTTCGATGAAATCTCTACTTTCCGATGATGTATACATTGCTATAGTAAATGTTTTCAGAAAATGCAAAAAATCGACAAAAACTCAAATTCGAAATTTTTGTATGTACAATTTCATCTAAAAAATGTGACTGCTGCAATTCTTTTCGATTAAACAGTTGATTTATTAAATTATAATCATATTTATGTCATAGAAAATCTAATAATATATGAATAAACATGTAAATCGTACTATTGAATTTGGATAGTTCAGTTTGGTTACGTTATTCATTATAATATTTTTTTAAACATTAATCTTGTTATTCATAAATTGTCACATTTTAAACTATTACATCCAGTTTCATAGTTTTGAGCAATATTTCCGGAATTAATTCCTTCTCTGTAAATTTGGGCATGATGCCACGTTGATGCTTCCAGCTCCAATCTGTTGCTGTTAGTTTGTTACCCAACCAAGTTTGAAGCTGATAATATGCCCTGTAACAATGTAGATCTGCTGCTCCTTCTGTGGATGCGAGGTTTGCCAATATGAAAGAAGATTTAATTTTTGCCAATTGATATTTTTGAAATCTTAATTGATTCAGTGTTATTTCATCATTTTTACATTTATAAATAGATTTGATATCTTCTTTATATGCATCTTTTTTATAAAAAATATTGGCCAAATTCGACAAAATTTTATTGTCTAATAATGAATTTATGATACTTTTCTTTCCTTTTTCGGCAAATCCAGATGTTGTATCGCAACCAGAAAAACAATGCAGAAATGCAACAATAATTTTGAAGGATTCATATTTGAAACTATTACACGTAAAAATTAGATCTTTTACATTTCCAGAACCTGGTTTGAGGAAATAAATGTCATGATTATTTGAATTTAATTGATTCAAAAGAACCAAAAGATCAATATCTTCACCCACAACAATGACAGTTTTATCTGGCAATTTCAATCGAGGTCTTGATTATGTTAGCATCTTCTTCTACTTGTTTACAGAAAAATCCTCGTGACTGTAATGTTTTCTTTAACGTTTTTATTATTTTGTCCTTGTTTTTTTGTTAGATAAAAATTTTTCTTGCAAAAATGGAATTTTTGTATGGTTTTGATAATCGAACTCTGGAATATTGTCTGAGGTTTTTCTACGACTACGTTCTCCTCTTTTAGTTGAATTAACTGCTGGTACTGTTGTGACAGTAACTGATTTTTTAATTGCGGGGTACCCATCAAAAACAATAAAGCTTGCTGCGTACCTAATGTTTTTCTACATAGCGCAAATATTTATTCATAATCTCTTCCACCATTTCATTTTTCTGCCAAATTACTTTGTGCAGTAAAAATCCACCGTAGACGACATGCACTATGCCGTCAGAATGCGTTGGTCCATTCACACTAACAAATAATTCGTAAAGTTGAGATTTAACATTTTTCCTGAGGCCATTTTCTGTAAAACGTGATAACGGAAAAGGTGCAAGCTCGTATTGTAAATAAGTTTCCATATCTTTTTTACTGTCGACCGCTAACGATATTCTTTGAAATAGCAATAATGGATCGATGGCTATAATATCTCCGTTCACTTTAACTTACAACCAACTATCTATATATATATATATATATATATATATATATATATATATATATATATATATATATATATATATATATATATATATATATATATATATATATATATATATATATATATATATATATATATATATATATATATATATATATATATATATATATATATATATATATATATATATAGTTATTTTTTAGGATTATACCAATATTCTTTGCCCATAGCCACGGTCATCGAGAATATCTGCTCAACATTGGCGGATGAATGAGGAAACATTTGTGTTTCTGAGAACATTTACTATAAAAATGTATTTTTTATGACATAAATGTGATTAGAATTTAATAAATCAACTGTTTCATTGAAAAAAATTGCAGCAGTCACATTTTTTAGATGAAATTGTACATACAAAAATTTCGAATTTGAGTTTTTGTCGATTTTTTGCATTTTCTGAGAACATTTACTATAGCAATGTAAACATCATCGGAAAGTAGAGATTTCATCGAACATGAAGCACATCAAGTTTTTGGAAGAAGCGTCTGCTCTGCTATTTGGACTAATCTCCGTCAGGAGTGTATGCCACAATTCACTGCTGAAGGGTGGCTGGAAAAGGCTGAAATGTTTTTTGAACGTGCAAACTTCCCCAATTGTTTGGATGCCTTAGATGGAAAACATGTAAGGATCGTCAGTGCTTCAACTACAAAAAATTTCATTCTGTTGTTCTCTTCGTAGTTGCCGATGCCAACTATATGTTTAACTATATGGAAGTAGGTTCATGTGGAAGAGAATCAATACGATTTTTGAAAACTCAAACAGCGCGCGAGAAAACTTCACGGCGAGTTCGCAGCAAACTTCGCGATGGAAATCGCCCGTGTGAATCGAGCCTTATTATACCGGTTATACGTTCGCACAGATCTCAAAATTAAAAACGCATGGCATCCTTTACTATCGCCACCTTACAAAGTGTACAAAACAAAGATAAATACTACACGAGATTGCTTTCGGAAGTGGTGGTAGAACGAACAGTAGCTTCTCTATTGGGAGGGAAATTTGAACACCAGAATGAAAGTTTTATGACATTTCATAAGTATATGATGAGTAAGTGGTAATGCAGAACATTATACGAAATATGTAATGTTATAATTTATAATTCTCAATAAATTTTATTTTACATACCTTTGCCTTGAAATATTTATATTTTTATAAACTTACCTCCAGTTGAAGTTTCAAAATATACGTACAATGGACGTCCAAAAAACATCCGTGGACGTCTGGACATTAGACAACCGTTAAATGGACGTCCATGGAACATTGCGTGCTATCTGGGTTTAGGCGTTGAAACAAGTTGAATTTTTTTTTCTTCCCTAATAAGATACTAACGGGACCTCAGGATCTTTATTTTTATTTTGTTCAGAAGTTATATCTTCCACAAAGACATTCGAACTTGCAGGTTCATTTGTTGGGACCATTTTACTCCTTTTCATCTCTGTGTACTCAGTTCGTTTACATGGCGACTTTCGTCTTTTTTTACTATTTGATAAATAGGAAGGCAAATTTGGAAATGTACTTGGCACAGAACCTTCCCTTAACTTGGGTCTCCCCCTTTTTATTTTGTGTATTGAACCATCAGGCATTTTAGTTTCATAAAAATTTAAGATCTCATCTTTGGCAAAGTGTAAAGCACAAACAACGTTATTTGAGCCAAGTATTTTATCCTCTCTGGGAATTGCTTTATTCTAAGCTTTCAAAACTTCAGGATCCTAGAGGAAAAACATATGTAATGAGTAAAATGTGATATAATATAATGGTAATTTTCAATATTGCCATTATTATAAATAAAAATGTTTTACTGTTTGTTCACATTTTTGTAGGTTGTGTATTTTGTATAGACAATATTATGCTGCGTAAATTTGTATAAAAATTACCCGAGTAGTACCTTCGTGCTTTAATTTCTACAAATATTTGTAATTGTCTACAATGTATACTTATTTTGGTATACTTACATTAGGTGCTTTACAGCCTTACTTTCGTGACCATTGTTAAGTTGTAATTATTGTTTAATTAAAGATTTTGTTACTTTAACAATAAATTTGGAAGATTTTAACTATGGTGGCAACAATATTGTTAAAATTTAGCATGAAATATGAACAATTCTTGTTATTATTTCACTTGTTAAGTAATGGGTGAGAAGTGTTGAGCGACGTTGTTACAGTGTATAAAAATTAACAAAACGGAAAGATGATGGAACCTAATTTTATATTTATTCTTAATGAAATTGATGATGAGGAAGAAAGGTGAATAAATTAATTTTACGTTGTAAGATATTATGATTAATATAATTTTTACTTTCACAGATATGAACTACGAATCAATCGAAGGCACCTTCGTGATGTAGGAAATCCTCTAACACTCCCTGAACAAATTTTTCAGGGAATTTACAGGTTAACACGAGACTATGTTTTACAGCTTGTTGAAGAGATAACACCGCATTTAAATAATATTGCAAGAGAAGAAATATCAATTCCAAAATTTCATAAAGTGTTGGCAACTTTACATGTATTGACCTATCAAAAATGTGTTGGGCAAGACTACCTTGTTGCTATGGCTCAACAAACACTGTCAAAATGCATTAATGAAGTTACATCTACAATAGTTAATCATTTGGGTCATATCATAACATTTCCAACCACCGAAGAGGAACAAGGTAGAATTGAAGAAGGATTTATGGAGATAGACGGATTTGGAGGCATCATAGGTGCCATTGATTGTACACATATCGCAATACAGGCCCCTCTATATATATAATATATATAATACAGCTTCAACACGCAAATAGTAGTAGATTCTGATCTTAAAATTTTAGCAGTAAATGCAAGATTTCCTGGATCAGTTCATGACTCGGCGATTTGGACAACATCTTCAGTAAAAAGATATTTAGAACAGAGTTATCTCAATGGAAATACTAATTCATGGTTAATTGGAGACTCACTAATTACCCCAGTAATTGGTGGTAATTTAAATGAATCAGAAACAAACGTTAATAGAGCTCATAAAAGTGCTAGAAATGTAATTGAAATATTAAATGGGGCACAGCACGATTCAGATGTTCTCTGGGGCATAGAACTCTTCATCACAGCCCCACCACTGCCGCTAGAATAATGTATACTGTATACTTGTTGTATTTTGCATAACATTTGCTTAGCTAGAGGTGAAATCTTTAATGAAGATGATATTAATGAGGAAAATATTCAGGAGGCCCAGCAGAAAAATGAAAATATAGGGAGAAACTGGCTAAATGAAAGAAGATTAACACGCCAAAGAATTATAAACAACTTTTTTTAAAAAAAACCTTATGTTGACTTGTTTTCAAGAAAAATATCAGATGATTTCATATATTCAGAGAGTGAAATATTTTAAATAAACTATTCATTACTTTTTGAAGTACATGTGAAAAGTTAATTTTTCTTAATAAAGAAAGAAAATTTTTGGTTGCTTTCCTCATCCTCGTTCTTTTTTTAATCTTTTTTAGTCTTTGTTTCACAATTTTTGTAGTTATCGGTTTCTTGTGCTCAGATTTATTTAAAAATCCCAATTCTATTATTTTCATACTAGTAACTCCAACTAAAGTTATAATTTGCAGAAGCCTCTTTTCGAGATCAGTAATGTAAATTAGTTCTGGAAATCCTCCACCTGTAATATTTTGATTGAGATAAGCCCTTCTGGCTTTTTTCTTTACACTTAATATCTAGTCATAGAAAATCTATAGAAAAAAAAGGTATGTCCAATTATCATCAAAATGGTCTATTAGATAAATAAATTTTGGAAAAAATTAACATGGTCGCAACCCCATTTTTCAATCGTGTATTTTTTTCCTAAACAGCCGATCCTATTTGGGTTTGCTCCATCATTTTCATATCCCTCAATATTTGGCAAGTTTTTGTTATTTGAATTGTAAATTTATAATGTCTCTTGTTATATTCATGTAATATACCTTACATATGTTAAATTATATAGGTATACATATATTTTTCAAAATATCAACCAAATAAGATCCAAAAAATAGTAAAAAACTGAAAAATTGCAAACCAAAATAGGACATTTAGCCCAGGCGCCGCGTATTTTTTTCCTGCAATCTTCTACAGAATTGATTTGACTTTTGGAATATGTTCAGGGGTGTCTTCTGAATATAAATCCACGTTGGCGTCATGCGGGGGTGGTCGCGTCAGCCGCCATCTTGGAAAACACGTTTCATCAAATATCTCGTGAACCGTGCATCATACGGCAAAAATATACAACTCATTTTCGTAGATAATGACATTCTCTTCAATTTTTATTCATAACTTCTTTCTGTAAAATGCATAGATTTTTATTTATGGCGCTCTAAACTTTTTAAAATTTGTTTATTGCTGAATATAAAGTTAACGGTTGATGATACATGAAAAATGGTAATAACCAAATTTGTAGAGCTTGAAATTTACTATAAATTTTATTTGAAACTTTTTTCCGTGAAATGTATAATTTAAGAGCTATAGCTTGATAAAACTTGCACCTCGTAAATTATCATACGAAATGTTGCTCGTTACTACGAGCGGAACACCATAAAATGGCATAAGATGTGCAGAAATTATCAATTCTACTATTACTAATAATAATTAATGTTAAAATAATATTATTTTTTCATTATATTATTTTATTTAATATATTATTTATAATATGAATTTATTTATTAATTTTTTTTATGTTAAGGGAGTGACGGACTCCCAAATCCGTGATTATATTGATGAGTTGAATAATAAAAATAATAATAATAATGAGAAGGAAAAGCTGGAGAAGGGGATAACAGAGTTAAATTGATGCAAATTATTTGTTCGTAAAAAAAACGGACTAAAACATTTATTTTTATAATATAAGAAATTATTATTATTGAAGGCTGTGGAGTTGTTCTCCGAAAAGAACGTTGATCCAAACATTATTGCTAATGCTGGAGAACGTTTTTTAATGCGCTGTATGGAAGTGACGAATCGGAAGAGTCTATTAACTCTCTTCGATACAAATGCTTCGGGAAATTGGCAAGTAAGACGAAGCTCAATCTATCACTACTACCTCCAACTCAAGATACGGCACGTTACCATTCCTTCAGAGTGTATCATCGGTCCAAACTTGACTTGGATTTTACCATAAACCGGGAAAATGGGGTTGGAAGCGGACTTCAATCGGACTTGAACCTGTTCGAACTACTATGTCTCCCGCACCGTCAAGTTTACTAAAAATAATTTCTTGCAAATGCGCTAAAAATTGCGGAGCTGCCTGTGGATGCCGAAAAGCTGGCTTAAAATGTTCAATTATTTGTTCTTATTGTAGTGGACAAACATGACACAATGTGCTTGATGCAGTGGATGCCATCGAAGACGAAATTGTTGAAGACTCAAATTTCGATCCATCTCCTGCACTTATTATAACGGAGGCAGAAGACGGAGATCTGCAAGGCGATGAGTCTTCGAAACAAATCAGACTTCCTTTAGAAAATAACGTGCTACTTTTTTTCATAAAAATAAATGTTTGTCCGTTTTTTTAAAATTATTTGCATCAACTCAACTCTGTTATCCCCTTCTCCAGCTTTTCCTTCTCATTATTATTATTATTATTTTTATTATTCAACTCAATCAATCTAATCACGGATTTGGGAGTCCGTCACTCCCATACCAAAAAATTAATAAATAAATTCATATTATAAATAATATAATATAAAATAAAATAATATAATAAAAATATAATATTATTTTGACATTAATTATTATTAATAATAGTAGAATTAATAATTTATGCACACCTTATGCCATATTATGGTATTTCGCTCGTAGTAATGAGCAACATTTCGTATGATAATTTACAAGGTGCAAATTTCATCTAGCTATAGCTCTTAAAGTATACATTTCACGGAAAAAATTTATAGTAAATTTCAAGCTCTACAAATTTGGTTATTACCATTTTTCATGTATCATCAACCGTTAACTATATATTTAGCAATAAACAAATTTTAAAAAGTTTAGAGCGCCATAAATAAAAATTTATGCATTGTACAGAAAGAAGTTTGAATAAAAATTGAAGAGAATGTCATTATCTACGAAAATGAGTTTAATATTTTTGCCGTATGATGCACGGTTCACGAGATATTTGATGAAACGTATTTTTCAAGATGGCGGCTGACGCGACCACCCCCGCAACACGCCAACGTGGATTTATATTCAGAAGACACCCCTGAACATATTCCAAGAGTCAAATCAATTCTGTAGAAGATTGCATTACGAACCGTATTTTTTTGCTCTGGCGCCTGGCCTAATTAGCTCATTTGATGATGAATTTCACTAGAAAATATTTTCTTTTACTTACTGAGGAAACCTTACCCAGCAAGCACAAAAACATTACCTGTCTGTAACATAACGATACACAGAGACATTGAACGTCCCATGTAATGTACTTTAAATGTTCGTGGGAGCTCCCTGCAACCGCCAAATTTCCGCAACACAGAACGTTCACACTACATACTAGTAATATCGCCTCATAACTTTTTTGTGATGTAACAATGAGAAGTTAGTTGTTTTTCATGGATCGGTGCAATGTAGCTACTACGTTATCAAGTGAAACGAGTGATCCTTACTATAAAATGTCCTCTCAATGTTACTTTGCAATATTGATGTAATATTTATATTATACCTTTTTGTTTCGTTACGATCCAGTATTTAAAAAATAATGACGCACAAGATTGATTTTGGAGATATAGTGAGATGTTTTTTTGTAAGACTATTTTCCTTTTTCCTAGTTTTTCAAAACAAACAAAAAATAAACTTTGAGGAAAACGGGTCTTAAAAAACGAACAAAAAATCACATTACATCTCAAAAATCGCATATCATGTATTGCAATATCAGCTGGAAGTCATACCAATGAAACACCACGTGATTTATTTGAAGATTTATTCTTATGTATATATACGAAGCATTCAAAATATATATGAGTCTATATATTAGGTATTTTTTCGCTCTCTCATTCGCCGCTGCTTTGAGTGACGAAGCCACTCACTCAACACCTCCTCAAACTCTTTTCTGGTGCATTTTGATTTTTGATGCACTACACCAGGGGTCGGCAAGTAGTTTTAACTAGGGTCCGGATATTGCTCGAAAATTTTTAAACGGTCCAGAAAAAAAAACAACTGATAATAATTAAGTACAGCTATTTATTACCTAAAATTAGTGTGAAAAATTGCATCGGCGGTCTTGAGCCAGGTTTTTAAAGTTTGGTTCTCGTGAAGAACAGCTAATTCGAAGAGTGTCTTCTAAGTGAGCGTCTGTTAATCTCGAACGATATTTGTTTTTCAAAAAATTCATTTTTGAAAAAGATGTTTCGCATATGTATGTCGAGCCAAACATAGTGGCCAAATTGATAGCAAGTTTTTTGCAATTTTGATATTTTTCTGGGACATGTTTGACCCAAAATTCTTCAGTTGACACCTTTTTATATATTTGCAAAGACACATCTTCTTGCAGATCGATTATTTCCATTTGAAGTGATGGCTTTGGCAGATTAAATAACTTGGCAGCCACATCTGTCCATTCGGCTGCTGCATCAACTTCAAAGGGTGACTTAAGAAACAGAGATAGCTTGCCCATCTCTGCAAAGTCTTGGAATCTTGTGGCAAATTCGTTGCTAAGATCGGCCAAAAATTTTGTAAACACTGCAACGTCTTCTTCAGAGTTCTCCTTATTATATTCCAGAATTGTCGGAAAATGAACAAATTCTTGTCTTGCAATATCTTTTTCAAAGATATCCAGCTTACGACGAAAAGCAGACACGCTTTGTATCAGATCACATATTAATTTTCCATTTCCTTGTAACTCTGTGTTGAGCGCATTTAGATATTTCAAAATATCTTTTAGAAAAGCCACAACCAACATATTGTGCTTATTTGTTACGAACTTAAGGTGCTTCTTAGCTGCCTGCGTATCTAAGTTTTGCAAGAAGGAGGTTACTTGTTCTTTTATTGACCAAAAACGTTCAATAACTTGACCCTTACTTAGCCAACGAACATTGTTGTGTTGCAGTAAGTCAGAATACGCTGAATCACATTCAAAAAGAAACTCCTTGAAATGTCGGTGCTGAAGAGCGGAATGAGATCTTATAAAATTTATTAACTTCACCAAGCTGTCCATCACTTCTTTCAGTGTATCGCTAAGTTTTCCACAAAGGGCTGTCTGGTGGATTATGCACTGATATGATATTAGGCCTGAATTTTTATCCCTGATTCTCTTGACGACACCTTTTTCTTTGCCAATCATTGCTGGAGCCCCGTCAGTAGAAAGAGACACCATTTTGTCGTAACTGATGTTAGATTTAGTAATAAATTCATCAATTACCTTGAATAAATCTTCTCCTCGAGTGTTACCTTTTAACGGCAATATTGTTAGCAACTCTTCCCTAAAAGTTTTAGACTCAATGTCAAGAAATCTGACAAAAATTGACATTTGTTCATCATCAGTAATGTCACACGACTCATCAAGTGCTATGGCGTAGCAAGGTGCCTTTTGCAGAAGTTTGATAAGAGTCATCTTAATATCAGCAGCTAAAATTTCAGTCCTTCGTGTATTGCTTCTTGCTGATAATGGAATACTTTGAATTCCAGTGATAACATCTTTTTTTTCTTCAAAAAGTGTTGTGACTACTGCCAACATACATTCCTTCACTATCTCCGAATCCGAAAATGGTTTTTGATGTTTATTAAGCGTCCAGCACACACGTAACGCTGCTTCTGTGGATTTTTCTTGGTCGCTCATGCAACGAACTAGTAATTTTGTGCTTTTATTGTAAGAACTGAGATGTGCCTGAAGTTTTTCTTTACGAGCCTCACTGCCAGGAGGGAAGTTTTTGTGGAATTGCTGATGTGTTGTTTCATAGTGTCGCTTCAAATTTCCACTTTTAACAATAGCAACAGTTTTATTGCATATAAGGCACACTGGAACTGCTTGAGGTCTATCAGGCAGCGTAAAACAATATTGTTCAGTCCATTCTTCTAAAAACCTCCTATTTTCACTGTCCACTTTTCGCTTTTTAGGATCCATATCACGCCTAGGTAAAAAAATATTTTTTATTAAACGAACTAAAACGCAAGAAATCACAAAACAAATGAACTGTTGCTCCACGATTTGCGCTGCGACTGACCGAGCGAGACCGACTGGCAGTCTGCTTTCCCCCTAATTCGCGTACGCTGTTGCTAGTGCATGCCGTCTCGCTCTCGCTCGCGTGTTAACAAAACCCGCTCGCTAGGCCGCGCTCCGCTCACGCTCAGTTACAAGTGGTCGTCGGAGCTATAAGTACGTATGAACAGAGCGCGCGCGGCGACTCGGCGGCGCGATGTTTTTGATCGATGTCGATATTGTAAAACAGATTAATTAGATTAGGTATGTACTCAGTTAGATTGGTTCAAAAATATTACGTATTTGTTTATACTTGACATACCTACAATACCTACATTACAATATTTGGCGGTCCGAGGTTCAACCTTTCGCGGTCCGCAAACGGACCGCGGTCCGCCTGTTGCTGACCGTTGCACTACACCTAAACACAAAAAAAAATTATTTTTCTCAATTCACCTTTATCACACATCTTTTTTTTCCTTAAAAATAAAAATATATAATTCAGTTTTTGTATGATAATCAAATAATTAAGATACCTTTGAAGGGACAACATCAAATGTTTAATCCAGAGTTTCCCAATCACTAGGCCACCCTCGACCACTGTTGGATACAGTTAAAGAATAATGACGACTATATACATAATAATTTTTGTAGTACAGTAGTATTGTGTGATTTACAAAGTGTATGTGAAAAGCATTTATATGTCAATCTTACCAAAAGCTATATTGATCAACTCCAACCCTCCTATTGGAAAATTGTTCTTTCGGCCAGTTATGGAACACAATTTTCCAACATTGTTCGTGAATAAAAAACGGCATATGTGGAGTGTGTAATCTTTTCCATCATTGCCACCAATTTTTTTCAAATGTTTAACCTAAAAACAAAAACATGAGCTGTAAAATTTGATGAATAATGCAGAAATTTTTGTTTTTATATAGTTTTTACTAGTCATGAAAGAACACTCTTTAACAATAAAATTACTTACAATTGAAGTTTTTTGTTCTTTGTTAGTGATTATAAGGTTTTCTAACTCCTCCAGTTGGGCCAATGTTTTAATTGGTAGATCGATTTGTAAGGTATCTATTTCAGAATTTTCTGATTTGTGAGATGTTTCATCTACTGTTTGCTTCAGCTCATTCATATCGAGCTTCAAAGTTCCCAAAAATGTTTCAATTGTTTTCATATCTTCTTTCAGTTCTTTTAACAAGGTATGGACAGAGTCTAGTTTTTTATCAAAACTGTCAGTTGATTCTGAAATATAAGAATTAATCATAGATTCCTTTAGTTAAATCTAATCTAGCAATATGCCAAAGTTTATAAAAAAACTAATAGAAGTGCCAATGAAGAAAGCTAACCAGAAGCGCTATACAAAAATTCACAAACCTGTATTTTCACTACTTTCGGATGGGACTGACATACTTGTTGTTGCATTCTGAAATATATTAAAATAATAATTCAGGAAGCTAATTCTTTCGATCATGTAATAGTAATAGTAATAGTAATAGTAATATTTATTCATGCTTTACATTTTCCATATGTTTACACTCGTCAATTAGAAATATATTTAAAATAAAATACAATTTCAAAGTTAAAATACAGTCATCACAGGAACAACAGAAAAAGATAAAAAATACCCACAATGGAGAGACAGTCATCCAAAGTCGCAAACAAGAAACTCTTCAACCTCATAAAAGAAAATGTTTTTCGTTAATTTAGAGGCCTAGTGGCCGGACGTCCAGGAGTGGATAAAGAGTGGCTGAAGAAGAGAGAGATCGAAGGACAAATTATACTGTGACTTCAATTAGTGTATGCATTGATTTTCAAAATAACCATTTCTTGAATTTTTCTATTTGTCATACTCACCTATCAGAATAAGAATACAACTAGATATCGGCCACTTGCAAAATTTATTATCCCTAACTAGCCATGAAACTGGCACCTCTGATACAACCTCATCCTCGGAATCTGACCCCTCATTGATAAATTTTACTACAGCAAAACTCATCTAAAAAATAAACAAATACGGCAGATCATCGATCCATATAAAATTTCATTACCTGCAATTTGCAAATAATCATCTGGACAAACTAAGTTATTTTTCAATTCTATTCTACTTCCAGTCATACTGAATGTGTTGAAAAAAAGAGCTGCCAAAAAATTATATGCTATACTAAAAAAATTATAATGCTATTCTAATATACAAATTACTATATTAACAAATAAGGTGGAACAAAAAAAGAATTTTTGCTAAAAAGCTTCACATTTATGAGTTAATGGTAATATTACCCAACTGTCTTTATAAGGCAGCAGAATGCATTTACTGGCCACTTCTTTAATACTGGCAGTTAATATATCATCTGATTTTGAACATAAATGAATTCCAAGTCTTCTAGAATCAATAGGGTTTCTAAAAAAACTATCCATAGGTGTTATAACTTTTCCCTTAATGAAAATGTCATTATATTGTTCAAATATTTCATCTACTTGCAAATAATGTCCATTTCGTATCAAACAATAATTGTCAGTATGTCTATTTGTCAAAATGAAACTGTTTGTATGAATTTCAATTAAGTTTTGTTTAACGTTAATCCTTACTCCAGATACATGTGTATTCACCCCAGTTTCTTCACTGAGCCTTTTAACAAGTTGCTGTAAAGGTTTGGCTGATTGAATACATATTTTCTTCTTCAAAAAGTTCATGTGAGATTCTGGTATGAAACCACTAAAATTGTCAACACGGCCAAAACGTAAGACATCATTGCACAAATGGGATAAGTTATGTACGTTGTGTGTGATATATTCACGACCATAAATCAATCCACACTCTTTGATGAAGCTTTCAAATAAATGCTGTGCACAATTATTTAAACTGATGCACAAAACTGGAGATACTAAAATTCGAATAGCAACACTAAGATGTAAAAAGTTCATGTAGTTTCTTTCAGGTAAAAAATCTTTAAAAGCAACTATACCAGTGTATAGTACAATTTGTCTGAACTCTGGTGCTTTGAACCTGTCAAGATCATTAAGTCTTATAGCAAAATCATTTGTAATTTAATTCTTGAAAGAAAACATTAGATTATCTAATTCTTCAAAATGCCTGACAGCTATTCTTACGTCTTGTCTACCTTTAACCCAGAACTGCAAAAGTCTTTTCATAACACCTAAGCAAACAAGATGCATATAATCCAAGGGAATTTGAGATACCATACCAATACCTAATTTTTCTAGAACAGAAGTACCCAAATGATGATCTTGATCTAACTTATTTTCAAATGATTTTTCTGTTCGTAGTGTACTTTTCAGCTGAGGAAAAGCTGTACGATTTCTAATATAATCTCCTTCTTGAATACACTTACTGCACCCATGATAACCAGTGTGCCCTTTCGTATAACTAACGAATGACTTAGCAGGTGCATCAAAAACTACAGCATTAATTTCTACAACAACTTTTTTACTCTGCCATATTAACCCTGCCCCTTTAAGTTCTAGAAATTCGTCAACAAAAAATTTTAAAAATGCATTTGCTGATTTAGGTTTGTGACATCTATGATATACTCCAATGACAAATGGCTTATGCATATGTAGATTTTCAAATAAATTTGGAGGAAACCATCCCAAACTGGGCCAAAATTGACTGCCTGAACTTTTACTTAAAGGCAACCCATCAATATTTATATTGATTTTGACTTTCTGAGGAATTTTATCAATTAAGAGTGTCTCAAACTTTCTCATAATTCCCGATTTCAAGCCAATATGGCAATATTCGTCTGGCTCTACTTGGGTAATTTCAACCTTTCGTTGAGTGTTGAGTAAAGTCCTAGCATCTGATGGTAATTCTAGGCCATAATTGTTTAATACTTGAAGTAACTTATAGCGTTCTCCATTGGTAGAACTAGTGCGCACTGAGTGCGCTTTTTATGATCCATTGGAGAGCTTAGTGTGAGGATTCTGGATCCATTGAGAAACTAGTGCAGTAGAAATTGAACTGAGTGCATGTTTTTTGGAACGAGGTACGAGAGCTCGTGCCGGGGTCAGTGCAGTTATTTGATTTGAATGAATAACAGAATACTTAATTTTGAGAACTTTAAATTAATAATTTTATAAAGTTTTACCATGATCTAATAAAAAATTATTCCTGTACTGTTAATACCTAATTGCTTCGTGACGGTTGAACATAATGGAATATACATTTTGTTGTGTGAAAATAAGCCAGAAAATTGTTATTGAATGATTTAAACTTTATATAGTTACTTGAAACAATTTTTAGAGAATAAATGTATGTACTTCAAGAGTTATAATATTAATTAGTTGTTTTGCCAGTTTTTTCAGCTAACATATAATAATAGTTAATTTCATCACCTTGTAGGAAATATCTTGCATTTTGTAATTACTAATATAAAGTTTTACACATCAAAATTAGAAAAAAAATCTTAATATGTGAATCAATAGACTTCATAATAATATAAGGTAAATTACTGACTGCATGGTTACCTTAGCATACAACCTACTTGTCGAAACCTTCCATTCTATAAATATTTGGTAGAGGTTCTTTCAATGAAACCATACCATTATTTATTAAATCAATAATGTAAGAACAGGTAAATTCATCGTCATCTGTAATCAAAGCACACTCTCTCCAGAAGCAGTCCGGCCAGAAAAATACTCAGTTGTCAACTTAAAAAGCGTATCCCAGTCATCAATAGGGACACAAAGGGTTACTAATTCGTTATTACTTTCAAACTGAAGGTTTATTTTTTGCGTTTTTTTTACATTTCATAAACAAAGAGAAACTTCAATTTTACGATTGAGAATAAAAAAGCGGAACTTAACTTACATAACCTCAAAAAACAAACAGTTGTGGTGTTATCGAAACCCGAAACGGAATTCATAAAATTTGTGATCCATTGAGATTGCCCTAGGGCAGCTTTGTGGCAGAACGAATCGAGTTCTAGTGTCGCACCAGTTTTACCAATGGAGAACGCTATTAGAAATATGACTTATGCCCGGTTTAATAAGCTCGGGTTACCCCTGCCTCGAGAGTTAACCCTTTGATCGGTCAGTCAAAATACGTTTATTCAAGATTTCTGGGGGGATGGGGTACATTTTTGTTATCTAGCTAAATAATTTATTTCGGGAAGTTATAAGGTTTTGCAACCTTCTTCAACCCTGGCTTTACTTAATTAATTCTCTAACATTTACAATATTAATAAAAAACTTAATTTTCCTATCTTTGGGGGGAATGCGGCTGCAGCCGACTTTTTTATTAATTACGTGCCATTCGGTCCAAGGTCAATATATTTGGACTGACATTAGATGGTAAGGGAAACCACAGAAAACCTTTACCCACGCAATGTACCGATATTTTTAACTTTATTATATATAATTTTATAAAAATGGTTTGACAATAGATACATTTGCTGGTTTCGCGCACTAACCGAACCTTACTCGGTTTTTCGGAGACGCTTTCTCCGCTTCGCACTTTCGGCACTATCACGTACTTTCGGCGCTACGCGCACTTTTTCGATCAGCGGATTAGGAGTGGTATGTCCTCTAGGTGGTTGAGGCCTTCATCAGGAGGGTCCTGAAGCACTTGGAGGATTCTGGAAGGAGGGAAAGGAAACCTTTTCTTCGGCCTTCTGCAGAGGACTCTACGTTGACAGTGCCACGGCGTCATGAGCGTCGCCCGGGCTTCGATGTTGCTTTGACCGGTGGGTGATACAGCGTTTTATAAAGCGGGATTAGAGTTAACCCTGCCCCACCATTTGGCTCGGGTAAACTCTCAAGTTAGCGGTTGTCATGCGCAAAATGCTAAAATGTGAAGATATGTATATATATATATATATATATATATATATATATATATATATATATATATATATATAAATAATAAATATCATATCCGATATATATTTTCAATGTGGACATGGATGAAGTGAGAGATATATTTGAAATTATTGATAACTTCCTAACAGATGATGAGGAAGACATTATTCAAATTCTGTTGACGCAAATATGCAGCGCAAAGAGATATTAGATTATTTTAATTTTAAATTTTCTATAGCGCGGGAGTTGCTTGCTGCTGGTACGTTGAATGACAGTGACAGCTCTGCTTACGATTCAGAGAGTGGTGATGACGAGGGTGACGATGATGTGCGCCCTCGAAAAAGAAGGCGAATAAGATCAGTTCCAGATCGGAGCTCTAGAAGAAAAAATGCTAAACATATGCCAGTTAATATGGCTGAAGAGCAAAAAACACGTTCAAAGTGTAGGTATCCTGGGTGTAAAATGTTAACTTTTGTGAAGTGTAAAACGTGCAATGTTTTCCTCTGTTTTTCAACAAGTAGAAACTGTTTGTTGAGGCACCTCGAGAACCTAGGGTTTTTAGAAATAGAATAGAGTCTTTAGATTACTGGAATTATAAAGAATTCATAGCACGTTTCCGTTTATCTAAAGATTCAACTGAAGATATCATTGAACTTGTGGGTAATCAACTTAGACATATTACAGACCGGTAAGTAGTCATTCATATACATACATGTGTATATATGTGTGTAATTAAAATAACACTACCTTATTAACTAAAATGTATTTTTTTAGAAATCATGCCCTCAGTCCTTTGACACAAGTACTCGTTGCCTTAAGGTTTTATGCTACAGGCAGTTTTGAAATTGTTGTGGGTGATTTTGTAGGAGTTAACAAATCTACAGTGTTTCAAGTTCTTAAAAAAGTATCCCGAGCCATTGGAGGGGTTGGGTCCTACGATAATTAAATTTCCAGATCAGCGATTAAAGGATTTAAAAAGAGAGTTTCTCGAAATTGCAAGATTTCCACATGTCATTGGAGCCATAGACTGTACAGTTGTGCCAATTCAATCAACAGGTGAAATATTTTATAAAAAAGTTGAAATTAAATGAGAATTTCACAAGATCCGAAAAGTAAAATTTCCTATTATTTTCTGAGCTATATCCAGAGATAACATGTCATCTTAAACAATATAAATTTTTCAAACAAATATATGTTATTTTTAGGAGGAGATAATGCTGAAAATTTTACTTCTTTTTTGATGTTCTTCCATTTTTCCCTCAGCTGCTTTCCAGTTCGTGAGATGTAACCAGATTCTGCCCATTCAAATGCCACTTTTTCCCACATACCATCCTTTTCTTTTGTGGTAACTGCATCAGTTTTTTTGTTTTCCAAAACGTGCTTGTAGGTTTCCACAAATGCAGTCAGTGCGTCAGTACAGCAACTTCTTCTTCCGAGAAGCTCACACTCCTTCTACTGCTGGCAAAATCCATTTTTAAATTTACTTATTTCTATTTTTCACAAAAAATGTGAGGTTATAGGTTTTGTTGTACCCGAATCATAGAAGAAAACACTGTTTTATGGACCGACTATTTCTTCTTTTATATATTTTTACAGTAATACGCCAGTGATCTTTGCATTTTAACCCGAGAGTTAATCCTCGAGGTAACTCGAGATATTTAACTCTACTTTATAAAATTGGGCATTAGGGCCAGTTGTATGAAGCTTAGTTAACCTAATGTCTATGGTTAACCCACGATCACAGCTATTAGAGTGTTTTACGAAACGTAGTCAAGAATTATTTTGGTTAACTCATGAGTTAACTATGCAATTTACTGAACCACCAAGGATGGTGGTTTAACTGAAGTTAATGGAATAACCTTCAAATTCTGATGTGACATCTTGGGCCATTTGCACAGGTTATACTTAGCGAAAGATAAGTGAAGCTTAACTTTAAGGTGACCTTAAAATCAAAATTTGGTTTGCACGGGTAATCAATTGAGTTTTAAGGTGTACCTTATGTATAACTTAGTTAAGCCTAATAATTGTGCCGCTTAAAGTTGACCTTAATGCCATCTTAACCTCAATCTGTCAATAATTTTAGTATTTGGCATGCGTGTTGTGTTGTGGTATTTGTCTTTTTTTTAGCTGTGGCTTGTCTTCATTGTTTATTGTCTCATGTTTGTGACTTTTATTGAAAAAAGAATTATGAATAATTTTGTTCATGACGATGACGATTAAGACGATCTTTCATGGAATCCCCAGAAGGATTTATCATAGAAATGAATATTTTGATAGCTGGGATGATTTGACATTCTTTTCGCGATTTAGGGTGACAAAACCTACCTGGCTAAACATTTTGAACCTAATTGAGGCAGAAATCGAACACCCTTATGACTTGTAAGCATTAATTATCGCAAAATTACGCTACAAAGTACCATAATATTTCTTTCCCTTTTTCAGTAACAATAGTGTGGCTCCTATCAACCAACTTTTGATTTTTTTACGGCTGTGTGCCACAGGAACACATTTATCTTGTGTTGCTGATTTTGGAGGAACACACCTTTCAACAGTATCAAGAATTGTGAAAAGAGTTGGAAGAGCTTTAGCTAGAAGAAATAGGTTTATTTGTATGCCTGAAAGATTGGAAGATATTACTAAGAACCAATTAGAATTTTATGAAATTTCTCGTTTTCCTCGTGTGATAGGTGCTGTTGATGGAACCCACATCAAAATCCAATCACCAGGTAATCAATGTACCTATGTCAAACTTTATATTTTATTTTAATAAAATCAAATTATTAGGTGGGGAAGATGCTGAGGTTTTTAGAAATAGAAAAGGATACTTTTCAGTAAATGTACAAACGGTGAGCAGTGCCAATTTAAAAATCTTGGATCTAGTGGCGAGGTGGCCAGGTTCTTCTCATGACGTTACTATTTTTAATAATAGTCGGCTAAAGCGACGATTCGAGAACAATGACTTTCCCAATTGTACATTGTTAGGTGAGTTTACTAAGAGTGTAGATACTATATTTGGCACCAATTAGAACTAATTTTTGGGCAATAAGTTTTCACTACTTTTTTTAGGAGACAGTGGGTACTACCTCAAACCTTATTTGCTTACTCCTTTACTACGGCCAAATACACGGGCAGAGCAGTTATACAATGAGGCGCATATAAGAACTAGAAATGTTGTAGAACGTCAAATAGGTGTGTGGAAAAGAAGATTTCCTATTCTTGCTTATGGAAGCCGTTTAAAACTGGAAACAACATTAGAGATAATAGTTGCTGCAGCAGTTCTCCATAATATTTGCATAGAAAATAATGAAGCAAATCCCCCTGATCCAGAAGATTTACAAAGATTTTTAAATATTATGGAGGAAGATGAAGTGCCACATATTGATGTGCAAGGCAATAATAATCATGGCTTTCAAACTAGGAGAGATTTAATAAATAATTATTTTGCAGAATTAGAATAGGGCTTATATAGCAAATTGAAAAAAACATTTTTTATTTCAGTTTTAAAAATAAGCTATTTATTGAAATTTTAAAATAAAAGTTTTTCAACTATTTCATTATTTATTTAAAGGAAGCAGAGCTTCTTTAACCCATTAATATATCTGTTAATTTGAAAAGATTAGTTGAGCACACCCCTTTAGTATACAGGGTATGCCATGAAGAGCTTAAACTAACTGTATTTTGTAAATTGCACAAAACTTGCATATACTTTGTAACACACCCTGTATATTGTGTGGCACAAATCAAACAAAGAAAAATTGTATAAAATTTTAATACTTCATACTATTTTACTACAACACATTAAATAGTCGACTTCAACTTTTTTAGCTGAACTTCTTTTGTTTCAAGTTCAGTGAGCAAGATTTTTTTCTGAATTTGAAATAATTCTTCCTCTCTTTCATCCTTTCTTTCAGAAATTTTGGTCTCATTTTCATAAAACTCCTGTTTTAGTTTTGCTAATTTCAAGTATTCCTCCGACAATTGGGATGAATTGAGTTGTTGAGTATTGGGTCTTCTTCTTTTTGTCCATTTGTGCTGAAGTGGCTCTGATGCACGTTTTCTTAAATTATTTTGTGAGAAAGAAGGGGCATCAACCTAAAAAAAATAACATTGAAATGTTCAATGAACCATAATACATCACTCTTGGAAGAACTTGGAGTGGCATGAATTACTTCCATTTTTTCCTCCTAAAAGAAAAATTTGGGTATTTACAACATATATAAATTGGAGGTGACAAGATTTCCTTACAGTCATACAATACTCTTTCTGAAGAGAGATATAATTTATTAATTAATGTAAATTAGAACATGGTGAACTGATGAAATATATCTAAATAATAAAATAGAAAAAATGATAATAAGACTTATGTAAGAGAACATAAAAATAAAAATCTGAGGATGGAGATTGAACATGGGATTTCAGATATAACAGATATTGGGTTCGCTTGAAACTGCGCTGTGGTTTTGTATGTGCTTCCTTCTACTGTTTGGACCTCTAGCAGTATTTTTGGCGTTTTGACCGTTAAAAACGCTTGTCACTCCCATATAAAATACAATAAACAAATAAAAGATAAAAGTACAAAAAGTGACGCTTACTATAATAATAGGAGATTCATCAACTACCGCCTCATTATTATTTGTACTTCCATCAGGCTAAAATGAAGAAACATTGTTAAATTAACAGAGCCAAAATACAGTTTATCTAACTTGAGAACAGAAGATATATATTTTCATAAATGAAACATTGAATTTATAAATAAACTGACCAGAATTGTAGCCTATGTGTAGGAATGGTCAGTTGGTGTTTGTATACAGATTGAGTCTGAATCAAACATATTTTCAATCCCATATACCGTTTTTGGGTTTATAATGTCTAATATTAAATCTGTCGATGGATCCTTTACCACTGTTTCTTGTGGCCCACCTCCTGTTTTAAAGATTTCCTTCTTTTCCTGTGCCACTTCTTTCCTACTGTTTTTTTTAATATTATCGTAAAGTTTCTTGAGAGACTCTTTTGTTCGTGGTATTCCTTCCGGAGATTGGCTATTAAATAGGGAAGTTATTTTAATCCACGAGTTTTCCTTTTCACGCCACGTAACTGCATCGGTCCTTTTATTTTCTATAATTGTTTTATGATTATATATTAGGTTTAAAAGAGTTGTCTTCTCTCGCCCAGTAAAATTTGGAGTCCTCTTTTTTCTAATATTATTATCATCACAATTATTAATATTCATTTTTATTAAACCACCAGTCACAAACAAAATCAACAATCAAACACAAAGCTTTGTTCGCGGTAAGGATTAAGCTTTGTTCGCGGACATGTCCGGTTCGGAACCGGTTCTGAATTATTTTGATCCGCGAACGATTTGAGAACTGTTTTAGGGAAATATCGAGTCACAGAAGATTTTCTTTCAAACACCCGCCACCTGATTCGATTTCTCCCCGCATCAGGATCACCAAGACTAAAATCATCCGTGTTGTCTCATAGAGCCCGACAAAGCGCGCCCCCCAATTAGTGGCTTAGCCTCGTAGCGTCGCGCTACCGTCCCGCATATCGGAAACAGCCGACTTGTCCTCTATGACACACTTCGCGTGTTCTGCCGACCGACGCACGATGTTGTCGCGGCAGCCGCAAAGAGCGTCCGCAGCAATAACTGGCTGCGTCTCAGTTCAAGCCTTTCGCAACATGGCATATATCCGCGCAACTGTGTTCTTTTGTTCGATGCTGCTTTATTACGACCACCGCCCCGAAATAAACGTTTTAGAAACCACTTAGCAGAAGATTCTGGATATCTCCTTTGATAGCATTAAGTTTAAATAGTGCTGCACCATGGTCATGTTTTTTATGCAGGAATATTAGGGAGTTTGTTGTTAGATGAAGAGAAATTTTTTCAATTTTTTTAGGATGAGTGAGGCCAGCTTCAATATTTTGGTCTCTAAAAATCTTTAGAAACCCACATTGTAAAGAATCAGTATACCAAATTCAGGAACCCTTTAGAACCAATTGAAATGATTGGTATTACATTGAGTTCAGAAATTTCAAATATAATAATATTGTTCATCAGTTATTCATTTATTATCTTTAAAATCAGTTTAATTTAAGTATTACTACTAGTCAACAAAGCAAAGTTATATTCTTCTTCTTGACTATCATCAGTAAAATTATTAACTGTAGTGTTGGCTGAGAAGGTAGCGTCGAATTCATCTGGTCGATACCCCGATGGCGATGGTGACTGGGCATGTTGTGCAGTTGATACTGTTGTCCAGTTTGATATCCGCGTGACTGCAATGGTGTTGATTGAGTCTGTTCCCCGAACCGCATTTCGGTAATGATATTTATAACTTTGCTTTGGAATGCTATAGTCTGTAATTCCGTAAAGCCGTCCAAAGAAGGCAAAATTCCTTTAAAAAATGATAAGTGGCGGTTTTCTTTCTCATGCAACGCTTCTAACGTTTGCGCCTCGAAATCATCTATTGCTTGGTTTGATCTCTTGCGGCTTGCAGGCACGTAGCGAGAAGATCCTGGGGGTAACGAGGACATTTCTTTTGCATGAGATGGAGAAGATGATGTTGTGTTTTTGTTTCGGTCCGTTTCTTCAGGCACCATTTCAAGGCTACTGTCAGTTATATTTTGGGCAATTTTCAACAAAAACTGCAACTGATTGTAATAATGATATTTTTTAAATTGTTTTGCCTCTGATCCAGACGAACTGTTTTCTTTTAATTTTTTTACACATCGAAAAAAGTTGTCCCTCACGGTTCTCCTTTTTTTCACGACCTCAATACCTGCAAAGAAAGAAAAAAAATGAATATTAATCTATGATTGCAGATCTAAATGAGCCACACCCTGTTCAATTTTTGTGTTTCTATTTCAGGTACTTGTGGAAATTCGATAAACGACTTGCATTTCAAATTTAAACGTGGAAGAGCAACAATTTCAAGAACTATTTCGTCAGTTTGTCAAGCTATATGGAAATATGTTCGACCACAGTACATAGAAGAGATCACAGTAGAAAAACTACAAAATATTGCATTAGATTTCGTTCTCAAAGCCAACTTTCCTCATTGCTTTGGGGCAATTGATGGGAAACATATACGTTAAATAGAACCGGTAAAAAGTGGCTCTCTGTTTTATAATTACAAAAATTATTTTTCAATTGTTTTGCTAGCGGTTGTTGACTCAAATTATAAGTTTGTTTTTGTCGACGTGGGAGCATATGGAAAGGAAAGTGATTCTACTATTCTCAGAAACTCGACGCTTTACAAGATTTTAATGAGAAATGAATTACCATTGCCTGTTTCTCAACCACTTGGAAATGATCGTAATAACGAGCCACCAATCCCATACGTACTTGTCGGTGATGATCTCAACGTGAAACAAAGGGTTTATAATTATCGCCTTAGCAGAGCTCGTAGATACGTGGAATGTGCATTTGGGATCATGGCAAATAAATGGCGCATTTTACATAGGCCAATTGTTACAATTGATTAACTATTAATATCGTGAAAGCATGTTGTGTTTTACACAATTTTGTTATACAACATCATGGTTTACGACAACAAGGCAAAATGGCAAAAAGTATGTTCCCACAATTGAGACCCCACGTCAATGGAGAATCATTAGCCGTAAATTTTATCAGAGATCAATTTGCTAATTACTTCATGAGTCCGGAAGGGGCTTTACCGTGTCAGTTGAAAAAGATATAAAATTAACTTATAAAAGATATAAAATAACTTATTAATCATAATAAATAACAACTCACCAATCTTGTTCTTTTTTTGGTCCTCAAATTCCTCGTAATCTTGAAATATTATTTTACATACAGCTGCCCATTCATTCGCTTTACGAAATGTATCACTGTAGTGTTCGTGTGATTTATCCCATATAATGGATCATTCGTGGACCAAGGATATGAGAAAATCTATATCGATTTCCTGCTCACTCATGATGTTAAAAAATGTCGTTACGCTCGTCTAGCTTCCTCCTCTAGCAGTGGATCACTGTCCGTCGTCGCAGCGGAGCTCCGACAACAAAGCGCATCACTTTCCCTCTCGCTTCGTCCGTCGATCCGTTGAATTGTCGCGCACGACGACGCTACGGTCTGATGGGTCATGTAAAAAATATATGGAAACCGACGCAGCGACGACGCAACGCACTAATGGGGCCTCGCTCTATGTTGCTAGCAAAATTCAAATCTGCTCACAACAGACATAAGAAACTTGCTTGGTAGTATCTATATATATATATATATATATATATATATATATATATATATATATATATATATATATATATATATATATATATATATATATATTCATATACTTATATATATGAAGTGAACTAGGACATTTATTTGAAACTAATCAAACAAACCTCCTACCGTCTGGGGTAGATGTTGATATTTCGATGCTTCGCGAACTATTATAACCAGCTCCGCTAGGAGGTTTGTTTGATTAGTTTCAAATAAATGTCCTAGTTCAGGGATGGCGAACCTTTTTTGATGTCCGTGCCACAAAGTCATAAAAATTCTTTTTTAAATAGGTAACGTGCCACAATAAAATTTCATTCGAAATGTTAACGTGGTGAAACTATACGTAAGTATAATTAAATAAACAAATCAAAGCAATTCTTCTTCAAACAATTTTTTATTAATCAATGTTTTACAATAATAAATATGCTAGAAGCAATATTCACGTTAAAGACAATTATTTTTAATGTGATTTTTTTGTTGCTGTACACAAGATGATAAAAATTAAAAATCTGGTTCATATTCAGTTAATTTTCAACAGTACGCATGCAGAGCTCGACTCATCCGTCATTTTCTCCCTATATTTATTTTTTATAAAATTTAAATCTGAAAATAGAGATTCACATGCCCACGTCGATGAAAATATTGATAAAATTGCCCTTGCTAATATTTTTAAACAATTAAACGTGTCAGGAATTGAATTCCATGTAGTTAAAATTTCATCTTCTGCAATTTTACTTATTTTATCCAATAATCGATTACTTTCAATAATTTCTAAATCATTCCTTAAATCAACAAATTTTTGAATCCATATGGTACTTGATTGAAATTCAACTAATTCCATTTCTAATTCATTAAAATTTAACCACTGAAGGACTTTTAAATTCAATTTTTCAAATGGTATTGTATCAGGATATAAAATATATTTTAAAGTTTCTTCAAATTCTTTAAACTGCGTAAATCTTGTAGAAAATTCCTGAATCAGGGATTGAATTACCATTGAAAACTCTTTCGTTAATGACTCTTCATTTGGCTTTTCGTGACATTCACTGAAAAAAAAAATTTTGTATTCGGAAAATATTTATATGAATTAGAAAGAATATCACGATTAAAAATCTGTAATTTGACTTCGAACGCTTTGAATAAGTCAAACATTATAATGACCGTTTTATTACCACCTTGTAGTTTCATATTTAATTCATTTAAGTGAGAGCATAAATCAGTGAAAAAATGTAACTTTGCTAGCCATTCTACATCCAATAATTGATTGTATTGGTCAATAATGTTCTCATTATTTAGAAATAATCTTATTTCCTCCAAACAATCTACAAATCTTGCATTTTCGCGGCTTAACCAGCGTACATTATTGTATAAAAGTAAGCTATTGTACGACGAGTTTACTTCTTTTAACAATTCTTGAAATTTTCATCTGAGGGAAAGAAAGGATATTTTTAATTTTGTTTTGTGCGTGCCATCAAAATCTTCAAACGTGCCACTTGTGGCACGCGTGCCATAGGTTCGCCATCCCTGTCCTAGTTCACTTCATTTTATTGCCACGAACGTGTGTCGTTAACACGAAGAATTCTGTTTTCCATATATATATATATATATATATTATATAATATATATATATAAATATATATATATATATATATATATTATATACATAATGAAAAGAAATACTACAATGAAACATTTATACAGCAATTCTTATGTACTTATCTATAAAAAAGGAAGAAGTTTTGCAAGGAGATAATACTTAATACCATTAAGTCATTGATTACCAACATTATGTTTGAATTTCGTAAGGCTCATATGCAAAACACTTGGATAATCATTCAATGTTTCGTTCGATATAAATATATATATATATGCCTAGCTTCCTTCAAACTTGTTAGTTTGGTGCATTGCCAATGTGAATGAATCAATTATATTTTTATCATGAATATTTGATCTCTTAATTGATAGTCTGGACTTTGTGATAAGACTAGTTTTCGTAAAAAGTTAATACAATCATTCTATAGAGCTTTAATTCCAATAAGTATGGACATAGAGTATAAAAATGCTCTAAAGTAATTAGAATACCATTTATTTCCATAATAATGTAGTAACAATTATATACATCATATATAAACATCCAAACACTTTATAAATACCTTAATATAACAATCAACACATATCAAAAGTGTAACAATAATTACCTTTATATACACAAAGAAATTACATGTAAAATATCGCTTCTTGAAATTTGATATAAATGAGCTGCTCAGCACAATAATGGCCTAACCCACAAAATATCAAAAGTGGGGTTACTACTGTCATCAACGATAGTGGCCTAACCTTATTATTGACGTTGTACGATAGAATGAAATGAATCAGTAGTTCTTTCATTCACATAATTGCAATATTTTTATATGGAAGATGCGGCCCAATATCATTTGAGCCACTGTAGTTGCTTGCAATTATTCAATACAAAAGTGGCCTATAATCACTTAGGCCACTATACCTGTAAAAATACAAACAATATGAAAAACCTTTTGGGTCGTTCGTTAAATTTTGTGGTTATGTTTATGTTTTATTTTACTTCCGTTGTATCCTTGTGACTATTTTTATTGTGTAGGTGTTAATTTCATCTGAAAAAGGGGTAAGTTTCTAATTTTTATCTAATAGATGGCTTAACAATCTGAATACTTTTTATATATTTTATCATAACTGTGTTTTCTTAGGTTCGGTTATATTCTTAACGAACAATAATCAATTAGTTTGAAGCATATTGACATAGTGATTCACCATAGTCGAGGAACAATGTTACAGTTATTTTTGGGGATAGCAAAATAATGCACACAACACAGCGGAATCGTTTTAACTTGTTTATTATTGTAATTAGGAGAACAAGCGTTTTACACTTTTACATGTGTTTCATATTTATTTATTTATAACATAACCCTACTTCTTCTTCTTCTTCTTCCCTAGGAATACATCGGAATACAATAGTACAAGTTTTGAGTAAATACACTGTTGCCAAATATAGTAAATGTTAACACTCCTCCTCGATTTGAAATGTCCAATACATGAAAATCGCTAAATATACTTATATGGCACCCTAATAACAAAACTCAAACAATACAAATTTCATTCCTTAGATTCAGAAATATGTCATTACCCAAAGATTTTGTTAAAATATCAGCCAAATTTTGTTCAGATGATACATACTCCATTTCAAGTTCTTTCTTTGAAATTAAATCTTTTAGATAATGATTCTTTATATCAATGTGTTTAACCCTTTTTGAATTTTCATTACTTTTAGATATCAAAATTGAACTTTTATTATCGCAAAATAAAACAGTTTTGCCATCTAAATTAAAGTCTTTTTAAATTCCCTTAATGTTTATCAGGTCTTGAGCTGTCTGCGCCGCAGCCACATATTCAGCTTCTGCTGTTGACAAAGCTACACAAGTTTGCTTTTTCGAAAACCATGATATGGAGTTGTTTCCATATAAAATAATACACCCACTTACACTTTTCCTGTCTTTTTTATCTGTGGCCCAATCAGCATCTGAAAACCCTTTAAGTATCAATTGACAATCTGTGTTTTTATAATAAGTCAACACAAGTTCCTTAGTTCCTTGCCAGTACCTTAAGACTCTTTTCCCAGCCGTCCATGTTTCATTAGTTGGACAATCTAGAAACCTGCATAAATAAGATACCGCATAACTAATATCCGGTCTTGTAGTTGTTGTTAAGTACATCAATCCTCCAATTAGCTGCCTATAGGGTATATTAATTAATACTTCACTGTCTTCATTATATTGGAACCCTTTTTCTATAGGCGTTTTCTTTACTTTACACTCCATCATGTTAAAATAAGTCAACAACTTCTCTATAAACCTTCCTGATCAATTTTGATCTTGTCCTTTGTTCTAGTAATCCTCAGTCCCAAAAAATATTTAACCTCATTTAAGTCCTTAGCCTGAAAATAACTTTTTAATAAATTGACAGTCTGATTTACATCAGTTTCATCCCCAATTAACAAAAATTAGAACCCAAACCCTTTTGTTGAAATATAAACAACAATCATACATTGATCTACTAAAATTATTTTTAGTAGCAAAGTTATTAAATGTATTGTTCCAGACTTTCGGAGATTCTTTGAGTCCATATAGTGCCCTATTCAGTTTCAAAACCTTTGAATTCTTTAATTTAACACCGGGCGGAGGGTAAATATAAACTTCAATTTCTAGAAAACCATTTAAAAATGCGGTTGGTATATCCATTTGCCTTATTGCCCAATCCTTCTGTAATGCAATAGACATAAGCAGCTTTATTGTTGAACTTCTAGCCACTGGTGAATAATTGGGTTCAAATTGATCCTCCTTCTTAATTTGAAACCCTTTTGCTACCACTCTAGCCTTTCTTGTACCGTCCTCTTTTGTCCTAAGAACCCATTTAGTTTCAATAGCTTTCATATTTTCTGGCAAATCTGCTTCAGTCCATGTATTTAGCTTTTTATGTGAATCTAACTCTTTTCTTATTGCATCACTCCATTCTATATCTTTTATTGCATCTCCATAGTTTATAGGATCATGTGCTTCTGCAGATATTAGGTAATAGGCTGTGAAGGTTTCATAATCGCTTAAATGTTTTGGTAATGTATTTTTTCGTCCTTTACTCGTTGTTTCAACTTTTGGCATACAGTCATCAAAATTTTCCGAGCTCGTACTGCCAGTTTCATCATTATTCACGTCATTGCTACCTTCATATATGTCATTGTCCTCTTCAGGGTCCTCTTGAGTTTACACCTTTATTTCATTAATGCCTCCAAGTAGATCATTTTCATACTCTATCTCTGCTATAATCTGATTTTTATTCTCTCTTCATTAACTTCTCATAATTTGGTCAAAATTAGTTACCCTTTCATCAAACCTCACATCCCTAGAACAAAAAATCTCATTACTTTCAAAATTCCACAGTCTATAACCTGCTCCTGTATATCCCATCATTATACACGGTTGTGCCCTTCTTTCCAGTTTGCTCTGCCTTGGTAAAATCACTGCCCAAGCCTGACTTCCAAAAACTTTTAATTTTGATAAGTCATTTTTCTTATACCATCTTTTCGCTGGGGTCTCCCCATGATTGGCTTGAGTAGGCGTCCTATTTAGCTCGTAGGCCGAGCATAAGATAGCCTCTCCCCATAACTCCCTTGGCAGATTTGTCTCAGCAAACTTTGTTCTGACTTTGTCCAATAAGGTTCTATTCATTCTCTCTGATACTCCATTTTCCTGTGGTGTGTATGGCATTGTATATTCCAGCTCAATACCTTTCATTCTACAAAACTCTTTAAAATAATTAGAAATAAATTCCCCACCATTATCGACTCTAATTCTTTGTGTTTTCATATTATGTTGGGTTTTAATTAATTTTATGAACTCAATTATATTTTCATCACCCTCACTTTTGTTTCTCAATAACTTTACCATAACAAAATGTGAATAATCATCCACTAAAACTTGAAAATACTTGTAACCCTCAGCAGTAGGTGTCGCCACCGGACCTGCTATATCAGAGTGTATCAACTGACCAATCTTTGTTGTATTTTTAAAACATTTATGAAATGGTTTACGTGTGCCTTTACCTTCCATGCAAATTTTACATATTTCTGAACTAAAAGGTAACCCTAATTGCTTTAAACTATATCTATTAACATGCCCTAACCTTCTATGCCATAAATTCTCATCTACACTTTCATTTATAAGAGTAACTTCTTTTGTTTGATTAATTGGTTTTAAATAATTACATTTTTGATTCTGGAAATCAACATTTAAATAAAATAAATTATTATTAGCACTACACTTAAACATAGTTCCATTTCTATCTAAAATAGCCTGCCTGTTACCCTGATCATCATTAACAAAGGTCACTTTAAAATCTTTTTCGATTAATTTATAGACAGACATAAGATTGTGTGAAATACCGTCAACAATAAGTGCTTTTATAGAAATGTCATTACCTTAGCATGTTCCTTTTAGCGTCCCCTCATGCGTGGCCCCATGATTTTTCGCTGTACCAATCTTGACCTCGTCAATTGCATGTATATCGACCATATACTTTGCCATCTCTCCCATAACCATATGCTGCGTGCATCCAGAATCCAATATAAAGGGGGGTGTACTACATGTAGTTTTCAATGCTGCTGTTGAGGCTGCTGTACTGCTACATAAAGCAATAAAAGCAATTTCTTCTGCCTTATTCGACTGCGACTTCTGCCTGCCATCACTTTGCCTTTGACCATGCTGAGACCATTCTTTGGAACTTGAACCACGGAAATTTGCCCCTCGACCATAACCTCTGCCTCTAAACTTGTTTTGTCTACATTCTGACATTTTATGTCCGGGCTTTTGACACTTGTAACATATGAAATGTTGAGTTGTATTGAAAGACATTTCGCTTACAATTCCAGACTGCCCTTGCTTCGCTTTAAACTTGATTTCTTCATCCAACAGTCTTGACTTTACAAAGTCCATTTTTATGGTAGTATTCATGGTCTCTATGGCCGTGATTACTGACTCATATTCTTCATTTAAAGACAGCAATAAATGGCATACCTTGTCCTCTTCCTCCAGCTTGGATCCAGCATTCTCCAGGTCTCTAATTAGTGTGTCAAAAGTTAAGAAGTGGTCCTCCAACTTATCACCTCACTTCAATTTCAGTGTAAGCAGCTTACGTTTCAGTGTCAACTTTGTAAATACACTTTTCCTTTCGAAGATATCCTCCAAGGCCTTCGTCATTTGTCCCGCTGTTTTTGCATCCTCAACTAAGTCTAAGTGTTTATCTGTTAAACATTGCACTATGAGGCTCTTGCCTTTAGAATCCTTAGCCTTGAATTCCAACTTGGCCTTTTTTGTGTCGAAGTCTTCCAGAGTTTTTACTGCGACTTCTGAAATCTGCCTCTCTTCGAGCAATGTAACTACTCGAAATTTCCAATTGTTAAAATTGGTAGAGCTTGTGATTTGTGGAAAATTAACTACTGCACTGGCCATTTTGCTTAATGTAACCACTTACTTTATTTTCCTTATTCCCTTCTAGTGCTCTGGGCCCATAACCTGTTACAGTTATTTTTGGGGATGGCAAAATAATTCACACAACACAGGGGAATCGTTTTAACTTGTTTATTATTATAATTAGGAGAACAAACGTTTTACACTTTTACATGTGTTTCATATTTATTTATTAATAACATAACCCTACTTCTTCTTCTTCTTCTTCCCTAGGAATACATCGGAATACAATAGTACAACTTTTGAGTAAATACACTGTTGCCAAATATAGTAAATGTTAACAAACAAAACACCACTTTTGGTGAATATTTCTTATATTTTCTGCTACGTTGCGGATATTTTTATTCGTATCCAAAATTCAAAATTTAATTTGTTTTTTTTCGGAGTTATTAAAGTACGGTTTAAAGCCATTAATGAAATATTGAATCTTTTATTATACAGAGTAGCCTATAGAAATTTGAAATGGATACAGAGCTTTAATTGGTAATCGTTTTTATAGTAGCTGAACTTTGTTTCAGAAAGGATATGTCAGATTCCAGCGTAAGAGAATCCTCCGAATTCGAGGATTCTGGATCTGAATACATTCCGTCTGATGAAGAACGCAGGTTTTCTTCTCCTGAACATGAAATAGCGAATGAAAATGCTACTAATACGGTCCCTGGTCCTAGTCACCTTCACGAATTTTTGTCTCTTAAAGAAAAAAGAAAGCTAAGTAGAAAACGACTACGACATCATTCCGAATGGAAAAGAGTGACGGCAAAAAAGACTAGAGCTGCAGGTCAAGAGTATTTAAATGTAGTAGGTCAGCTTGTTCCTGCAAAAAAGTTTGATCATGGTGATTGCACATGTCATAAAAAATGTCATAGTTTATTCACACTAGATGAAAGGAAGCTCATTTTTAATAACTTCTATAAACTGAAAAATTTTGATTTACAGAAAGCTTTTATTTTTGGTAAAATAAAAGTTGAATCCAAATTATGAACATACAGCAGAATAGCGCTGACCGATTTGCCAAGACAAAATACTCGCATATACCTACTACCGAAATCTGACGTGGATGTTATCGTTTGTAAAACTTTTTTAAAAAAAGTTTAGGAGTCTCGGAAGGAAGAATTTCTCGGGCAGTTAGATTAAAAAATTCAAGTAATTCAACTGAGACTACCGCTCCATTGGATATAAGAGAAAAACAGCCATGTAACAAGAAGACCAGTGAAGAAGCGGCGAATGGTGTGATAACATTTATTATGAAATTTCCTACTTATAGAAGTCACTACAGAAGAACAAATAGTCCTAGTGCTCAATATCTTTCCCCTGACTTATGTATTTCAAAAATGTATAGTCTTTATAAGGAAGATATGGGAAATAACGCAGTATCGAGATTTATATTCAGTAAAATATTTGCTGAGAAATTTAATTTACATTTTCGACAATCCTATTCAGACACATGTAAAAAATGTGATGCTTTTAACGTTAAGTTACGGCACGGTACACAAATAGAAAAGACTCAAGCCGCACTTCAGAAGCAACTTCATTTAAGGAAGGTCGAATCTGCACGGTCTGGTTTACAATTTTTGCCCAAAGTTTGGACAATGATACCACAATATTTGCATTTGACCTCATGAAGACATTACCCACACCAAACCTAGCTACAGGTATTGTTTACTATAAACGTCAGTTATGGGCATATTGCTTGGGTGTTCATAATTTGACAACTAATCAAGCATACATGTATACATGGCATGAAGGATTAGCATCTCGTGGGCCACCTGAAATTGGTTCCTGTCTGTTACATTTTTTCAAACATTTTGTAACCACCAAAAAAGTTATTATGTATAGCGATCAATGTGGAGGGCAGAATAGAAATATAAAAATTGCTGCCATTTGTAATTATGTAACAAGTTCGAACCAATATAATATTGAACAAATTGACCAGAAATTTTTAGTGTCCGGTCACTCATACTTACCGTGTGATAGAGATTTTGGGGTGATTGAAACAGAAAAAAAATATCATGAAAATATTTACGTACCCGATGATTGAGTGAGAGTCATAACATCTGCAAAGAAGAAACATCCTAAATTTCAGGTAATTAAAATGACCGAAAATGATTTCAAATGCACTAAACAGTTAGAACAGTTAATAACAAACAGAAAACGAGACGATAACGAAATAAAAAACGAAAAAAGACAAGCAGAATGGTTGAAATACAGTTGTGGATACAGTTGTGTAAATCTCACCCTTATAAAATATTTTATAAATATTCGAACGTGGACGATGACCTTATAGCTCCATTTATGTCTGTAAATGTCGTAAAAAGAAAAACTAGAAATTCAGATTTACAGAACACTGAACTGGATTTGCTATATCCTCAAGGACGAACAATAGAACAAAATAAAATAAAAGATTTAGAGTCTCTGTTTCCATACATTCCAGAAATTCATCATTCATTTTATAACAATTTAAATACCAATGACGTTGCTGTAGATTGTTCGGTAGTGCAACGATGGCAACAGCGCATCAACGGTTGTTTACCACTCTAGACAAACCCGACCCAAAGGTAGAAACAGTATCCGCCTGACAGCCGCCGAGAAACCTTATAATTTTTACAGTCCACTATCATTATCACAATTATTATAAACCATCAGGCTGGTGCATTTATGTTTTACATTATCCTAATTACACAACTTCTAATTATAGATGATGTTGACTGTGCTTCAGATGACGAAGTCTTGGAGGAAGTGACAGATATCTAAGTGGATGCGTGTATGGTTACTTGCCCAAACCACAGTTGGAAGTCAATTTTTGGTTTTTTTTATGCAATAGTGGCCCAAACCACAGAAAATTTTTTAGTTTTTGGAATTTTCAGCAATATTTTCATTGAAACATTAGCTTCTACTTTATTTATTTAGGATATAATCAAAGTTCATTCAAAATGTTACGTAAAGTTGAAATAAAAAATTTGAAAAATTTACTCATTCTTTCCTTACGTTTATTTCCTTTGAGTGTCTTAGGCCGTTATTCCACTGAGCAGCTCATATACCAGTATATTAATTCATGTTTAGATAAATCAGCCTTGATGACAAAGAAGTGTATTTAACTTATATAACAAAAACATTTTTATAATAAAAGAATGGAACCAAATTTCATCACAATTTATCATTAATAAAATATGTCATAAGGTTTTATCTAATTTTACGAAGAACTTATATGGGGTTAATACATTTAACTAAAATGGTATCTGTTCATCACTTCATAAACAACTCTATTATCCTGATCTGGCATCATCCTCATTTCTAACTGCTATTTCTTAATCATCGAGAGGAGCTGCTACATGTTCTATTTCAGGAAAAAAATGTAAAGAAAAATTGTGCAGTCCCTCATAAAGTGCACTATAGTTGCAATGTTTCTGAATTTTATATGAGTTGTCGTAACTTTTGCTTCATTATTCCAAAATAATGTTCTAAAATTAACCTATTGGTAAACCGTAATAAATTGAAGTTATTTAGGTGGCTAGTCAGATGTCCACTATCCCTAGAAGGTGTTAACAAAAGCCCCAAGTAAGGATACCCACTGTCGCCAAGGATATAATTTAAATCAGTGGATTCCTCAGATGAAGTTTCATATGAAGGGGATCTTCTTAGTACTCTGCCATCATGTACTGAACCAGGAAAAAACACAAAGATGTCACAAATTCTCCGCCTATGGTCACATACCATTTGATCCTAGAATAATGTTCGTGTTAATACTTTAAATTTCATTAAAAAAGTACGGCAGTGTTATCATTGTATATATAAATTTTGTTTTAATATTAGAATAATCTTTTTCACATTTACTTGTGTATTTACAAATTCATGAAGTGATACAAATTAAACTATAAGAGTCATTTAAACATATTAAAACAATGGTTAAAAATAACAATTTACACATTTATTATAAGAAATAACGCATGACGCACGTTTCGGTGGAACTTCACCTTCTTCAGATGTTAATCTGAAGAAGGTGCGTCATGCGTTATTTCTTATAATAAATGTGTAAATTGTTATTTTTAACCATTGTTTTAATATGTTTATTAATTTACACCAAGTATCGGCCCAATCAATCCAAAAAGAGTCATTTAACATTACCTGGATTGAATAGAAGTTCTATTTCAATGAGAATCTAGATCATCTCCTAGCTTTTCAATTCTGATATGGGTACCATCGATCACCCATATTACTCCTGGAAAGTTATGTGCTCTAAAGTGAGCTTGAATTTCTTTTCTTTTCTTCATCAGTTGGCCATGTAATAACTTCCGGTGATAAATTCTTCAAAAAATTAGTTATTCTTCTGATAATCTTGTAAAAGGTTCTTTCAGTTATGTTGAACTTATCCGATACATCCCTGAACAACTCCATTTGATGCAAACCATAAAAAAACAGTAATACATTTCAGTGCACTAACTTTTGGAGCATCTCCTTCTTGCCAATTATGATACTACTCTGAATCAGCGAATCGTTCTGCCAATTCTTGTGTCATTTGTAGGTTCAACCTCAACCTTCAACCTCATAATGTTCTTCATTAAATTGGGGAACAGTTTCCTCAAAGTAATCAACATTCTTTGGAATTTCAACTATATCCAAGATATCTTCAAAGTCTTCATCGATAGATAAAAATGATCAGACATGACGGGAATCTTTACTGAAAAATACGTATATTTTATTATAAGATTGAACTGAAGATAAGAATAATCATATAACTTACCGATTAAATCAAATATTTTCACGTGTAACTCCGAAAATACCAACACAGACGAAATCAAAATACGAAATATAGAAATGGTAGTACAAACTGAACCTAACTTTCAACTGTCAAAACAAAACAATAAACAATCGTGAATGCGCAAGTCTCGAACTAAAAAATCCTACCTCGATCACAAGGACTGCTAGAACCGGTTCCGAACTGATTCGGAATCGGTTCTATTTTGTCCGCGAACGCAGAACTGGAACTAAAAATTCAGAAGCGGGACTCTGTGTCGTATTGAATTGTAAATCGCCAGATTTCTATACCACTGGCACTCCGTGTGCACGTAAAATAGCTTTCTATCTACGAAAGCGATCGACTTCGGGCGAGGTGTATAGACGTGTCGTATTCTATTTTGGCAACAAATTAAGCTGTCAACAGTGTCGATGTTCTGTCCTTTTTTAGTACCGATTTATTATACCTTGTCTTGCTTGGATTCCCTCTCTAGCAATGTGGGCCACGTATGGAATGTTCATATCATCCCGTCTCTCTGCTGGAGGTGGAGGTATTTCAATCTCATCATTAAGCCTTCCTTCCGTGCAAATTTTATGCAATATAGCACATGCGTTGCAAATATTTCCAACTTTTGTGGAAGAATATCTTAATATTTTGAAAAGGCATAAAAATCTTGATTTTGAAACCCCTATACATCTTTCTACACCAGGGGCGCCGAAACTTTTTAAAACCGGGTGTTGAGTTGTTATAGCCAACCCCCTCTCCACCCATTGCTGTCTTATCGAATCTTAATCTTATTTCGAAGATCGAAATGTATTAAAAATTGCAATCTTTTTGACAAAGGGTACATAGAGAAAATAATTTTCGGTTGCATTTGTAACAAATAGACGTTTTTTATTGCAGTAAAGTCCTCAAATCACATCTTTTGATAGAGCAAACACATTAGTGCGTGGTGTATTTCTCACAATGAATTAATCTATGAGTTTGTCCATATCAATTTTATCTGCAGATACGCCTTTTTAAAGTCGAAAAACTCCTCTCATTCGTACAAGAAGATGCTGGTATCGTCATTAATAATTTTACGAATCGAACGAATTCTGGAACAAACTTTAGCACTATGAATTTTGTCGCAAAAATGCCACAATATCTCCCAGACTCTTCAATTGAACTGCTTTTCTGCGAGCCAAATCTAAGAAAGTATTTCGATCGCCAACTAGAGGATCTTTTTTGAAATCATTCTGATAGAATTCGACTATTTCATCTATACGAGAATCCTCGCCCAACACAAAAGCTTCAAGAGAACGAAAAAACTTGGCAGAATCTGTTCCGAATCAGATTTTGAGAGATGAAAGAACTTGATCGTATACTTCGTAATAAATTTTTTTGTACATATCTTTTGGAGTGTTGAAAACATGGTTTTCAACTTCGGAATTGTTATCTAAGCGCTTGGGAATTCTTTTCCGTCGTGGTAATTGCGCTTCTTCGATATCGAATTTTTGAACTTTTTCATTTGTTTCATCCCAAATTTTTTCAAATTTTTTGTCGCGAGATAATTTTAGAGAGTACGATACAGCATCCACTTTTTCTAACGAATCAATTACGCTAAGTTGGGAATTTTGCAAAGCTTCATTCAGATTTTCAATCTTATGAATTATTTCAATGATCATTGTCAACATAAACACAAATTCGAAAGTTTCCTTTTGTTTCAAAAATCCACTTGCTTTGGCCGAGGCAGCGGAATCAGTTGATGGACTCGATGCTAATTCATCAAGAAGCCTCAGCAGTGACCCGTAGTTGACAGAAACAGTCCTCAGAGAGCGGATTTTCATCGTCCACCTGTAACAAAATGTATATTGTATATAACAGAAAATTTCTAAAATGAAAATTACGTTCATTCACCAAAAAAATGTTTACCTAGTCATACAATAAGCGACGATAGCAACGATTTTTTTCGTATCATCTTCTGATTCGTCGATTTGTATCTGTTTGAACAGAGCACATCGTTTTGGCGAGTCTCTGACATAATTAATAATGTCCCTGAGCAGCCCAATGAAATTCCTCGCTGGAATAATTTTGTTCAATGCATCCTGCACGACAAGGTTTAAATTGTGCGCGTTGCAATGTACAAAAAGTGCTCGTGGTTCGATTTCTCGGACTCGGCTCTGCAATCCAGATACCCCGCCAGAAACATTCGCAGCACCATCGAAGCATTGGCCTCTGCATTTAGTGATCGGTATTCCGAATCGGGTAAAAACATCTATCACAATGTTGATCAAAGTTGATGCGGTTGTATTCGTTGTTGAGTAAAAGCCCAGAAAGAATTCTCTGGACTCCAGATCATCAGACGTCACTCTAACGCAGATTGAAATCTGTTCCGTGTTCGAAATGTCGGGAGTTTCGTCGATTTGGAATGCATAGAATTCCGCACGTTTTATCTCGTCGATATTGTCTAACAGAATTTTTGTGGCCATCAGTTCCTGAATTTTATTTTGTATGTCGCTGTGGAGCCACTTATTCCCAGGTCGTTGTATCCACGATTCCAACTCCGAAACGTCTGTCGCTCGCTCTCTTAAAATTCTCATGAAATTTGAATGTTGTTCTTCGTGGCCACGGAGCGGCAAACTTTGTTGCGCTAAGATTTTGACGGTACAGAAGATTTTTCGGAGTGCCGTGCGGTGGTCTATCATTTGCTTTCTTGCTGCAGTAGACAAGTGTATTACAACACTTGTTTTGTTGTGCTTGTCAAGTGCTTCGGAATTCTGCATGTGGAACGAACTCGTAGAATGTTTCTTGATCCTCGCAGCTGCATTGGTCCACGATGAAAATCCATTTTCCACCCACGCCAAACGTGACTGTTTATTGTGCGATGTGTCAGGTTGTTGCTGCAAGCTTCAGTACAAATAGTGCAAAGCGCCTTTCTATCTTCGCTGAGATCCAGCCATGGGTTTTCTTCCTTCCACTTTTTGAATGCTAAGACTGTTGGTTTGATATCTGGAAATAGATTTATCGATGAGATTTCTTTCAAATATTAAGTTTTTTCTGACGTAAAATTCGAATATTTTATAACGTGAGTGGTTCCCACAAGTTGCATTGTTTAATCATCAAAAGAAGTGTGAATCTCTGCTGTTCTTCAAATTTTTCTTAGCATATTTTTTTTTCTCGGTACCTGTGCCAATCAGTATCTTATACGGAGTTTGAAAGTTATGAATTATATTTCTTACTTCATTAAATAATTACTTGTCAGACGTAAATATTCAAAATCTTGTAAAAATGACTCAATTATAATTTCACTGTTTTTTTATCATTAAAAAAATAATTTTATAATAAAATGAAGGTCAAAAATTACTCATTATAACATTGCTCGTTTATCATTATTTCCGTTCGTTAAGTACTATATTGTACAAAAACTTTCAGATTGATTTAAGGGATGTAAGGAATTATAATCATTCAATAAAATAGTTATTTATTGCAGTCATAGTTGCAGGATCTTTGAAAATTGTAGGATTTGCGACAATTTTTTAAATAAACTTACGATTTTTTGATGCAGAGGTACTCTCAGATGAAACACTTTTTTTTTGTAGGTATTTCAACAATAGGATTATTGTTTACATTTTTATTTGAGGTTAGGGCATCCTCAAAGCTTGACTGCGGTTGTGTGCTTTGAATTACACAGTTGGCGTTCACATCCACGTCATTTTTCATATCTTCAGCTTCATCTCTTTTGCGCTTCACTCTCACCACAAATTTATCCATGATTACTCACGCACACAACATCGGCAATTCGGTCGTATGAAAAAAGTACGGAAAGTGTGCTCGCCGCTCTGTACTGCTACTGCGCTCTGTACTACGTACGACAGAACAATTAACACGCACATGTGGAAGTTGTAACCAACTTCCTTCTACAAATGAATCAATAAACAAAAACTAAAGAAAACGATATAGATAATAGGTAATAGAAAAAATGATAGGTAATGGAAAAGATAATAGGTAATAGGAAAGATAGTAGGTAATAGGAATAGGAAAGATAATAGGGCGCCAGCAAGTGGTTAACTCACAAAGATAAAAAAGAAAAATAAATTTTAGTGTACAGTACCAAAAAAACTGAATCTTCAAAATTCATAACTCTATAAACTCCAAAGTATATTAGCAGCTACACACTGATTTATAATTAGATATTGCATAGCGTAAATAAACTTCAGTTAATTAATAGAGAGCCATATATACTAAAAGTTATTAGTAAACTCAAAAACCTATTTCGTATATAGGTACGAAATAGTATAAGATAAAGATAAGAACTATATGTACTAAATAGTACAAGATAAAAATAATAAAGATATATGTATATAAGATAGTTTTTATTAAAATTTGGGATAAAATTTACACTAAACAAAAACTGAAGGAAACAATAATAGAAAAAAAATTTTTTTGGTGTACATCATTGCATCGGAAAAAGAAACAAAAAGAACTAAAAAAAGAATAATGTTATTCCAAGCAGCCACCTCATTTATTCCTCATTCAACACCATTCATCGACATTCACCCACACTCCTCCTCATTCACCACCATTCATCCCCTTAGCGTACTGGAAAAACATAATCCTATGATTTAAAAATTAATAGTTGAATCTATAAAAGATCCACTAATTTCAAAAATTTCTGAAGTACATTGAGAGCTACACCCTGATTTATACTAAGAAATGCATAGCACTATAAACTTCAGAAAGGTGATAGGCAACCAGATATATACAGGTCTCTCGTTAAGCCAAATATTCTTGCCTCGACTACAAGATAAAGATACAAAGATAAGCTAAGTCGAGCAAGAAAAAGATACAAGATAATTAACGAGAGAAGGTAATTAAATATCTGTGTAATTGCCAACAAAAATAAACCTAATAGGTTGTACACCAAAAACGAAAAAGAAAACTAAAAAAGTGATATAAGGTAAAACATAAGGAATAATAAAATTAAGGAATGAATTTATAAGATAATAACTGAAGCAATGAAACTTCGGTTAGCCCTTTCTTATGAGAGAACTACCCTTAACGTTTTGTAATTTCTATCCACAAGTTCACCAACCTTACTTCCTAACCGAATTGATCTTTCATGAGCTATAACGAAGCTAGAGTTTAACGACATATTGAAATAATCAGAGTATTAGTCAAAAGAAACGTTATACGACAAAGATTAGGTATTTAAAATATCAAAGAAAGAGTCTAAGTAAATTTAAGTGAAATAAAAAGGGATAAATCAAAATTTGGAAAAAGAAAATGTTGATCAAGAAATTGAGTTAACGTAGGCAATTCACTAATCATAAACTCATGCACAAGTTATTACTACTGAGAACAACCAACCAGAACAGAAAAGTTAAAGAAAATTAGGCCCTTTACGTTGGTCGCCAATTATGTAAGAGCCCCATACGTTGGAGCGCCAATTATGTAACCAACCTCCCTTTTAACAGATATTTATGCCCTGGCTAGCAGGGAGATTGGTTAACATTTGATGGTTCTAGGTTCTTCTCAGTAATAATAATACGAGTAAAAAGTAGGTATTTACTGTCTTCCTTTACATAAAGTGAGACTTATCTTTTTTGTTTGTTTTTCTTATTTAATTTTCCATTGACTTGTGATTTTCTACTTGAGGTGGATTGTACTCTTGATTTCTTGGTAGCTCCAGATAAGGCGGATTCACACTTCCGATAACGTGGATATTAGCTCCAGGTAAGGTAAAGTGGTTTTTCTTTTGAACTCCAGGCAACGTAAATTTTAGCTCCTGACAACGTGTCTTTTAACTCCAGACCAAGTGGCTTTCGGCTCTAACCAAGTGGATTCAGACCCAGACCAAGTTTCCAGCTCTAGCCAAGGCTTCAAACCCAGACCAAGTGGCTAAAATAATTCGGGGCAAATCAACATACAATCTTAAACTAAATAGGCTCCAAGAATATCTGTAGGGTATCGATGGCCAATTCAAATTAACATTTAGATTTGTCTCAAGCAAAAATGCTAAGAAAGACAGCATATGTTCCAACATTAAACTGAACATAAGGTATGACCACGCGAAATTTACCATCGCTAACCTACAAAAATCTTGTGTTAAATTGAGAGAATTAAACAAGCAAATGAATTAGAAATATTTTAAATTAGGAAATGTGAGATGATTATTTCAATATAGAAAGATAAATAATTTTATATAGGTAAATGAAAAAAAAATGAAATGGCGGAAGAATGAAATAAGGTATTAATTCAGATTTTCAAGACAATGCATCAATACGAAATAGATATAATTCTTCTCATAACTTACCGTCTATCAGACGCCACAGATAATTAATAAATTTTAATAAAATTTAACAAACTTTTAACTTATATTGAATATAATTCTGATATCTAGCGATGTTATTAGTTCGGCCACCAGCTGCTAAAAGAACGAGCAATTGTTAATCCGACACTTCCTAGATACTCTCCTTCCACGCAACTCATTAATCATAGAGCAAAGGAAAGTGAAGCGTGAAACCACGGTACCTAAATGAACAATTCAGTACAAAATGCAGTGGCTACAGTCACTCGGTGAATTGACCCGTTACAAAGTACACAGCTGACTGCAGCTGACAGTATAAAAACACTGAAGTTGGAAGTGAGCGTTGCGCACTGCATATGTGCGAAGCGTGTGGTGACAAGTGTAACAAGCCACCTTGTCGAGCGCGTGCAAGTGAGATAGAGAACATTTTCTCTCATTTCGCAGCACTCATGATCGTTGCTGTCACTGCAGCGCCAGTGGACGCTTTCTTCGAATATCGCGTGAAAATTTCCCGTGTTGAATTCCACACGGGGAATTTCATGCGTGTTGAGCTCTAAACACACACAACAGGTCTTCCGGCGCCCCTGTTCCACACAGTTCGTTGCTTGAATATGGCACTGCGTGTAGCGGAATTCTGGAGTATCTGGGGGAGTATTTAATAATGGAGTCATAAGCCATGGTTCCTGAGGGTACCCAGAATCGCCAAGCAGCCAAGAATTCCTATCTCCATCAGCATGTGCTCTTTCCATCTCTTGTCATACAGATGAAGTTCTCCATATGTGGCTGTCATGGCTGGCCCCACCATGTCGAACATTTATATTAAGAATTCTCAAATCAAAATCAAAAATAATTTGCACATTTTTCGAATGATAACCCTTACGGTTCAAAAATGCATGTTCCTCGATTGTAGGTATGATAATTTCAATATGCATCTATAGCACCTATTCCTCCTGGTAAATGTTTGGCTTCCATAAATCTATGCCTAATGGTATTTTTCCTTTCGGGAGTTACAGGAAACTGAATCCATTGGGCAGCGTACATATTATTAATAGCTTCTGTAACTTCTTCAATGGCTCTAGAAACACTTTCTTGTGCCATTGACACATTATAGCTTTGGCCAATTACCCTCTGGTAAGTCCCAGTAGCATAAAAATGCAATGCGGCAAAAAATTTTGTTTTCGGTGCAATAGTTACTGGGTTATTTCCTTGGATCAGAAGAGGTGTAATACCGTTCAGTATAAACTCTGCCATATCCTTGGTTAGGCGAAATAATTCCTTAAACCGAACTTCTTCAATTGCAAAACATTCGGCCCCATCACGCATATTTCTTCGCTCGATGTTTTCCACTCGTATGTCTTCTAAACTTTCTTCCTCTTCAGCAACAACCAAATTTAAATTGTTAATAGGAATCATAATTGTTTGAACGATTAAACTTTGCAAAATACTGAAATTTCACAAGATACAGTGACGATTAAAATAAGGAGCAATTTACACAATAGGAATCAACAAACGTAAAAATACAAATGGCTGAGAAAATTCCGTGAATTGACGTATATTTAATAAATAAATCAGTGTCGCCACACTTGAACTAACAAATCACCCTACAAATTCCGGAAATACCTGAAGAGTAGGCGATAGCTACACAGAGTGCTATCAAACTCGATTATCGCTTTCTACTATATAATTCTATGATACAAAGCGATAGATAGAATACTATAGTGCACTGAGTCCCGCTTCAGGATTTTTTGATCCGCGAACGCCGTAATTCAAACTGCGCATGCGATCAGTCCGAAAACAGTTCGGAATCGTTTCAGGATCCTTACCGCGAACAAAGCTAATAACACAAATTAGGGAATTATTGAAGACCGTCCTTCAAGGTAATGCCTTAATAAAGTTAAGCCTTATTTAAATAAAGCAAAACCTTGAATGTCAGGGTAGAAATTGAGTTATTGGAACTCACTCCTTAAATTGACACTTCTTAGGACAGCGATAGTTTTATTTCTAAACTGAAAAAAATTCTACTTTTACTTGTGTCTTGTCTTTTGTTGTTAAAAAAAAGTTCAAATTTCAGTGATATTTAATTGTAATTTTGATAGCGGTTTAGAACAGTATGGAATATATTTTGGAAGCCGTAATTTTAGGAGGTGGGGCCGGTGTTGCTTGAGAAGGCCTTGCCAGTCTAGAATGTTTTGCCTTATCACCTCCCATCCTTCGGGATTTTGTCCTACAAACTCTCTTAATAGAGCCAAATCATCATTATAAGTAAACCTTAATCTGTTTTTTTTGTGCTGCATTATTGACCAAGGCTTCGTATTGGCCCACTCATATTTCATAATTCAAACTTGAACATTTATTTAAAAAAAACAGACAATTGCAGCACTAAACCCACTCGAAACAATATTCAAACCGAAAATACAGACGGATTACTTGAGTTGAAAAACTTTTTCTGGGAGGTTAGGTTTGGTGAATTAGGGAAATAAGAAAACCTTAAATACTTACGGTATCTAGTCGTAAATAGGGGAAAACAGTATTTTATTATGGTTCCCTTATTAATTTTTTTAGTGCGCATGCGTACCTCTTATTTTCGGAACGACCATAATATGGCATTTACCTTTCCAATAATTTCCTATTAGAGAATTATTGAAGACCGTCCTTTAAGGTAATGCCTTAATAAAGTTAAGCCTCAAAAAGTTAAGCAAAATTTTAAATGTCAGGGTAGAAATTGAGTTATTGGAACTCACTCCTTAAATTGACAGTTCTTAGGACAGCGATAGTTTTATTTCTGACCTAAAACAAATTCTACTTTTACTTGTGTCTTGTCTGTTGTTAAAAAAATGTTCAAATTCAGTGATATTTAATTGTAATTTTGAAAGCGGTTTAGAACAGTATGGAAAATATTTTGGAAGCCGTAATTTTAGGAGGTGGGGCCGGTGTTGCTTGATTGTTCTAATTGTGAAGGCCTTGCCAGTAGAAATTTGAATCTTTTGCCTTATCACCTCCCATCCTTCGGGATTTGATAGGGGATTTTGTCCTATAAACTCTCTTAATAGGGCCAAATCATCATTATAAGTAAACCTTAATCTGTTTATTTTTGTGCTGCATTCTTGACCAAGGCATAATTTAAACTTGAACATCTATTTGCAGCACTAAACCGACCCAAAACAAAATTCAAACCGAAAATACAGACGGATTAATTGAGTTGAGAAACTTTTTTTGGGAGGTTAGGTTTGGTGAATTAGGGAAATAAGGAAACCTTAAATACTTACGGTATCGTCGTAAATAGGGGAAAGCAGTATATTATTATGGTTCCCTTATTAAATTCTATTGCACATGCGTACCTCTTGTTTTTGGAACGACCATAATAAGGCATTTACCTTATAGCGTTTCCAATAATTCCCTAATCTCGTAATCTCTCGAATGAAAATAAAGCGTCGAAGCGTCCGTGTCTGTCAATTGTCATGTCATCATCTAGGTACAAATTAAAAAGTAGCTAAATTTCTCGGCGTTGCCATAGCTTCTCGCCACTTATCTAAGATTTCGTTAAGTAGCATATTAGCAAACCATCTATAGTTTAAGGTTCACCTTAACTTTAGTAGACCTTAGATGAGATGAACATTTAAGGTGGATCGGTGCAAACGACCCCTTATAATTTATTGTCATATAACCTATAATTTTACAACTTTTTATTGTTTACAATAACAAACGTGGATTATTTTGAAGAGTTAACGGATGATGAGGATTTTCTACACTGAGAGAAAAAAAGCATCGTGGCAATTAAAAAATTTAATAGATATAGCCTCAAGTAACCAGTTAATAGAAGCAATCAAATTATTTTCATTGGTTCCATATAATTGTGACAATTAAACTAATTTGCTTAAATCAATTCAACCTGCACTCATTATAAGTATCCATTAAATTTAATTATTACAATTAATTCAGTTTAATGACACTGATTAAACTAGTTTAATTATGACAACAATTTTTTCTCTGTGTATCTGATTGCAACAAAAAACTCACTTAATAATCACAATGAAACCCAGTATCACCCCAATATCACTTGTTTTGTTATGGCAATAGCGTCTTATTTTCGAATCAATTACATATCGGATTTGTGGCACAGTACTTACTGAATTAGCACCATTGATTTATGTATTTCCCAGATATAACCAAATTTCTTGTTCTTATGAAGTAAGTAATTAGAACAATTGATTACCGAATTTGAATTAAATAAATATTGGGTTGAGGTGTACACTATTTATTTATAAAATGACGCGTTTCGTCGACACTGTGACTTCTTCAGACTACATTGCGTGAATAATTCGGTGAATTATTATAACCTGGCCAGAATATAATTGATAGTATTATAATAGTTATGTATTGTAGTCTGAAGAAGTCAATGTTGACGAAACGTGTCACTCTATAACTATAGTATAAATCTAAAACCCATATTCTATTTGAGATGAATTTACATCAAGTAACAGCCAGCAACATTATAAAAATACTCAATTAAAATAATTTCATGGAAATAAGTTGGGGATTTGAGAAAATCATTGAAAAAACACATGAATAGATTAATAGAAAATTTTTATTTTTTTGTTAAATAAAATACATATTATCCAATATTCAAAACAAAACCTTGATAATCTTAAGCTATAATATAATATAGGTATACATATCTTCATATGCAGTTTAATATTCAAGTAAATATAGAAAAAATAAAAATATTGTTCTTACATAGTACCGATGACTAGGAGCTTTTAAAGAATATATCAATTAAAAGGTCAAAGGTTTATATCTCTCAGTTTGGTCAAATTTATTACAAAAATATTTCTTCATCACGATCTACAGTGGAGCTGAATACTTTTGAATCATTATTATAATGGAAATAGAATAAGGTTGAATGAGGTAAATATATTTCAAAACAAGGTTACATATAAAGTACCATCGACTTCCGAATAGTTAAGGTGAGACACAAATACTAGTGAATCAAACTTTACGATACTAATTTATCTTGAAATATTTACTTTGTAGGCATAAAAGTGTTCACTAAACTCTAAAACATCAATTTTTCTGTTGATGAAGCACACATCCTTCTGCTCATTAACAAGAATAGCCTGAATTAGTGCAAATTTAGGAAAGTTATTATTTTTCTCAGTTAGTAATAGATCACCCTCCCTGTAAATTTTATTTGATATTTTAACTGTTTTTGCCAATGTAACATTATTTTTGAATTCATCAAAAAAAACTACATTTTTAAAAGCATTCAAATAACCCTTATCAAAATCACTTGTGATATCATAAATGAATTTTCCTTTGTATTCAAATATTTTACTAAACCCTTTTTTGCACAAAAATCTATTACAAAGACGAAGCTGTTGCTTCACTGCTAAAGTATGTGTAATGTTTACACGTGACGAAACAATATTAGCATTAGTTTTGAATTCTCTATGCTTTGATTCATATCTGTAAGTTGATAGATGTATAAGAGGTCCCACCATTTGAAGGATAGTTGGATAATGTAGAACAATGTGGTGTTTTGGTTTTAATTTCAATTTGAACAGTTCCATGTAAAGTTGATGATGTTTCTTTATAAGACAAGCTAAAGAAAGTGAATCAGTTTGTTTGATGCAATCAGAAAGAACAATATCCAAAATTTTTCTCAAAAGGGTATATAATTCCCAACAGGCATTACCAGGTGGAATGATTGCACCAAACATTATAAAATAAAAGTTTTCATTTCAGAATGTGACATTCTGATTTTTTTAGATATCAAATTATTACGAGTTATTAGTGGTGGCTTATTAGAATTATGCTCACCATAATGAAAATGTTTAATACGATCATTCAGAACATCAAAACTCAGTATCTTGTCAGTGATAATTAGTTTGTACAATATCTCAACCATATCAAAGAGTCCTATGCCTTCGAAAATATCATGTGCAATATCAACACAAAAATTTTTTGTGACATGAAATGTAGAGATGGAATTGAAGATACAAGGTTCTTTGATGCCTGTTTGAGTAACACACTTTTTTAAGTCAAAGTTATAGTTTTCTACAGTTCGCATTTTGCTGGGATCTTCATCAAGCAATACTTCAGTTTCTTGTCGTGAACACTTACAAAATCTGCAAAAATAATTGGCACGAAAACTTTCAACAAAACCAGACAGAGTGTTGAGAGCCAAATTATCACCAATAATTAAAGCAAGGTTAAAGAAAATCTTTTTTTTTTGTATTTTCTTTTTGAATTTCTACTCCTTCTTTTTCCAATTTCTGATATTAACCTCGAAAAAATTTTGTGTGTTCCAAATTCCTTCAGATCAGAAGTATGGAAGAGCTGACACAGAAATATGTTTTCAAGATAACTCTTGAAGAACAATGGAATGCAAGGTATGGAATAATAAATACAACCCAATTTGTGGATACCACTATGAGATCCTAAGGGGTTTCCGGTTTCATAGTCGTCATAATATATAAATAAAGGCAATACTAATTCATTTTCTTCATATAAACTCAATTTCTCTTTCCAAAATTTGGTCTGAACAATGTTGAATATATCTGCATTGGTCAATGAAGAAATGTATTCAGTTACAATACGAAAAACATCAGGAATTTCAAAAAAATTTTTCAAAACTTTGGAGATGGGTATGAACTGACTTGTGTTATTTTTACAAATAATCTGATCATGAATAGTTTCTAAACGTTCTCCCACAATGATTTCTTCTGGAAAAACAAAGTACCCCGAAGCCTCCAAAGTCTTGAACCTGAGATATTCTGAATCCAAATTTTCGAAAATATTTTCTAAAGCATGGAAGTAGCTTGAAAATTCTTGTATCAGTTCAAATTTTGCCAAATGTTTTTTGAGAATTGAAAAAGGTTCTGAAAGCATTTCTTTGAAAAGTGTTATGATAATTTGAACATGTTTTCTGTTCAATGTATTATCTGCATAAAGGTTAGCAATGAAAAGTAGCACATTACGATCAATGGAGTCCTTGAATAAATCAAAATTATCCCCATCATGTGAATTGATTGAAAAATTTTCATCAACTGATGAAAAAGTTTCATTATATTGGAGATTAACGTTTTCTTTGATGCCCTGAGTTTTGTTTTTAACAAGTTTTGAATTTTCTGAAAGCTTATCCAAATGTTTAGTATTGACATGTTGTCTAAATGATTTAAGAGAAGAGAATAATCTAAAACAGGCAATTTCACCGCACTTAATCTGGCTAAAATCATGACATCAATGCTCTAATTTTAAATGGAGCATCAACACCTTCAAATTATTGAGAGATATTCTGCAAAAACCACAAGTCAACATTTGGAAAATGTTTATAGACCAAATAATATCTTTCACCTTTTAATTATATTTCATAAAAAAATTAGAGCACAGTGAAACTCTAGTTTCATACATACGAACAACAATTCAGTCAAAAAGTGTAAAATATGAGATCTTTGGTGAATAAAAGTAACTATACAAAAAACATATATAAATATCATGGAGAGGGTTTATATTAAATGATGTTTAAATCCGATAAAACACTGGCTGTACTGGAGTTTTTTACCTTCGAAGGAGTATCAAATACCAACTCCTGCATGAAGTTCCAAATGCTCTTTCCTTCTGGAGCATACTCAAGATTTAATACCTGGTATACTTTATATAAAAGTTCTATGCAGCGGGTACAATTCTGAACATCAATTTGGTATTTATTCCCGAAACAATAAATGAAGAATCGAATCTCCTCCAACTCTACAGTAGCATAACCAAAAGGCTGTAAGGGAAGGTCACCCTCATCTAAAATCAATATCCTTCTCTTGATTTTTTCCTCCAATTCTACTTCATTCTGAAAAAACAATATAAATGAAAATTAAGAGGAACAAAATAAGAGTCAAGTCCAATATTTTAGCATAATATTCTAGAATTTTCCAAAAGTAACAATTTAAAAAAAAAATAAAAAACTTGAACTATTCAAGGAAGTATTCAACTATGGAAAATAAAGTTGAATGCAATTACAAATAACAATTAGTTACATACCTTGACAAAACAAAAAATGCTGTCCTGGACCTCAGTTCTTGATGGCCTCCAATGAAAATTCTTTCCCTTAACATTAGACGGGGAAAACAAATAAGCAAGATGACTGAAAGCTTGTGTCTGCAAATCTGTGGATATTGAAAATAATTTTTAAACCAAATACAGGTAAAATTTTGGAAAATGCATCTATATCCAGAGAAAAAATTGTAACAAACCTAGTTCAAGAGAGTTGAATTCTTTGGTGACCTCAATTTTCCTAACTTTCAGCTCTTTCAAAATAGCCGGAACAACCTTAGGCCAGTGGGAATAAATATTATCCACTTTTTCTGGATGATCCCTATTAAAATCAGTTTCAAGCTGAAAATAAGAGAATTTGATGATTCTATGTCTGAATGTCATGCATTCAGCCTGTTTCATACACTGTTGGCATTCAGTCATTATTATACAGGCAAACTCAAGAGAATAATATTAACATGACAACAAACCCCAAAATGATTTAAAATAAAATAATATGCTCACCAAATTCAGAAAAAAATTCTTATCTGAACACTTTATATCGTTGAATAGGGTTTGAATTTCACATTCATGATAAAGCGACTTCCGTAACTCAAATGTGGCTTCCCAACTTTTTAGCAAGTCCAGGTAAGGTTCAGAATAAGTTTTCAGGAATAATAAGCCTTGTTGTTCCTCAATTGTAAACTCATAAGACTTTACTTCTGGGGTTGATATTTTCTCTTTGTTTATCAATCTAAGTTGAGCTTTTATGTTGAGGTACCTTTACCACAACTTTCCTCGAGCTGGTTGCTTCCTAAAACTGTCTCTTCTGCAACTATATGGTATATAATACGTATTCTTATCTTCTCCTATAAACAAATCCTGTATAGACTCCGAAATTTCGATCAGTTTCTCCGATTTTAATCTGAAAAAATCTATATATAAGACAAAAACAAGAAAATTATTTTTATAATACTAACTCCACTTGTTGTTTTGTTCTAAGGCATTCATTAACTAATTCATCTATTACTATATTCACAAGTTTTTGCCTTGAGTCATTTGTCAGTTTCTGTTTTTTTGCCAATAATATTTTACCTTCTGTGGAACTTCGTAATAAATCTTCCAAAGTCTAGAAAATAAGGTATGTGAAATTTGTAATTTAATTTTAATTAGATAGATTGGAATTTAGGACTACAAAACTGTGTTATTGTTTATTGAGAATGAACAAATTTTTTTTTTAGAATTATAAAAATATACCAAGTAATTGTCGAATAAAGATGAATGTGATTTTTTGGTTCTGGTTTCTCTCATGTCATGTGATGATCTCAGAGATGGTACATTAGGCAACAAGTTTTCATTAGATTGCTGCTCACAATCTAAAATCTCATCCAATTCGGATATCAATAGTTTTGAATCATTGGATACATCACTTTGTAGATGGGAAGTACCTACGTCAGACACTGTGAGAGTGCTGTGGGTAGTTGATGCTGTTTCTGACTGAAGAAATTTCAGGAATTGAGAAAGTATTCAATAATGCTAAAAATCATTACTTACATCAATTATAACAGCAGATCTTATAGTATCCTCAAACATTTTTTTGTTCTTGTATTCTATATATTTAGATCGCAAAATGATGAAAATTCCCTTTTTTGGAATCAATTCCTTAATAGTCTGTTCATCGAGTAAATCGAAGGCAGTATCATCAATACCTTCATCTGTAAAAAATTACTTTCGAAAAACTTTCATTTTCAAAATTTTCATCAACGATTCATCAGAAATTTCAATCACTGATTCAGAAGATATATGAAATTTGGCAATCTCCCCAAACAGAAAACTAAGTCAAAATATTATCTCAAAAATTAAGTGATCAATTTATGAATATACTTAAATGAACAATTTTGAGTGATTCCTTTCATTGAAAAATAAATCGTTAATATTCCAAATTACACAAAGGAACCATGCAACTTTAGAGCGAGCACACAGTTCTCGAATTATGGAGAATTATTTAGAATTACATGAATTTCAGGAAAATCTTTTGAAATCTCTCATTCATCGTTAAGATTTGATGCAATATGCAATGGTGGAAAATATTTTGGCCAAAAACCGCCAAAACTGTAAAATAAAATATAATAGCAAATCTTTATAGGTACCTTCAAATAATTGGATGAGATTTTCCATCCCCCAGGAAATTAATATATCCTTAAATTGTTCACTCATCACTATTGCACAATAAAAGCGACCTACTATGTACTAAACTATAACCACAAAATGATGGTTGTAGTGAACATCAACAGTACAACACTGATTTTTGATTTGGGTCCTTGGCTCCTTGGCGACAAGTTGACCGTTAGTGGCGTTAGTTTCGTTGCCCGTCTATAGAGGGATGATGCCATTAAACGGATTATTGGACGAAATTTTTCGTTTGATTACAGTACTCCTTCGTTTCCGAACTGCCAACATAAGGCTTATACGAGGAATTAACTGATGTATTCCACGCAAATATCCATGTATTTTTTCACAATCAAATTGTCATAATTAAAATGATTATTAGGCTCTATTACACATACTTATTTACGCCAATTAACTGGTCAAAAAAAAAAGATAGCTTGTACGAACTATTCGAGATATAGGGTCTAATTAAACGTTTAATCGAACGGAAAAAACATTGAAATTGCCACAATACGGAGCTACTGAATAACAAAGATTAATTGAAATCTTTTTTCTCAGTGTAGAAATGATAAGAGAAGTAGAAGAAGGTTTATTTACTTATTTGTATATGACTTTTATACCTTATTTAGATTTTATTCTGGGTTCTAGGTTTAAGGAGAAACGCTCGCATATTTCGAACAAGAGAAAATCATTTTGAAAAGTGGACGGAAAATGAATTTTTTGAGAGATTCAGAATATCAAAAGGCACTGCAAGGGAAGTTTTGAATCAGCTCGTCATAGCATCGCCTACCAAAAGGTTAGTAATTTGATATTAATCAGAAAATTCATTACCTATAACAAAATTTTCTCAATTTAAGGAGCAAAGCACTTGCCCCAGAGGACATGCTATTAATAACATTAAGATACTTTGCAACTGGTTCCATGCTGATAGTTGCAGGTGATTTCTCTGGTGTACATGAGTCAACTGCAAGTAGAGTAGTGTATAGAGTATCACGAGCTATTGCTCGATTGAAAAATAATTATATTGAGATGCATGTATTTGTGACTCTTCCCTCACTGTAAGAAATATTGTAAGTCGTTGGGCAGGATCTACTCAGAATTCTACTATTTGGAACAATAGCAGAATACGAGCAGAATTTGAGAATAGAGAAATAGGAGACAATGTTTTATTAGGTGATAGTGGCTACCCTATCAGACAATACTTAATAACTCCATTTTTAAATCCAAGAAGCACCTGAAGAAAATCTTTTCAATGAATCACAAATTTGAACAAGAAACCCCATTGAAAGGTTTTTTGGGATTTGGAAGCGTCGATTTCCTATTTTAGTTCAAGGTATACGATTAAAAGTACAACGTGTAGAGGCCATCGTAGTAGCTACAGCTGTGCTTCAATATTATAGCACTTAAAAATGCAGATCCATTACCTCCTCCTCTTGATGAAAATCTAGAGAATCTTATTGAGCAAATGGATAGTATTGATACAAGACCTGTGCCTGAAGTTATTGATTCTGTGAATGTTAATAACACAACTAGACAGAGATTTTTAGAATATAACATAACGTTAATAAAAAAGATTGAAATTATTTTATTTCCTTATATTCTGACCACACAAATTCTTATTTGTTTCAACATAACTTGATTTTTTTGACAATATAAACATTTCACAAATGTAAAAATTTTGTCAAAAATCAAATTTAAATTATTTTAACATTAAATTTAGTTGGAGTAAATACGTAATTAGATTATGAAATAGAGTTTTATTAAGTATTTAACTGCTTTCTCAATATCTCCATTTTCAATTTATGCTCTCCTTCATAAATCGCATTTCTGCTGCATGCTTCTCTCTCTGCTGTTGCATATCCAGTTCATGTTTTTCTAGCATTATTTGAGTTTGTAATGATTCCATCTCACTTTTCGCTTCTACCCAGAGAGTTAAGCGATTTGATAGTTTATTTCCTTCACTTACTGAAAAAAAAATCTACTACAGTCACCAATTTGATGTATTTTTGAACTATTTTAAAGAATTATACCTACCATTAGTTTTCAAGCATTTTGACTTGGGTGTTTTTAGAGCTGCTGGACTATATGACGACCAATCTGATCGGGAAGTCTGAGTCTGAGGCTCTGATTTAGATGTATCTAAAATATTATGAGAAGTAACTTAATATTGTAAAATATGGAACTTCTTATTAAACGCAGTGTAGAATAAATTTTTTTCATATGAGAATGTCGGTTATTGTGTTGTTTGAGCATATAGTTAAAAAGATAGTTTTCATAAGCAATAATCTTATTTATTGTTAAATTTCTTCACATTTAATACTAATCTTAATGTAGGGCCAGCTAACGAGATCCTACTGTGTTATGTGATTAATGTTACATACTTTTATCTAATGCTTCTGTTACAACATCAGCTTCATCCGGAATTTCTGGCCCAATACTTGTCTGTACTCCAAATGAAAAAATTAATATAAATCATGGGGTACCACAAACACAAATATTTAATATATATATGTCACCATAAAATTGTAAATACCATTAGATTATAATCTATCTTGTGAGATAATGAACCGAAACATATGGATATGGAAAGTTTACCCTTCCTCTTCTTGAAAAATATCCATAATATGTTATGACTCACAATCTTTTGATAGTTTACAATTTTATTGTACATATATATATATATATATATATATATATATATATATATATATATATATAAGAGATACGGCCTGCTACAAGTGATACTCCAGGGAAAGGTTCTTGGTAGAAAGGGACCTGGAAGACGCAGAATCTTCTGGTTGAGAAACCTTAGAGCTTGGTTTTCTCTATCTACACGACTGTTTAGAGCAGCAGCCAGTAAAGTTCGAATTGCCTTGCTTGTCGCCAGCATCCGGAACGGATAGGCACACTCAGAAGAAGAAGATATTTATTTATAGAATCAATTGTTCAGTTTGTAACCGTCCTTAGATAGGTCAGACTGGTAGAAATTTTAAAACGAGAATCAAGGAACATGAAAGTGACTGTAGGTTTCTCAGACGAACTAGTGGTTTATCACAACACTCACTAGAAACAGGTCATCGTATGAATTTTGGGGATTCAGCCATCATTGGGGCTCAGAAGAATCATAAAAAAAGTAGTTTCATTGAATCGTTGGAAATCAAATGCCACTCAAATAATTTAAATCTTGCCACAGACGCACAGAACATTAACACAATGTATTGCAACATTATCAAACTCATTGAAGACCATGTTAACAAAAAGAAGAAGTTTTTAGTCACAGACACCACGTCAGGTTCCATTCCCACTTCGTAATTTTTAATTGTTTTTCTGCTCAGGTTAGGTTGTGTTTCGCCGGTTTTGACTGTTATCATTTTTGTTCTCGTACCTTGTTTTTCTTCCAGATTATTCTCAGACATCTTGCTTTGCATTTAACAATAGTCAACTTTAAATATTGTACGTTTCCATCGATGTGTTTTTTGTTCATTTCATTTTATAGTTTTTACATGACTCAATATGTTTTTTGTTTTTGGTTAACTCATATTGAGAGTAAGTATTAAGGAGACATTTGGTCTTACCATGTATTGGTTTTATATTGTTTTTGTAGTACCCTGAAGATGGACATGCAAATGACCGAAAGCTAGTTAATTTCTTCAATAAAGAGTTTTACCGCAGTTCAAGTTTTGTGACTTATATCCTGATTAAACAATTTCTCTCATATATATATATATATATATATATATATATATATATATATATATATATATATATATCAAGTAGAGCAGAATTATCGGTAAAGCCCGCTTATATGGAAGCAGCCGTTGACACGTGTTTCGGACTCTTTGGTCCTCATCAGAACGGCGTAGCCAAGCATTGGATTGAAAACTTGGAGATGAAAATAGCACAACAAACGAAATCCCCTGCTACGGAAGAGAATCACATATTTGTGGCTTATTGTTTGAACTCTCCGGTTTGGGAGATTTGGTCAAACTTTGCCACGGAGGCGATTAATGCCATCCGCGAGATCTCAGACCGAGTAAATAAACAACAACAAAGAAATTAGTGGCGGGAAAAAATTAAAAAAGTAGAGCAGAATTATCGGTATAGCCCGCCTATTTGGAAGCAGATGTTGACACGTGTTTCGGACCCTTTTGTCCTCATCAGAACGGCGTAGCCCAGCATTGGAGTGAAAACTTGGTGGGGAACAAAGCCCAACAAACGCGATCCCCTTCTACGGAAGGCAATCACACATTTGTGGCTTATTGTTTGAACTCTCCGGTGTGGGAGAGTTGTTCAAACTTTGCCACGGAGGCGAGTAATGCCATCCGCGATATATATATATATATATATCCATATAAGCGGGCTATACCGATAATTCTGCTCTACTTGTTTAATATTTTCCCGCGACTAATTTCTTTGTTGTTGTTTATTAACTCGGTCTGAGATCTCGCGGATGGCATTAATCGCCTCCGTGGCAAAGTTTGACCAAATCTCCCAAACCGGAGAGTTCAAACAATAAGCCACAAATGTGTGATTGTCTTCCGTAGCAGGGGATTTCGTTTGTTGTTCTATTTTCTCTTCCAAGTTTTCAATCCAATGCTTGGCTACGCCGTTCTGATGAGGACCAAAGAGTCCGAAACACGTGTCAACGGCTGCTTCCATATAAGCGGGCTATACCGATAATTCTGCTCTACTTGTTTAATATTTTCCCGCGACTAATTTCTTTGTTGTTATATATATATATATATATATATATTTATATATATATTTATATTTATATATATATATTTATATATATATATATATATATATATATATATATATATATATATATATATATATATATATATCGAAGGTGTAACGATGGGATACCCCAGTATTATAGAGGAAGCAATAAAAGGTCTAGGGTGCTTCTAAAGTTATGCCTTTATTCCAAGTTCAAGCTTTCGTCTGTGTTTACAGACTTCTTCAGGAAAAAACTACAAATTATGAAAACATTCCATTTACAGATCCTGGATACATTCGGTCTCTTAAATTTAACTTACCAGAATTAGCATTAAAACTCTAAAAGTTGGCTATCAAAGTTTTCAGGATTCATTTCTTCCATAACCTCATACCTGATGTTGAAGTTTTTGAACAAGTTTGTGTAAAACAGACAAAAGAAACTTCAAACATTAAAACAATTTAAAATTATATACATTCTACTAATAGTTTCTTTGATGATTATAGATTCTTACAAACAATTACATGATTAAATTAGGATAATTATTAAAACGTGTTAATTCTGTTGTACTGGCAAATATCAGAAATGTCAGAATGTCAACTGTCAACAAGGTATGTGGCTAAGGTTACACTGGTCGGAACTTTAATAGATTAACATTACCACGTATTATTAGAGGAAGGCAGTGTCTACAATATCAGAGTTGAAAAATTATTTATACTTTTTCTTTCTCTTTCTACATTGCAAAAGTAGTAAAAACACATTCGTTTTGAAAAAAAAAAATTTCATAGATAAAACAGGAAAAGTAGAACAATTTCACCAGTTCTTTTCAAATCAATTAAGTAATTTTTAAAAAATTATTAAAAAAATTCTTCTCAACAACAAATATGCGAACAAACAACTAGATTATTAAACAGATTATGTCAAAAAAGGTTCAGGGAGCGTTCTTTGTTTAGTGAATTTTTGTTTCAATAGATAGGTATAAATAGAACTTAAGTTCTCAACATCTTTCTTATGATTTATACAGTTTTTACAGTTATTAATATAACACATATCCAGGATTTTTCTTTTATGTATATTCTTCTCGGAGTCAAGAATTATAGTATTGTTGTACTGAACTTTGTGGTCCATTTTGTTGACATGCATACTAAAACTGGTTGCATGGGGTTTATTTTTGCAGTCACTTTTGTGTAAAGCAAGTCTTTTACTTAATCTTTGACCTGTTTGTCCAACATACAACAAACCACATTCACAAGGTACTCTATATATGATTCCTGATTTTTGCAAAGTAGGTGTAATGTCTTTTAAGTTAGTATAAAACATGTTGAGTTTTTTAGTGTTATAGTTCGCTATCACTATACCATAATTAGAAAATAACTTGCTGAGTGAGGGCGTAAGATTATGTATGAATTGTAATTTAGCATATTTAATATTATCTGTATTATTTATATTATTTCTGTTATAGTTAATCGCAACATTGTTGTCAGAGAATAACAACTTATTCACGAGTGGGCCAGGATATTGGTTTTCCAAGAGAAGTTCCTTTAAGACAATTAGATTTTTATGAAGAAATTTTTGGTGGGTTATTTTTTAAATTCTGTTTTTTAAATCTATGACAGCATTAATTTTTTGTTTTGTAGGATGATAGGATGTGAACGGGATATATCTCCCTGAACTGGTCTTTTTTCTAAACCAATCCAGGCACACTACATTATTGTCATCTCTGACAGCTAGTGTATCAAGAAAGGGGACCGATGAGTTTGTCTCCTCCTCTACAGTGAATTTAAGAGAGTCGTTAAAAGAATTGAAAATATTGAGAGCATACTGTACTTTGTCAGTGGGTACAGCTGTAAGTAAGTCATCTACGTATTGAAATATAAAAGGGAATTGGAAATCTAAAGCATTAGTTACGAAATAAAGTAATTTATTCATTACAATCTCAGCTATTGCAGGGGAGGCAGTTACTGTCTGTCCTTCTTTATATATATATATATATATATATATATATATATATATATATATATATATATATATATATATATATATATATATATATTCAAGCAATTGTATCGGGAAGCGGTCAGTGTTGATTGAAATCTCAATTATTCAATCAACACTGACCGCTTCCCGATACAATTGCTTGAATGTTGATTTGTTACGGACGAGAATATATCCAATATCATATATATATATATATATATATATATATATATATATATATATATATATATATATATATATATATATATATATATATATATATATATATATATATCATTCTAATGATATGTTTGTTTTCCATAAATCGTTTTTATCTAATAATTCAGTATTAGTCTATTGGTCTGTTTCTTGGTGTCGTTTAATCTACACTGCACTTTGAATCAGCTGCTTTTCAGTGTAGTTACACAAACGAATGAAAAATATGTAAGTGAACACTGAAGGACTGAAGTTAGGTTTGTTTATTTATGGGTTAGGTTAGAAACATATTATTTTTGTGCTCAAATTTCGGAAATGGCGAAGAGAAAAGAAGTTATGAAAAATATGTTTACTGATGAACATGAAGATAGCTCGTTCTTCTTCAATTATTCATCGGACTCTAGCAGTGAAGACTATGAAGATGAAATCGACTTGATGAGCTGTTTATTCGATCGCCAAGCCAGATCTTCAATTGAAACATACTTGTCAACTGTGTCTCAATATACTGATATTGAATTCATAAAACATTTTTGTATTAGTCGTGATTTGTTCAACAGATTAGTGGAATTGTATGAGAGAGGTAAAGAATATAAAAAACTGTTGCACAACACAAAGGTGAAAGGACCCTTTCTTCATATGCTGGTATTCTTATGGTTTGCAGGTCATGAAGCCTGCAGTTTCAATGACTTGAGTGATCGTTTCAATCTCTCTATATCAACCATCCATCATATGATCAGACGAATAACATGTTTTCTAAGCAATATGTCTGATGAATTCATTAAGTGGCCGTCTCAAGAGGAAATGAATTTTACTGCTGAATATTATCGTTCCAAATATAAGTTTCCTGGAGTAGTAGGTTGGAAGTAGATTTATTGATTGGAACTTGCTTTAACCATTCTTATTATTCTTGGATCTATTGATGGGACACATATTCGAATTAATCCTCCTAGAAAAGGAAAAGACCAGTACTACAATAGAAAAGGTTTCATTTCCCTTCATGTACAAGGCATATGTAATCAACATAAAAAGTTGATTGATATATTCACAGGATATCCTGGATCTGTACATGATTCTAGAAAATTTCAGAACTCAACAATTTCAAAAAAATTATGGCATTTATGTAAAGGTACATTGTTGTGGATAAGAAATTCCAAACATTAAGATAATATCTGATTTGTTTTTTAGATAAATATATTCTTGGTGACTCAGCTTATACCTGTCAGCAAAACCTGATAACAACATATCGTGATCATGGGCATTTGTCTACTGCTGCAAAAAATTTCAATCACAGACTGAGCCAGTGCCAAGTGGATATAGAAAATACATTCGGAATATTAAAACAACGCTTCAGGCAATTGTATTACTGCAAACTGCAAGGCATAGAACATTTATGTCATTTTATTCGGGCCTGTTGTGTATTACACAATTTGTCTGGTTTAGAGGACCTCACTATATTGGATGGTGATCGTGAAAACAATGATTCTCATAATAGTTGTGTATATAAGAATGAAATCTCTTTTATACAAGATAGTGAACTAGGTAGAGCTATAAGAAACAAAATTTGTTCTGAGTTGCCTCCAAAATAGTGTAATTCTTTCAGGTAGTACAATATTATGAAAATTAAGAATAAAAAATAAGTAATTCTTTTCTCTGGTTTTATTTAGCATATAAACACTGCAACATATTTCTGAACTGTAATTTGAAACAACAAACAAAACAAATAAATGCTGGAACAAACATTAAGTAAACATTAATTCATATAAGAAAAAAACTAAACAATCAAATGACTAGACACAACAGGGTCATTATGCTAGTTCTCGACCAGTTAACAGCAAATTCAACTTTAGAGTACCATAACAATTAAAATACCACCTAAGTGTAATTACTTCGATTTTTCCCCAGTTCTTTGGATTATTAAAAGTTGTTTTTTTACAAAGTTATATTACTCTAGGGTGTTTTAAATGAATATTTTTCTTCAAATTATAAAAAAGTGCAATTTCACTAGTTCTCGACCACACGACGTAATTTTCGACCGTTTTCATGTCAGTTCTCGTCCGGCTATTCCTTATAGCTTTAAAGTGCTCACAAGGAAGGTACATTTTTAGTGAATAACAAATTTTATTAGAAATTATTGCAAAAACATACATTCAACTTAAAAACAATGAAATACAGTTTCAAGTTTAAACTTAAGTATTCTGCAACTAAAATAGCGTTTTCTTATATAAAAAAAAGCAGGCAAAACAGAACATACAAATAAGAAAATGTATTGATAAGTTTGTTTGGCTTATTAAACTGAATGACTTATTTACACTTATATATTATATTCCTACAGGTAGGTAGGTACCTAACTCATTGGTGTATGTATATTAGCTTTTCAGGTAGAAAAAATAAAACTTCAAAATTAGTAACATTAATATGCACGTTTAACATTAACATATTTTGTACGTCTTTGGTTTAGCTTAAAAAAATAATTTGTACTTTTATTATTTAGGTACTTTTATCACAAAACATTAGATATGCCAACCAGACATAAAGTTGACTTAAAGTTAACAAATATTGCTACAAATATACAGGTAATTGACTTGCCTAATACCTAATATTTTTTTTTAAACCAAATTTTTTTTAAACGAATTGTTTTCAGATATAACAAAAAATGAATAAAATTCTTATATTATCAGCAAAGTAAAAGCTTAAATCTAGCACTGGTCGCATTTATAATCTTGAAATGCAGCAATGTTATAAGGAGTATTTATAAATTGTGTACACTTTTTGTGATACCATTTATCACAGAAGTCGCATCCAATATTTTTTTTAGCATCAACATCGGTATCGCTGTTTAATTCCTCATAGCATTTTGCACATGGTATCTTACTATTTTCAGCATTTTTATTAATATTATTTTGTTTTTTCTTCTTAGTTTTTAAAATTCGCTTTGGTTTGTTTTGCTTTAACTTATCCCTGTCATTCCTTTTTCTAATTGTTTCAAGTTTCTTTTTTGTTTTCTCATTTTCTTTTTGCTCATAATATTTTCTCTATTCACTAGATGAAATTGCACTAGGGGTCTTTGTGGCGCTCTTTTGTCTGTTTGTGTTACTACTTTGTCTAATTGGTTCAGGATATACTAAGTGATTATCAAATGCTTTCGTAAGATTTGTCGGTTCACTTGTTTGCGACAATAACGTATTGGTAACTGGTTTTAGAACTTTTAGCGTTTGTTGGGTATTCGTACTATCTATCTCATGTTCATTAGACTTGACCACAATATTTTGTTCAATATCAATATCTATCTCATGTTCAATATCAATATCTATCTCATGTTCATTAGACTTACAATATAGATATATATAATATTAGACCACAATATTTTGTTCAATATCAGAAATGTTATCTTCTTTATCAGGGTTATTATTAAGATCATTGTCTTTATCTGACTTACATTTGGTTTCATTATTTAAATCACTATCAGTGATGCAATTTTCCTTACTAGATATATTATTACTAGAAGTGATAGTAATGACACTTAGAACATTGATTTTCTCAACACTAGCCTCAATATTTAGGTCGCTATCGGGAACATCATCATTAGGAGTAAAAGAAGTGGCACTTAGATCATTGTCTTTCTTACAATTAGTTTCAATGTTACGGTCACTATCAAGGAAGTCATTTTCGCTATTAGGGATATTATCAGGTTTAATAGTAATGGCACTTAGATCACTGACTTTCTCAGAATAACTTTTAATATTAAAGTCATTATCGGGAATGTCCACCTCGCGATTAGGGTTATTATCGGGAATAATAGCATAACCATTTAATTCATCATTAAAGTCCGAAAAATCAAATATTACGTCGTCATTATTTTATATATCGTTTATAAAAGATGACGAAAAAGTACCACCTAAACTTGCATTTGGCAATCGAAACGTCACTGAATTCAGCAGACATAAGTGGTGCGATGATTTCATTATTGATGGATGTTTCTATATCCTTATTGAAATTTGAGCGCCCAGCTTGTGGCAGCTCTGACTCTGATGTGTCTTCAATCCTGTTAATGGTGTTATTTGCGCTTCCTTGTTTGGACGGTGGAAATTTTTCAAGAGTTTCTTGTAGACAATTAATTTCGTTTAAAATAACTTCCGTGCTTACACCATATGAATCCAAATTTTTCTAAATTGCTAAAATAACTTTTTTTGCCGATCTTATATCTCTCTGAGAAATATTACTTTCACTTGATCGTCTCTGTCTTGTTATTGTTGGTGTTTAAAGCTTTTCTGCAATATCCTTTACACATTTGGTATAGTCCACAGCATTGGGATCTAATGGAAATAGGCCATTTTTCCTGAAACCACTTTTTATGTTTACTTCAAAAGCTTCTGCGTTGGATAAGACCTCATTAAATATGCCACAAAAATTTACTTTGGTTACCGAACAGTTAATATTCTCTGGCCTGCTTTGCCAGTTGCAGACGGTTTTCTTTCAGTCCGATTTCATGGGCTTAAATACACTCACATCTGCAGGTTGCATCATGTGAGTTGTATTTGGGGGAAGAGCATACAGAATAACATGGTTTTCCTCACACCATTTACTCAATGCTAGAGTCATATGCGACTTGTGTCCGTCGATAAAGATTATTAATTGTTTAGGAATGTCGTGTTCTAATACCCATTTATGAAAATCGTTAACAATATACTCAAAAAAAACATCCGATGTCATCCATCCTTTTTCTGATTTGCCTAATACCCAGCCACTTGGCATATTTTCAACAACTGATCTTGGAGGTCTGACATATGGAAACAATACTGAAGGTGGAGAAATGTTTCCACTTGCATTAAACATCATAAGGACCGTAAGATTTTCCTTTTCATTGCCAAGTTTAATGCTATATAGATTTTTATATCCCCTGGGCCCTAAAACTTTTCCCGATTTTGGGCACAGGCAAAATTCCGACTCATCGCCATTAAAAATTCTTATTGGATCACTAAAGATGTGCATAAGATCATTTTTTCTCAGAAAATCCTCCAATTCTGAAAACCATTTCCTAATTGTGTTCTCACTGACCACTGCTCGAGCCTTATTTATACTCTCGGCTTCCCGTAATGATATCTCAGGATTTCTTCTCAAGAATCCCAAATACCAAGTTTGCCCTGGTATGCCATTTTTAAACAGTTCTTCATTAGAGTCCTTTGCTATTTTTGAAACTGTTTCCAATAGCATAGCTTTAGCTTAGAACGTACCACTAAAAAAAAGGTACCTACTTAGACATGCTCAAAACTGGTATATTTTTTTAAATTAAATCCATTAAAAAAATCTGGTGTTCGAGAACTAATTTATATTCATAAACTATGTAGATATAGTCGTGTATCTTGGTGGCCGAAAACTAGTTGATCTCAGTTAATTCTCGACCATCAGGCTATTCCGGTGGTCGAGAACTAATTTAAGATGAATTAGTTCTCGACCATCGGAATAGCCTGATGGTCGAGAATTAAGTGAGATCAAGCTAGTTCTCGACCACCAAGATACGCGACTATATCTATATAATTTATCAATATAAATAAATGGTCGCAAACTAAAAGATAAAAAAAGATATATTTCATCACCTATATTCAATAGGTAAAAGTTTATAGAAACTGCTCTAGAAAGCCTAAATTAACGGAAATAAGATGGTCGCCAAATTTTAATTCTCGACCACTTGGTCGAGAACTAAAAACCAGAAAAATTTCGAGTTTAGTTCACGACCACCTATTATTTAATGAAAAAAAATATAGATTTGGTCATTTTTGTGTTCAGGAATGTTCCGTAAAACTATCCTTATCTATCTAAAACATTAGAGCTTTCATTAACATAATATTATAATAATTTACTTATTGTTTTCGCTCCCGATATCACTTATAACTTTTGCACACAACCCAAAGCACGGTGCTACTACTGTCACATCTCATTATAAACTGATTTTTTGGCTTGAAAGAGGCTAAACTAACGTAGCGCGCGCCATCTGCTTACGATTGGCCGATATGTTGAGAACCAAACTTATTTCATTTGAAGGCAAAATAGTGCGATATAGCGCATTGACCCTATACATTAATATAACAAAGGATTTTCTCATCAATATCACAAAAGAGGTCATGTGTTTGTTTTACAACTGATTCTTGAACATATTATTCCTTTCCTTGTATGCTTCCAATTTCTCCCTCTCAAGTTGCAAAAGTTCTGATCTGAACTTATGTCGTTCTGTTTTTTCAATTCTAGTTCATTCTCTCTAATTTGGCGCAATTGTTTGATTTCTTCAAGAATTGTTCTTGATTTATGTTTTCTTTTACTCGTCCCTCCATCATGAGCCTCATTTGATAATGTAATCTGCTCATAAGAAGAACTTGATTCTCCACTCACTGAGGTTATCTCTGTTGATATCCTAGATTTTTTTTTAATATCCTCAAATGTTCGTCCACAACCAGTTGATCCCAAAACATACTCCGGATAAACTGCTCTGTTATCTGCATATATTTTATCCAACGCCCTGGACATGACATGCATTTACATTTATGAGTATTATAAGCAGATTTGTAGTTACCTTTGAAATTCACACCTTGCCCTATTTCTTCCTGTCTTTTTGTTATTCACCGTTTTATCTTTGTATCCTCTATCCAATGTTTTATAGCGGTTTTCAGCCTGTTTTGGGGAGAAATTATACCCCTGTTATACCATCTCTTTACTTATTAGCTTCCATAACGATTTTTTGTTTTTTAAATTCGGAGATTTTCTAACTTTTTTAAAGTTTTCTATATACAGGTTTAACAAAAGTTTGGTTGAGATAGTTTTCCAAGAATCATTTTCTGAAGAAGAAAACATTCATGATTATAAAAATTGGCGATTTTCAGTTTCTTCAATACCTTTCTCTGTGGATACACGACCTATATCTCTGCATTCCTCAATTGGGCTT
>JARQZK010002997.1:0-20000 GCA_030704885.1 Cynegetis impunctata
TGTAACCATCTCTATATTTACCCTTCCTATTATTCTTAATTTTTACATTGTTTTTATTAACCATTGCTTTACATGAAGCTTTACATGAAGTATCAACCTTATCAATTCAAAAAGTCATACATACACAATTTTATCGATCTTAGAATGATTGTAGAGTATTCCGTTATATTGAATATCCTGATATTTTTATTCGATAACAAGCGACTATAAGAATCCCATAAATATCTTGACGTATTTATTGCGCATCTTGTTACTCCTAATGCGACATAAAATAACATATCACATCCGCTGAAAACGAGCTCAAATCTATGAGTGAGTCGTAAATCCCAATTTATGCTGTATGTTGAAATTTCTCTTGGGGTAATATTTTCACATTACTAAATATGTCGGGGCAGGTTTGTCGCCTGGGATATTAGATGGTCTATTCCCATCTCTCTCTATCTCTGGAATCCCACGGGTAATGACATGAAGAATAACTCATTAGATTCCTCTTTTGCAAAACTCCGCCTATTTAATCCTGTCTCTGGTTAACCTCCCTAGATGGCACTTCGAATTAATATTCCAGCTGGTGCTGCGATGGACGTCTGCTCAAAACTTGATATGATTATTAATTTTAAGTTGGCTAGAATATACAGAAAAAACTAGAGCAGCAGAGCACTAAGGTCGTATTTTTCGTGCGAAATGCATCGCGTGGAGGTTTGATTTTAAAGGAATTAATTATCTTTTCAAACTCACGCTATATATATATATATATATATATATATATATATATATATAGATATATATATATATATATATATATATATATATATATATATATAATATAATATATATATATATATATATATATATATATATATATATATATATATATATATATATATATATATATATATATATATATATATATACGATATGTAGTATTTTTTGTTCTATATTTTATATATTTAAGGTGCAATTTTCTTGGGTTTAGAGCACAGTAAAACTTTAGATATTCAGATTTTATTTCTTGTAATCCTTGTAATCGACATATGTTTCGGCGTATATAAGCCTTTTTCAAGATTATAACTTAGGTATGGCTAGATATACATTACATATACATAACATATATATATATATATATATATATATATGAATCTGAGAAAGATTCCGGGGTTCAATCCGATTTTTTCGAAAGTTTTGTTTACGCTGAGAAGCACCGTTTGTTTTACGACGTTTCGCCAAAATCTCATTTGGCATTTTCAAGTGCTGCTGTACGTCTGGTGACTCGACGTCGAAAAATCGGATTGAACCCCGGAATCTTTTCAGATTCATTCCACCATCCGAGAAAACATACGATATGACACATATATATATATATATATATATATATATATATATATATATAAATATATATATATATAATATATATATATATATATATATATATATATATTATATATATATATATATACTTCTCAGAGAAAGAAATGACATCTACCAGCTCTATATAAAAACCGCTTTTAGTCTCGAATGTAGATGAAACCGTGAGAAGAAAATATAAATATTTACAACCGTGATATATATATCTAGCAACCATAAGTCTACTTGTTAAACAAAAATCTATTCCGGGTTGCCAAACCACATCCTCTTATTCATTTGTTTAGGAAATTGTGAAGGCTTATGCAATGATTACCACGGAAAACACTTCATGTGAATTTTCCCCGCCATAGATAGCAGTATTAAAATTACTATGCATATATATATATATATATATATATATATATATATATATATATATATATATATATATATATATATATATATATATATATATATATATATATATATATATATATATCTATATATATATATATATATATATATATATATATATATATATATATATATATACTAGCTGACCCAGCAAACGTTGTCTGCCATATAAATTATTTTTATCTATTTATCCTTATATCTATTCATCTACCTGCCGATGTATCTCTATCTATCTAGCTAACTATCTATCTAGATAGTTATCTATCTTTCTATCTATCTATCGACATATTTATCAATCTATCTGACCCGGCAAACGTAGTTCTGCCATACAAATTATTTTTATCTATCTATCTATTATCTGCCGATATATCTCTATCTTTCTATCTATCTATCTTTCAGATAGTTATATATATTTCTATCTATCCATCTTTTTAATAAACTATCATTATATCTATCTATCTATCAATCTATCTGACCCGGCAAACGTTGTTTGAATTATTAAAATGGCTATTAAAAAATATGGATTGTTGATAGAAGGGTAAAAATTTAGAGTTGTATGTATTTTTTAATGCAACATCATACAAAAATAAAAATAAAAAATTTTGTCCAAAAAATGTTAATCACTTATGGGGGATATGAAAAATATATTACGACCTATTCTCAGACCGACTATTGATATTTTCGATTGCCATCTTGCTACCCTATTATGGATCTGTGGATACAATAAAAAAAATGAAAATCGCGATAGAATTTTTATTCTAAGTCATGACAAAATAAAAATAAAAATCTTGCCGAAAAATTAAAGTTTATAATCAACAAATGAAAATAGGGGTTAATCGTAGACGGGTAAAAATTTAGGGTTGTGTGTATTTTTGAATGCTGTATCATAAAAAAATAGAACAAAAAATTTTGTCTGAGAAAGAAAAATAAAAATAACAGGCACCACCCTCAACATTTAGGGGGATGAAAAATAAATATTGGCCGATTCTCAGACCCGATATGCACACAAAATTTCATGACAATCGGTCGAGCCATTTCGGAGGAGTTTAACTTCTAACACCGTGACACGAGAATTTTATATATTAGATATATATATATATATAAATATATATATATATATATATATATATATATATATATATATATATATATATATAATATTATATATATATATCTATATATATATATATATATATTATATACAATATATTTATATATATATATATATATATATTATATATATATATATATATATATATATATATATATATATATATATATATATATATATATATATATATATATATATATATATATATATATATGTATATATATATATATATATATATATATATATATACCAAAAGTAAATTTACTGATATTGCAGCAATAAAAGGTTTCACTCTTTTTCTTTCAGCTCAAGCTTTCGAGATTTAATTACTCCCTTCGTCAGGAGCACTGAAGCACAACAAATATAAATACCTCAACATGTTAACAATTCTTATCTACTTACAAGAAGTGAGATTTCAATAAGAGTTGTTGTATTAATTAACGTGGAATTTAGACATCAACATAAATATAAACTATATCCAAATCAGATCTAACAAATCAAGTATAACAATATTAGGATATCAACAATATGTTGTTCAAAAAACACATAACCATAAAACAAAATCTCTGCTATGGATATAAGCACTTGAATGACTTAACCTAAGGAATAAATGCATATCAAGATAAAGTCTATTGGTATTTCCGAAAACTAACACAATTATCTAATAGGGGAATTCATCAATATTCGAAGAAATGATTCTTTTTTGTTTCCTTTTACTACTAGGGGAATCGCTCAGTCAGCACCTGAAGCGAGTTATCGAGGATTAAGACGATTTTCACTTTATGTTTATGCGAAAATAGTTGATGTCTTGTGATAGTAACGTTTAAGTGGGCACACTTGCACTTTTTTGTGAACATACCAACATTTTCTGACAGTAGAAGTACGGACAACATGAAGTTGCATAGAACAAAATGTACCTACATTATATATTTTTATTTTTCACTTGTTTATTATTTGTTGATTTTACCTTAGATACGGTTGCTATAAATACACTCATTATGCCCTAGGGCGTTATGAGCGGGCTTTATGGATCATAACGCCAGCTCAGTGTACGAGGACAACTGAAGCAACTTCCATTGATTGAATATTTCATAATCCTTGTCGTATATGACTCTGGATTTCTCCGGCAATTAATTATTAGCAGCTTTGGCTGCATTTCTATGATATTCCTGGGTAAATTCATTTTCATTTCCATTATTTCTATAAGACTACACAAAGAAAGCAGCAATGACATTCACTAAATATGATGACAAAAATATTCACAAACGTCAAAATATCAACAAATGACTACGAGAAGGAAAATGGAAAGTATAGCAGCAATGAACCGATTTTAAAATCGCTTTTTCATTATAATAAAATAATTTCTTCGTGAAAAATAAAATCTTGTATGCACCACGTGCGTTTCTAGATCTTAACGCCCATCGGGCATTAGGATCTGTATAACTCACTTGGTACATAAGTAACTATCTTGATTTTACTTAAAATCAATCAATTATTAATCAAAATAAATTTCAAATTTTTATAATTGTATTAAAAAATACTTTTTTCTCCAACCATCAAAAAATGTTGATATTTTTGTACTATTTTCTGGTACAAAAGCCATCAATTCCCTTACCGTACAAAAATTTGCTCGTTGCTTTGCAACACTTTTAATCCTAGGATTAAAAACGCTACTTTTAATCCTTTGACCAAAAGTAATTGCATTTGAGCTCTCTAATTGAAATTTGAAAAAAAAAACATTGTCTCTTACAAACTTAGTAAAACAAACTAATTGGGCAACTATATATAGGTATTTATTTGTTATTTATATTGATATTGAATGTACAATTGGAACAATTATTGCCAAAATTCAAAGCACCACTGAAATTATCACTAACAATTTTCGAACAATTCAAAAGATTTTCATTAGTGTTAGAACAACTCAAAATATTCTCCGTAACTGTTGATGAAATATTCGAGGAAATATCTGAACAGGTACTTGTACCTTCTTTGTCAGGTTGCAATATTTTTCTGGCAGTATTCTCTTTGTTGATTCGTGATTCTTCAATATATCCTTCTGCTACCGTACTCGATTTCCAACCTCCATGTCTTTTAAGACAAGTGAGGTCACCGCCACCATCAATAAGAAGTGTAGCAGATGTTCTTCTTAGCGAATGTCCAGTATACTCCTTCCAATTTTCTAACTTCAAAAATTTTGCAATTTCTTGCGGCACGGAACTAATTTTGTGAATACCAACAACCATTCTATGACACTTCCCATTAACATACTTCAAAAATAAACGACGTTCGTGTATATTTGATGCCGTAGTGCAACATATTTTCGAAATAAACGCAAAATAATTATCACCTATAATGGTAAACAAACGAGGTTTTCGTGTTTTTTGTCTGCAAAATTTTTACGACCAGGACCGAGTCCATATCTTCAATGTCATCAATTTTCAAATGAACTAGTTCGTCACAACGCATAGCACCTCCAATTCATAATACTAGAAACAACCTTTATCATCAAATATACATTATCAGGTGCCATATCAGGAACCGATCCACTTCCTCCTTTGTAAAAACCCTAGACTTTTAGGGTATTATATCCATCACTTTGCCTTTTTAAACAATGCTCGTAATTTTGAATATTTACTAATATCCACACCATTTTTGATATCCAGTGTGGATCGCAACATTGAATACTGTGACCAAAGAGTGGATGGCTTGACGGTCTTCGTTAAATTTGAGAAATACACCATAAGAACACTCTCCGCATAGTTTTGCACATTTTTTTCTTTGCACCAATCCATGAATCGCTGATATGCAAGTTCATAAACTTGGCGAGATTTGGGTGGCAAAAGATTTAGATATACTGCTTCGGCACTTTCCAATATATCCGCAGGTATATTTTCATCGTGTTCGGGATTCATTTTAAAAGCAGCATAAAAACTACTACAAAAATTATATGATTAGTACGTCTACTGACGTCTACTTGACAATCAATATTCACCAACAATACCAGATATCCATGACTACCGACTTACTATCGCTGTTATAATTAATAGGTGTTCTAATTTATTACCAAATTATTAACGATTTTTGAATAAAACTAAATTTATTTTAATTTTGACTTGGTTGGAGAAAAAATAGTATATATCATACTGACTAAAAGTGCCTATTTTTACTCGCAATTTTGCATTCGCTCGGCTGCGCTGCGCTCCGCCTCGCAACTGCAAATATTGCTCGTAAAAAAATAGGCACTTTTAATCCTTATAATATAATATACTATTTAACCCGATTGGCATTTTTTCAGCACATCAATAAATTAATTTTTCAGTATTTTAGCATATTTGTCAGAAACTGACGTCAAATTTTTGACATCCTTCTCCTAATATAGGTACTTGATTTGTTCGTATAATTTTGATATAGTTTATATTTGGGTTGATGTATAATTTTTATATAGCGTATATCTGATTGAGTAATGTTTTACATACATGATATTAGATATGGAGGTTTTGGTCGAAATACCGCATTTCAGAGATAACCAATCCTTCCTATAGGTATAAAAAGCTTGCAGTTTGGAACAATGATATTTCGAATACAATATGACTTCAAAAGTTGCTTTTTTTCTCGTTCTTATTTTCGTGTCCTTCAATTTATTAGTAGTTAGTAATGCTAGCTTTCCGATATTAGGAAGACACAGAGATTGTTCTCATCGTTGGCCTCGACCATGGTATTGCGACACTATTTTAGGTCCTCCACCATTTTTTCCATTAGAAGGTAGGATATTATTGAACTTAATAAAATTCATATCGGAATTTGGCATTATCTCACATAAGCTTTACATGGAAATTGAACTTGAATACTTCGTATAACTGTTTCTTTGTATCTAAATCTTGAAAGTTCCATGAATCATATAAAGTTATTTTGCGTAAATAATCGTGAATACGTAATTAAACTCAATATATTGAATATATATATTTCGCTGTTGCTAATTTAGAGATTTAATATTTTGACATCCATATTTATTGCATATTTAACAACAATAGAGTATAATGCAATTTTTACCAACTAAATCTATATTATTTCATTTTCTGATAACCAAAATTAACTTTCTGAAAATTCTAAGATTTTAGTAGAAAGAAATATTCCATAATGTAAACTTAACATAACTGTATTTCGTATATATATATATATATATATATATATATATATATATATATATAATATATATATATATATATAATCAATAAATATATATATAATATTATATATATATATATATATATTATATATATATATATATATATATATATATATATATATATATATATATATATATATATATATATATATATATATATATATATATATATATATATATAAAGGGTCGCTGATATGTATGGAAACGGTCGATTATTTACTTAACCCTCTCGCTCACCTTGTCCTCAGTTGAGGACAACCTACTTTGGATTTTTTCCTATGAAGTACCGCTTGCTCTTACTCCTCTGTCACATTGTCCTCAGTTGTGGACATCATATTCTTCAAAATGAATATATATATATATATATGTATATATATATATATATATATATATATATAATAAATGTCAAAGAAATTTCAATTTTTTCAAAAGTTTTGAAAAACTACGAATGTCGTAGCGAAACGTCAAGTTTTTAATAAAATCGAGTTTTTTAAGTTTCAACCGGCCTGTTATTGCTAATAATTATCAAGAGATTAAAAATAGATCACAGGCAACAACAATTCGAATAAATAATTAAATATTGCAAGCTGAAAATATGGCAATGATCCCAAACTTTTTCAAGAATCCTTAAGCTGAGAGTTTCAAACATTGTTCTAGATTGTGAGTACCTTTTTAAAAGATTTGAAATTCTAAATAAAAATTTCATTAAAAACGGCTACTTCCATATAAACGGGCTATACCGATAATTTTGCTCTACTTGTTTAATATTTTCCCGCGACAAATTTCTTTGTTATTGTTTTATTTACTCGTTCTGAGATCTCGCGGATGGCATTGATCGCCTCCGTGGCAAAGCTTGACCAAATCTCCCAAACCGGAGAATTCAAACAATAAGCCACTAATGTGTGATTGTCTTCCGTAGCAGAGGATTTTGTTTGTTGTGCTATTTTCATCTCCAAATTTTCAATCCAATGCTTGGCTACGCCGTTCTGATGAGGACCAAAGAGTCCGAAACACGTGTCAACGGCTGCTTCCATATACGCGAGCTATACTGATAATTCTACTCTACTTGTTTAATATTTTCCCTCGACTAATTTCTTTGTTGTTAGATAAATAGTACCCTATTATTATTATTTTCGAACATTGCGTGTGCAAAGGTTTCTGTGGTTTCCCTTGCCATCTAATAGTAACAATTTTGAATGTTAATATTAGACTAAATAGCACGTAATAAATAACAAAGAACAGCCACATCCGGAAAAAAATTTTAGTGGGACAAATTAGTCTTTGTCTATTCAATTTTTTTCAAATCAATATTTTCAAAAGTTTTGAAAAACTACGAATGTCGTAGCGAAACGTCAAGTTTTTAATAAAATCGAGTTTTTTAAGTTTCAACCAGCCTGTTATTGCTAATAATTATCAAGAGAGTTGATCAAAAAAAATCAAAAAAATAAATATATTTATTTTTTTGTTGGCTATATTCGTTAGACCATGTGTTTGAAAATTGTTTGTTTACGTTCAAAATAAGTGAAATCATTTGCTTTGTTCCAAAGCAATTGCGTTAGGTGATTTTTGTGCATACTGTAATCAGGGATTTTTGAAAGTGTGGCGTACTATTTTGAGCACATTGTGAACTTGCGGTAAAGGCAACATCTAGGTGAATATAACAGAACTTTTATTTTAATTCTGCAAATGTTAAATTTAATACACTTCAGTACTTCGAAAATGGGCGCAAAAATAATATAAATATATTCAATAAAATAAATAATGGAACATATTGATATTTTACCATCTAAAAATATTTCAGAATTTTTTTCCTCCATCAGCTCATGATGTCCTCAATTGGGGATATGTCATAGTGCCCAAACAGAGCATTTTGAAAATCTGAATTTAACATCAAAAATTTTCAAAAAATCATAAGTTGCATTACAGTAAATTGCAGATCTTTCGGTCCAATAGTTTTAATTTGTGACCGAGAGGGTTAAGTAGGATAGCTAGCGAAAAATGTGAAGATACAAAAGTTTTAGGGTTTTTCAAAATCTATCACACTAATTAAAAATTAAGTATACAGGGTCAGTCAAAAAGTACTGAAGAAATAAAATTGCTTTTTCTTCAATAAAACACCCTACATATTATACCTTATTTTAATTTTGCTTGAAATTATGAACAAAATTTACATAGCACATTATTTCCTAAATTCAACTGTTTTCCAGATATTGAATTTTGAAAATAACTTTTTACTACTCTCAAATTTATTGAAGAAAAAGCACGAAATGATGGATATTTATTATGAAAGTCACACAAGGTGGAGTATATGGATATGATTACAAATTGATTATAATATTTTTACAGAAAATAAAAAAGCATAATTGTTCAGGGTTGATAAAAATGCAGGAAACAAGTTGTAATAAACAACAAATTCTATTTAATAAGTTGCTCAAAGTGTGTACCATTTACCTCATGACTGTATACTTGATTTTTATTTAGTGTGATAGATTTTAAAAAACCCTATAACTTTTGTATCTTAACATTTTTCGCTTGCTATCTTACTTTAGTAAATAATCGACCGTTTCCATACATATCAGCGACCCTGTATATATATATATATATATATATATAATTTATTTTCAGTTGAAGCTACTATTTGTTGTTATTTCTTTGGCAAAATCTCTTATCATACATTTATTCTTATCGAATATACTGAATTTGACACATTTCCAGTGAATTCTAATGTAATTTTTCATATTTCAGATAATATACATGGATGGTGATTGATTAGCAAAAGGATGTCATCCATATTTCCCGTTTGTCTTCATTCCTCAGCTTTAAATAGTTTCCATATAATGTCAATGCATGCATTATTTCTTAATATAATTTATTCATAATTTTTTTGTATTATTCATCTTAAGTAAGGATATATTACTGAAGGCAATTAACGAACAATTTATCAAGCAAGCCACGTTATGAAGAGCAAAATAATCCAATATATATATATATATATATATATATATATAGAAATAAATATATATATATATATATATATAAATATATATATATATATATATATATAAATATTTATATATATATATATAAAATATATTATATATATATATATATATATATATATATTTATTCGAATTGTTGTTGCCTGTGATCTATTTTTAATCTCTTGATAATTATTAGCAATAACAGGCTGGTTGAATCTTAAAAAACTCGATTTTATTAAAAAGTTGACGTTTCACTACGATATTCGTAATTGAAATTTCTTTGACATTTATTGATTTGAAAAAATTGAAAAGACAAGGCTGCTTTGTCTTGCTAATTATTAATATGGTAAGGGAAACCAAAGAAACCTTTACCTACGTAATGTTTGAAAATAAAAATAATAGGGTACTATTTATCTAACAACAAAGAAATTAGTCATGGGAAAACATTAAAGATGTGGAGTAAAATTATCGGTATAGCACGTTTATATGGAAGCAGCCGTTGACACGTGTTTCGGACTCTTTGGTCCTCATCAGAACGGCGTAGCAAAGCATTGGATTGAAAATTTGAAGATGAAAATAGTACAATAAACAAAATCCTCTGATACGGAAGATAATCACCCTCATTGTGGTTTATTGTTTGAACTCTCCGGTATGGGAGATTTGGTCAAACTTTGCCACGGAGGCGATTAATGCTATCCGCGAGAACTAAGAACGAGTAAATAAACAATAAGATGAAAATAGTACAACAAATAAAATCCTCTGATACGGAAGACAATCACCCTCATTGTGGTTTATTGTTTGAACTCTCCGGTATGGGAGATTTGGTCAAACTTTGCCACGTATCTTCCGTATCAGAGGATTTTGTTTGTTGTACTATTTTCATCTTCAAATTTTCAATCCAATGCTTTGCTACGCCGTTCTGATGAGGACCAAAGAGTCCGAAACACGTGTCAACGGCTGCTTCCATATAAACGTGCTATACCGATAATTTTACTCCACATCTTTAATGTTTTCCCATGACTAATTTCTTTGTTGTTAGATAAATAGTACCCTATTATTTTTATTTTCAAACATTACGTAGGTAAAGGTTTCTTTGGTTTCCCTTACCATCTAATGATAACAATTTTGAATGTTAATATTAGACTGAATAGCATATAATAAATAATTAGCAAGACAAAGCAGCCTTGTCTTTTCAATTTTTTCAAATCAATAAATGTCAAAGAAATTTCAATTACGAATATCGTAGTGAAACGTCAACTTTTTAATAAAATCGAGTTTTTTAAGATTCAACCAGCCATTTATTGCTAATAATTATCAAGAGATTCTATATATATATATATATATAATATATATATATAATATATATATTATATATATATATATACATATATATATATATATATATATATATATATATATTTATGTATTTAACATACTATGTTGGTATTTAAACATTACTCATTCTCGGGTTTTACATACACATGTCGCGAACAATTATATTGTACAGAAAAAACATTAATCAGTATTGGTAGATATGCAAGTTCTGGTCAAATACGGCATTTCAGAGATAACTAATAATTCTAAACTAATAAAAGGTCCGCTGTTAGGAACAATAATAACAATTTAGAATACATTATGACTTCGAAAGTTGCTTTCTCTCTCGTTTTCATTTTCGTATTGTTCAATTTATTATTAGTTAGTAATGCTACATATATACCATGCACAATACGCGGAAAAATGCTCTCGTCGTTTGAATTTGCCTCTACCATGGTATTGCCACATATGATACCACAGGAATTTCTTCAACTTTTGAAGATTCAACTTAATAAAATTCATATGGCAATTTGAATGTGTGATTACTGTTTCTTTATATAGTCCAGTCAATGATCATTTTCCCGTGTATTTATCCCATACAGCACCGATTTGAATGAAAAATTGGATTTAGGTTCTACTTACCATCTCAAAGTCTACCCTGTGGCAGGGGATGCTTTTTCCCTGGGGGTGGATGCCACCCCTTCTTGGGGATGAAAAATTTTTCATTGAAAATAAGCACGGCAATCGATAAATCGACTAATTCTAAGTACCTTTTGTCCATGAAGTTTTTTCTGAAAGTCAACACTTTTCCACATATTCGCGGGTGAAATTGTCGGTTTTCATGCAAAAAAACACATTTTCAGATTCTTTTTCGCGAATAACTGAAAAAATATGCATTCTATCGAAAAAAATGTGGAAAGCAAATTTATAGCTTATAAAAAAACAAAGAAAATTGTGTATTTGTGATGTATGGAGATCCAATAAAACCGGAATTATTGCTTGTTGAAAGTTGGCTGGTATTTTCAATCGCCAAAATGGAAAGTTTTTACGTACAATAACCAAAAATCAACGCATTTTTCCAAAACTCATACAACTTGTTTTAAAGTCCTTTAAAAAACCTTCATTTTCATTTTTTATAAAAGTTCCTAGCATCTAAACTAAGCGTGCTATGAAGAGAATATTTTCGTTTCCTATTTTTTCGTTGGAAAAAAATATTGAAAATCTCACCCTTTCTTCCACCCTATTTGAAAAAAATCGTTGCCACTTTACAATTAAGTTCATTTATATTTTTATAATACGTTCTGAGTGTTTGACCAGTTTAAAGTACTTCTTTTTGAAAAAAATTTAGTTTGAAGAGAGAAAATCATTTTCGTAATTTAGCGAAAAATCGTCTTTTCTTCAAAATAACTCAAAAGCTATTGATGATACGCAAAATTTTGTGGAGTACGAAATTGAATGTTTTTCTTATTTGAAAATGTTAGCGTTCCATTTTTTTTAATAGGATAAAAATTAAGTAAGATATGGCCATTTAAATCTTGCGTGTGTTCGCGCAAAGTACCTTTTTTAGCCCTTTAAGCATGAACCTTTTTAAAAATAAGATCTGAAAAAATATTTAGATGAGCTTATAGCTCCTAAAAAACCTACAAAATGCTTTTTTGAAGGACTTGATTACTTGAAAACTAAGCGAGTTATGGGGAAAAACCAAAAGCACATTTTTGTAGAAACATTGATGAGTAGGTACACATAATGGTAAATACCAATCAACTTTCGACAATCAATAATTCCATTTGTATTGGGTCAGAATACAATAAATACACGATTTTCTTTGTTTTTTTATAAGCTATAATTTTGCTCCCTACAGGTTTTTTGATAGAATGTACATTTTTCCAGTTATTTGCGAAAAAGAATCTGAAAACGTGATTTTTTTGCCTGAAAACCGACAATTTCAGTCGCGAATAAGTTGGAAACTATTGACTTTCAGAAAAAACTTCATAGAACAAAAGTTGCTTGGAATTAGTCAATTTATCGATTTCTGTACTTATTTCTAATGAAAAATTTTTCATCCCCAATAAGGGGTGGCTTCCACCCCCAGAGAAAGAGCAACCCCCAGCACAGAGTAGACTTTGAATAAGATGGTAGTTAGAACCTTAATCCAAATTTTCATACAAATCGGTGCTGTATGGGATAAATACACAGTTTATACTTTTTTTACCGTCATTGACTGGACTAATACCTGAATCTGGAGAGTTCCATAAATCAAATGAGGTTATTTTCTACAAATAATCCTGAATAATTAAATGAACTCAATATTTTGAATAGATATTCCGTTGTTGCTAATTTAAAGATTCAATTTTTGAACTTTTCGATATTCATAGAATATTTAACAATAGTGAATAATACTATTTTTACCCAGTAATTAATCTTAAGTAAGAATATAGTTTTCTTTTATTTTTTGTTTTCACAAATAATTTCAATTTGATGCTTCATATTTATGTATTGTAGGTTAAATAGGGATGACATAACCTTCTCATTGTGATATCTGAAGAGAATAAACATTATTATTATTATTATTATTCAACAACTTTTCTGAAGTATGAATATAAACATTCATCATTTTCATTATTTAGAACTATTAGACTTTTATATATCACGCGAATAATTTAACTATTTCCTAACAATTGTTAACCAGCATTGTTGATATGGAAGCTCTGGCGAAATGCCGCTTTTTTATCTTTTAGACATAACAAATCATTCTTCTATAAAAACCTCGAAGTTTGGAGCAATAATATTAATTTAGATTCCAATATGAAGTCAAAAGGTGCTTTCTTTCTTGTTCTCGTTTTTATTTTGGTTTTGTTCAATTTATTATCAGTTAACCATGCTGAACCTTACGTAAAACCAATTGAATGCTTTTTGAGTTATCCTCGACCAGCATATTGCAGAAATCGTTACATAAAATTCTGATTAAACTGAGACGAGTGAATGACATGCAGACCCTTTTGACAGTGTACTACTCACTAATTTTCAGTCACTTGAATTATGATGTTGTTCTTTGGGGAAACAGTGTACATTGGATGAAGGTTTTTATAAAACAAAAAAGAATTGTCAGATTGTTGTTCAACTTGAAAAAACAAGAGTCGTGTAAACCATATTTCAAAAAATATAGAATATTAACACTTCCATGTATTTACATGTATAAACTATTAACATATATAAAGATGACAGAACTTAGTACCCTAAAAATTCGGATTACCATCAGTATTCAACGAGAGGATCAAATAAATACGTACTAGATGTTCATAAAACGACAAAATTTGAACATTCTCCAATGTATACTGGAAAAAGACTCATGAACAGGTTTTAAAAGAAAAATAAAAAATATATTTTTGGACGGAGCCTACTATTCGACGTCAGAGTACTTAATGTGAATCGGTATTGTATTTCTTGTAATTGTTTATATTTGTTTCAGATTTCTGTTTGTCTTGTCACATAAACACATATGCCTACTTGTGGATTGTTAATGTAATTTATATTGATGTAATTTATATTCTTGAATGACGTGTATATCCATTGTTAAATGGCAGCTGTATGAATATATTATTATTATTATTATTATTATTAATATTTGACAAAATTACATTCACTTATTTTGTTGAATTGACTGAATGTACTTCTTCTGAATTGTAACTTATTCAATTTTGTTTCAGACAAACGTTGTTGACAACGATTAATAAAATTATTTGCAAGGATGTTGTCCATATTGCGGCTTGTCTTCGCACCTTTGAAATAGTTCTCACATATTGTTAATACATGTTTGCATAATATCTGAATATATATTATTATATCACTCTTTATTGATTATTGCTCTTGAATAAGGTTATAATACTGAAATATTAATATATATATATATATATATATATATATATATATATATATATATATATATATATTATATATATATATAAATATATATATATATATATATATATATATATATATATATATATATATATATATATATATATATTTGTAAAACTATGGCACCGTAGTTGCAAGTAAGTTGTTATACTTTGAGACGTGCGCAGAATATAGAAATGTTAATTTTGAACTAACATATATTATCCCCTGATACGTGTTTTTGGATAATAATTTAAATTTTGACTTGGGACATCAAGTATATTTAACTTCATAGCTACGAATAATTTCATTCAAGATTATGTAGTTATCTTCTTCACTGAAAAATCACTGAAAGTATTGGTGCAAAACGATAGCAAGAAACTTAAGTCAATAGAAAATTTTCAATGTCATCCTAAAGAACTTACAGAATCGAAGAATTTCTGGAAGGATAAATTCTTTCAAAATTAAACTCTACCTTATGATCTTTTGAGTCTGATAACCATTTTCTTATGCTATAGAATCTCTTACATTTCAAACTCAGAATAAGATATTGAAACAGTCAGATATGACATACCAGATGTTTGTTTTCGAAAAACTACATAACCTTGATTTCGTAACTGATTTCGAGAAACTGAAATAATTATTTATTCCCAAGAAAATTCCTGTTTATATTGCTAAGAAATTCCACTACGTAAATCACGATGACCTTGGATTCCCATATATATTTCACACAGTCGAAGTTTGAGCACATTTGAAGTAAGAAACAATGGAAGCTAAACTTGTGTTTTTTGTTTGTATTTCTGTTTTCTTTTTTCTGTATTTTGAGTCAGTAATGGCACTACCTGAGCCCAGACCACAGTTACCACCTGATTGTAACATAAATCCCAACTTATGGTTCTGTAGAAATTTTCCAGGTAGGCTTATACATATATACACTAACAACTGAAATTTCGCGCACTGTAAACTTTGTGTGTTTGTTAAATAATTGATAACATTATGTTACTGTTGAAGTATCGCTACAAATAGTGACTCTATTAAAATTTTTAGTGATGCTACGAATATGTTGACTTTTAACATTTATCATATATATAATTTCCACTATTTATGCCACATATCGGAAGATATTTTTAATTTCTTGGAAGTTTTGATAAAGTTAATATTTTATATAAAAAAATTGGCCAAGTGCGAGTCGAACTCGCGCACGGGGGTTTCCGTACCCTAAATATTTATTATTAAAATGGGTGCGATTAACAAAGTTCGACCTAGGACCAAGATAGTTTTTCGTTTCATGACTTTTTATGATGCTTGGCACCAAAAACTCAATTTCATATATCTCTCTCTCTCTCTCTCTCTATATATATATATATATATATATATATATATATATATATATATATATATATATATATATATGTTCATATGTATGTATGTATAAGCTTATGTATTTTAGCGTTGTTTACACGATAACGGGCGCAATTTTGAAGCAATAGGGTTGAAAGTTTGTAAATAGGTAGTTTCGCATGATATCTTGGATGGGATTGTTTTTGGTTCGAATTGGTTGGGGGGTTGACTCCCCTTGGGGGAAAATAAATCATGTTTACACGATAAAGGTTACAATTTTGAAGCAATAGGGTTGAAAGTTTGTAAATAGGTAGTTTCGCATGATATCTTCGATGGGATTGTTTTTGGTTCGAATTGCTTGGGGGGGTTGACCCCCCTTGGGGGAAAATAAATCTTGTTTACACGATATAGGTCACAATTTTGAAGCAATAGGGTTGAAAGTTTGTAAATAGGTAGTTTCGCATGATATCTTCGATGGGATTGTTTTTTGTTCGAATTGCTTGGGGAGTTGACCCTCCTTGGGGGAAAATAAATCTTGTTTACACGATATAGATCGCAATTTTGAAGCAATAGGGTAGAAAGTTTGTAAGTAAGTATTTTCGGAAGATATCTTGGATAGGATTGGTTTTGGTTCGCATTGACCTCCTGGTAGAAGAATTAAATCTTTTTTACATGACAAAGGGCGTAATTTTGGAGCAATAGGATTGAAAGTTTGTGAGTAGATAGTTTCGTACGATATATTGAATGGGATAGGTTTTAATGCGAATTGGTTGGAGGGTTGACCCCCCAGAGAAATAAATCTTGCTTACACGATAGAAGGCGCAATGTTGGTACCATAGGGTGAAACTTTGTTGGTAGGTAGTTTCGTACAATATCTTGGATGGTATTCATTTACTATATGAATTGGTTGGAGGGTTGACCCCCCGAAGGAGGAACATGTTGGAGACGTCGAAGGACACTAATTCAAAATTTTTATCAAAATCAATTTTTTCTAATTTTTGTATGAGTTCTAATGAGTTTTTCACACTATATTTTGGAGAGAAATGAGTATGTTCTTTGAAGGCTGTGTTGAGAAATTTTGAAAGTTTACAAGAAGGAGCTTTCGAAAACGAGGCAACTGGTCTAATGGGTAGGCCGTCTTTGTGTACTTTAACAAGACCGAATAATTCGGGAGGTTCAGAACTCATTGGAATAACTTTTTTCTTTAGGTAAAAGGAATCCAACAATTCTGACGCTTGTTGTACGTTAGATTTAATTTGAGTTAAAAAGGACGTCGTGGGATCTTTTTGTAAAAGGGAAATATCTAATTTGGATAAGACCTCTTCCATTTTTTCAATGTACTCTTCTTGCTTCAAACATACTATTACACGATAAAGGGCGCAATGTTATAGAAATAGGGTTGAAAGTACGCAGTTTCGTATGATACCTTGGATTTTATTAGTTTTGGTGCGAATTGGTTGGAGGTTGATCCCCCAGGGAGGAAATAAATATTGTTCACACATTATAGGGCGCTTTGTTTTTTATTTGGAAAAAAAATCATAATTTAATGAATATATTTTCAAACTGGATATTTTATGAAAACCTGCTCTTCTAATGCATCTCGCTGCGATAGAGTTTTTTTATTGTAATTTTGTTATTTATTATTAAAGTAAATATACAATTAAGTATTCTGTGAATATTTCAAGTGCCTATCTATTACCTTTTATTGATATCGAGCAAAAATAGGCATAAAATGGCGTTTTTTGTATGGGAGCCCCCCTTAAATACTCAATTTATTTTAATTTTACTATTTATTATTGAAGTAAATATACAACTGAGTATTTTGTTAATATTTCAGGTGCCTAACTGTTGCCTTTATCGATATCGAGCAAAACAATCGCGTTTGTTGTATGAGAACCTCCCCCTTAAATATTTATTTTATTTTGTTTTTAGTATTTGTTGTTATAGCGGCAATACATAATTTGGAAAATTGCAACCGTCTAGCTATCGCGGTTCTTGAGATACATCCTCGTGACAGACAGACAGACGGACGGACAGACAGCGAAGTCTTAGTAATAGGGTTCCGTTTTTATCCTTGGGGTACGGAACCCTGAAAACATGTCCTTCGAATGTTTCCACATCAATTTGATTAATAATGATTACAATATGACTTCGAAAGTTGCTTTCTTTCTTATTCTCGTTTTCATTTCAGTGTTGTTCAATTTATTGTTAGTTAGTGATGCTATGCCATTCAGAATACTAAAAGAATGCGCTTATCGTATACATCCACCATGGTATTGCGACAGAGATACCATATTCTTATGAGAGTTTCGAATTATTTCACAAAAAAGTGATTAAATTCAATATATTGAATGGATATTTCGTTGTAACTAATTTAAAGACTTAATTTTTCAACTGCTTGAAATTTATGAAATATTCAACAATAACAGAGTATGAAACTATTTTTATCAATGAATCTATATTATTATTTGCGATAAAAAAATTTTCTGTATGTAAATTATATGTTTCTAAAAAAAAATATTCCTTTGACAAAACCTTTCATCATAAATTTATTTTTGTCGACTAGACTGAGTTTGATTCACTTCTTCTGAAATCTCATTCCATTTCTTATGTTTCAGGAAAATGATGATGAAGATTGACCAGATTGTTCGAAGAAGGATGTTGTCCATATTGCCGCTTGTCTTCGCACCTTTGAAATAGTTCTCATATATTGTTAATACATGCTTGCATAACTTCTGAATATATATTCATAAATTTTGTTCGTTTTTTTTATGCTATAATTATTAATTCAGTCACGAATAGAGTAACACACACACACACATATATATATATATTTATATATATATATATATATATATATATATATATATATATATATATATATATATATATATATATATATATATATATATATATATATATATATATATATATATATATATATATATATATATATATATATATATATATATATATATATATATATATATATTTAAGAGAAATGGTTTAATCGGGATATAAGTCACAAAACTTGAACTCCGTTAACATTTTTTATTTAGTTGTTAACAAAAAGAAGAACCTTTTTGTCACAGACGCCATGTCTGTGTTTCATTTCAACTCCGTAGTTTGAATTGTCTTTCTGCTTAGGTTAGGTTATGTTTCACCGGTTTCGAATTTTAACATTGTTTTCATCCGTATGCATCATTTTTCATCCGTATTTTTCGTAGATATCCTTCATTGTTATTGACAATTGTCAATTTTAAATTATGTACGTCTTCTTCGATGTGTTTCTGTTCTTTTCACTTATTAATAATTCAGTACTAAAAAGACATTTGGTCTTACCATATATCGATTTTATATTATATTTTTAGTACCCTGATGATGAACATGCAAATGACCGAAAGCTTGGTAATTC
>JARQZK010002997.1:22500-135000 GCA_030704885.1 Cynegetis impunctata
CTTAGGCAAACGGGTGCCATGGCGTTGCAGATTTCCTTTCTTGATTTAAATTCAAGGTAAGATATTATTCAATTTGAAAAATTCATATGGAACATTATTTCACAAAAATTTTACATATACATGGTATTTGAAATATTTGTTCACTGCTCTTTTATACTTCGTACAATCCCATTAATTCTATTGGATTGATATTTCTTTAATTCTATATAATATATATTTGAAAATATATATATATATATATATATATATTTTTTTTTTTTTTTTTTGAAATACCGTTTATTCAAACAACATTAATTACAATACATGTACCAATGTAAAATTTCTCAAATCAGTGCTTTTAGGCACTGGCCTCGAGAATAACAAAATCTACGATAAATACAGTGATATACAATATAATCAATTAACATTTATATAAACATTTAATTTTCTAACAAAACTCTTATATTTATTTGAATCTTTTATAAATTTTGGTAAATTATTGAATGTTTTAATTGCATCTATAATTGGATTGTTTAAACCTATATTAGTCCTTGTATATGCTTGATGGTTGTTATTATGGGATCTTGTTTGGTAATCATGCAAATCAAAGCAAAATTCAATATTTATGTTACATTTTTGATGGTTATTAATTATTTTATAAACAAGTTTGCACTGCTCAATAATATATATATATATATATATATATATATATATATATATAAAATTGAGTGAACTAGGACATTTATTGAAAACAATTACCGTCTAGGGTAGATGTGGATATTTCGATGCTTCGTGAACTCTTACAACCAGCTCCGCTAGGAGGTTTGTTTGATTAGTTTCAAATAAATGTCCTACTTCACTTAATTTTATAACCACGGGCGTGCTTTCCGTTTAACACGAATAATTCTCACTTATTTATATATATATATATATATATATATATATATATATATATATATATATATATATATATATATATATATATATTTATATATATATATATATATATATATATATATATATATATATATATATATATATATATATATATATATATTCTTCATTCTTCAATTTCTAAGATTTTACTAATGTCCGTATGTGAATGTCATTATTATTTGTATATTGTATATGCTTGTATTTATTAATTTTATTTTTTATATTTAAATGACCAAGTATTGTATCCGTCCAAAGATTCCATTTCATATTGTGCATATTTTAATTTTTGACACGAGAAAAATTTGACATGTTTTAAGCTTGTCCCTTGTGGTCCACTCCATCTGTTGCCTGAGGATGCGAAGAAAAATTTCGCGCCGAAACTAGTAGCAATTTGAAATAAACAGTCAAAACCTTTGGAGTTGTGAGAGTTGTGTTTTCTTTTCTAACTTATTATATATATATATATATATATATATATATATATATATATATATGAAAAACTTGGTTCTCGGAATGAACCGCGTAAAAGATTTGAAAAATCTCGACGTTTCGGCTCCTTTGCGGAGCCATCTTCAGGAGAATTAGAAGGGGAATAATTCAGATACGTGGCCTCAATCTGCCTACTCCACGAATCGAATTAGGAGGAATCGGAAACAACACGATTGCGTGGTCTCAACCTGCCTACTCCACTAACCGTACTGCTTCCTGTCAACTCTGAAGTCTCAACCTGCCTACTTCAGAGTAAACTGCTGGTTCATTCCGAGAACCAAGTTTTTCAAATACTTCCGACCGCGGAAATCTTTCTGAACATATATATATATATATACTATATACATATATATATATCATATATAGTATATATATATCTATTAATATAGTATATAATATACTATATATATATATATATATATATATAATATACTATATATATATATATATATATATGATAATTTTAGAATTTTTCTTGGGAATGTGGCTTAGCTGAAATGGAGATTTATTTGTGTTTGCTATTTAATCATTTATTCCTTCATTCCAACGCTTCGGACTCACAAAGTCTTTTTCAAGGACCAGTTTAAATTATCTTCGGAAACAAACTGACTGACACTCATTTCATTAATCTTATACACAAACTTCGAATGTTTTTATGTATAAGATTAATGAAATGAATGCTAGTCAGAAAAATTCTAAAATTATCACATACATATTTCTGGCTTAAGTATAAAGTTTTTAATATATATATATATATATATATATATATATATATATATATATATATACTACTATTTATAATATACTATAATATATATATATATATAGAGAGCAGAGAGAGAGAGAAACAGCTTTATTGTCTTAATAAAATTACAAAATTTTGTCGACAAAGCACATACCTATAAAAAATTGAAAATAAAATTAACAATGGATAACTAATTAAACAAAACACACTTTTAATCGTTGAACAAAAACAAGAATCTATTAAATAGAAAGAAACAAAATAGAAAAACATTTATCAGTCGATTATGTATAAACATATGTTAAGAAATCAACATATTTGTCAACTAAAAACTTATTATACAGATATTAAAATTTTGGTTTATATTACAAAAAAAAAACAAAACATTAATATATGTTGCTTACTAAATGTGGATCTCAAGGGTCTATGTTACATTGTGAAATTCAGTTACAGAATAAAATTCTGCCACTGAGTAAAATGGTCTCTCCAAAAGAAAAGCCTTAGTTGAACTTCGGAACTTTTTGTACGTACTCAAGGATTTTAGCTCCAAACGGTAGATGATTGTATAACTTTCCGGCATGTAGGTAAAAGGAGTTTTTTTGTTAAGACGGAGGTGGGCGTTTATTAAATAAATATCGGTATCTGAATTTCTTCGTGGGAATATCTATGATTTGGTCTTTCTGAAAAGTTATGATATTGTGTTTGCGAACCCAAACAGACGGATTCGAATATGAAATAGTGAAGGAAGAGTTAGAATTTTGAATTTTTTAAAGTAGAATTCGCAATGTGTCCTTCTGCTCAGATCAAACATATAACGAACTGCTCTCTTTTGCAATCTGAAAATCAGACTCAAAATGGGAGAGGCTGCATGAACCCCAAATATGGCAAAACCATAACGAAGGTGTGATTCGAATAAAGAAAAGTATGTCGACAAACGCAGCAGAAATTGAAAGCTCTCTAGAAACCCGTTTTATGGCGAAACATGCAGAAGAGTAATTTTTTTTTGTTAATATGTCTATATGAGTAGACCATTTGAGCGACTCATCAATATAAAGACCTAAAAACTCGCTGAGTTCACTCGTTTGAATTGTTTTATTGTTTAGACGTAACAGCGTTGTAGGGTTCCTCTGTAAGACATTTACTACAGTTTTATCTGTGTTGAAACAAAGTCCATTTGAATCAGACCAGGCCTTAATAGCCATCAAATCATTACTTATAATTGACTGTAAGGCTTGTATATATCAGAGTTACTCCAAGTTACACTGGTGTCATCAGCAAACAAAAGTAATTCTAGCACTTAATTTTCAAGTCCACAATATCGTTGATTGAAAAGAAGAAAGAGAGATTGGTCCTAAAACCGAGCCCTGAGGTACCCCCACTGTCTATTGGTAGATTTATTGTAATTCTTACCATTTGCTCGTACTATTTGTTGCCTGTTAGTTAGGTAAGATTTAACCATTCTAAAGGAGGACCCACGTATGCCATAAAAACTGAAGTTTTCGTACTAAAAATTGCATGGTTAACACAATCAAAGGCCTTTGCGAAGTCACAAAAAAACTGAAGTTGTGAACAGTTTTGTCATTGAGTGATGTATATATACTTCATTTTAGAACTGAAAACATTGCGTCATTAGTGCATTTTTGGTGGGTAAAGAAGCCATACTGTTGTGCTGTTAAGAAATATTATGTTTGAGAAGGAAGGGTAAGAGACGGCATTTCATGAGCCTTTCGACTACCTTCGATAAGGTAGGCAATAAAGCAATAGGTCTATAGTTACAAGTTTTAGTTTTTTTTCTGCCACCCTTATGGAGTGGGATAATAATGGCTGTTTTCAGACAAGTGGGAAAGAGACCAACTTCAAAAGATTCATTAATCAACGAGACTAAAAATGTTGATGGCTGTATCAGGTATGTTTAAAAATAATTTGATGGATAAGCCATCATTTCCACATGAATCTTTATTTTTGTATATCGCTTATGGTTTTGCATCAGTTTCATGTGTGTCAACTGGTCTCAGGAAGAAACTGTCCATAATCTTTTTTAGATGGTAGCAGGAAGGAGAGAGCATCACAACTGGGAACTATATTTGAATTGATATTCTTGCATACATTCACGAAGTAATTATTCAGTTCATCAGGGCTGGGAATCAACATAGGCATGAGGAACGGGTTTTATTTCTTAAGTCATTTATTATAGACCATGTTTCTCTGGAAGAGTTCGAAGCTTGTGAGATGCGAACATTGTAGAAGTTGTGCTTAGCCGATTTAATGATTTTGCGGTATAATGCCCTATAGTTGTTAATGTAATTCAATATAGAGGGGTTATCTATGAATTTTATATTATATATATATATATATATATATATATATATATATATATATATTATATATATATATATATATTATATATATATATATATATATATATATATATATATATATATATATATAAATTTTATAGAATAATATGAAAAATAGAGTACAATAATATTTTCACCCGATAAAACTGATTATTTTATTTTGCTATATAAAGTTTGTTAAATATATTACAGGATTCTATTTTTCGAATAAGTTAGGAAGGAATAAGCAATAGAAGAAACTAATCGATGATGTAACTTTACATAAATTTAAGTAATATTTTTCAGGTTAAAGTATCTAGTATATTTTTTTCATTTTACATTATAGACATACAGTTTAACACTGTATGCGACAAGTAGGAACAGTCAACATATTTTGTAGCCGAATAAAGAAATTTTAAAGAACATTTTGGAAAATTTACGGAAACAAGCAACAGCAACAAAATTGTTCCTCCGGTGGAAACGTAGCTTAATACTTGTTATTTCTTTGACAAAAGTGAATCCTACATTGTGATGAATTGACTGAATGTGACCCAATCTCTCTCAATTCTTATTTAATTTCGCATGTTTCAGGAAGATGACGATGGCAATTGATTAGATTGTTGGCGAAAAGATGTTGTCCATATTGCCAGCTTTTGTTCACTCCGCACCTTTGAAATAGTTCTCACAATTTGTTAATACATGCTTGCATAGTTTTTGAATATATATAAATATTTTTTTGCATTATTTATCTCAAATAAGGATATGATACTGGAAAATACAAGTAATTAATTTAATGAACAAAACTAAATTTGAATTTACTACGTTTATTATCACAAAATATTTTGAAAAATATAACACTGCGATTGCAATTTCGGTCACTAGACCATCATCGGGCAGATTGAGTTAAGAACTGAATACAGAATAATTATAGATTTGCGCTTACGGGTGGGAAAGAATTATTGCAGGTACCTAGATAGACAAGAGGAACATATTTCAAGAAGGGCTAATCGAGTGAATTTCCCAAATTGGTACAATACAATGTTCTTAGAAAAATGATTTTTGTTTGAATACACTAAATATAGGAGAATATATCAGGTCAATCTGGTCGTTCAGCAAGGTATCTTTTGCATTATTATTGAGTTTAAAAATTTCTAATGATTCTAAGTAAGTAAGTTTGGTTCCTTTCGGTAATTTGTGCATGATTTTAAAAGTATCTATTTGTGGAAATGGGTGGTGGTTTTCACATATTGTTTTGGCCATAGATACGTTGATGATGTTATTGCTTGTATTAAAAGTAGAAAAATCGGAGAAATTCACATCTTTAACATATTTTGGTCCTCTAACAGAAAAAGTTGCTAATGTCATACCTAAATGTAATATTAAAATTGCTTTCAAACCTAAGACAAAACTCTCAGGATTTTTATTCAATGCCAAAGATATCACTTCAAAATTTGAAAGTTCAGGAGTTTATAAGTTGATTTGTCCTGTATGTAAAGGAGTATATATAGGTCAGACTGGTCGATCGTTCAAGACAAGATTTAAAGAACACCAACAATCTTTTTTGAAAAATAAAACGGATTCAACGTTTTCAAATCATTGCCGTGAAAATTACCACCCATTTCCACATATAGATAATTTTCAAATCATGCACAAATTACCGAAACGAACCAAACTTACTTACTTAGAATCATTAGAAATTTTTATCATAATGCAAAAGATATCTTGCTGAACGACCAGATTGACTTGATATATTCTCCTATATTTAGTGTATTCAAACAATAACGACTTTTCTAAGAACATTGTATTGTACCAATTTGGGTAATTCACTCGATTAGCCCTTCTTGAAATATGTTCCTTTTGTCTATTTAGGTACCTGCAATAATCCTTTCCCACCCGTAAGCGCAAATCTATAATTATTCTGTATTCAGTTCTTAACTCAATCTGCCGATGATGGTCTAGTGACCGAAATTGCAATCGCAGTGTTATATTTTTCAAAATATTTTGTGATAATAAACGTAGTAAATTCAAATTTAGTTTTGTTCATCATGTTAAATCATCACGTAGTAACGACGGATTCCATCAACTAATTAATTTATTAAATACAAGCTATGTTTTGAAAAGCTAAATGGCACATAATTTTCAAGATATTTCAATTCTTTTAACCAAGACCGGATTAACCCTGTCCGGGCCCCTAGGCAACAACACTGTCCGGGCCCCAGGTCTTTTCAAGTTGATAAAAGGATGTAAGTTACCTCCAGATGATCGACTCCAGGTATCCTGTTAGTTCAAAGTCTTATGTAATATTGCAGCAAAATGGTTACTTTGACTTGATGCTGTGGCATCACATTACCTGACTCGTTAGCTTTATTGAAATGTTCTTAATGAATAGGTTATAGATAAGTGATGAATGATGATCCAGGTTGCATGATGAGTTAGGAAAGAGAAATGAGATAAGACGCGGTTATTTTAAATTTGATCTTGTTAAACGGAATAAAATACAATAAACTAAAGAAAGCAGTTTTGTGAAGTACAAATTGGAAAAAGTCAACCTCCAAGATATTTATTGTTTTTGTACAGCACAGTAAGTTTGAATATTAACTCTTCTAACTTTTTTAGGAACAAAATCGTTTAAAACATCTTGGAAGTTGACCTTTTCGAATATATCATTTTCAATGGCCATTATCGAAAATGAATTCAAACGGTTCTGAGACATTGTTGAACGAAGACAAATTATTAGTTCTACTACATATACTAGATGGTTCTGTATGCATGAAATATTTTATCAATTGACAATATGCATCGAAAGAAAGCAATAATATTTTTGAGGAATTTCATACAAATTTTCAAATAAAATTTTCATTCGATGAATTTTTTTTTCTTGTTGCATGCACGGGCCTCTAGTCGATGCGGGGCCCCTAGGCAGTTCCCTACTCTGCATAATGATTAATCCGGCTCTGCTTTTAACTGAGTAAGAAAAGAAACTTCACCAGTGATCCTCATACATTTCAAATAGACAAACTTCCTTCTCGTAGTGCACTATTTTTTCCAGCATTAATTAACGCGACTTTCTTCAGAATTAAACCGCCAACATTCGAGTAGATTCTCATTCGAACACCTGTTATTAGGTCGCTTCTTAATGACCCTTTGAGACAGTTCTTTGTGAAAATGCACAGAATTCCAGGAGAAAACGACCCCTATTAAAGCAAGCTAGAACGAATTCGTTCGCCAAATGTCCCTTCATTACACGCCAATGTCTCCATTCTCGGGACATAATTTTTGACGGTTTTACAGGTATGTTGATGCCTCTGCATTAAAACAAATGAAACGCCATTATTAAAGCTTGCGGAATATTTCAAGCATCTCGGTTGCCGTGGAAACGTCGAGAGTAGGTTCGAGATCGTCGTAAATACGTCAGGGTAAAAATAATTATTTACTTCTGGAAGTCTGAGAGGAAAAGCAAATGGAATTTATTAATTATGCGTCTAACTAATTAGAGCAAGTATTCGCGGAATAACTTTAAAAGAAGATGTGGCGTATCTCTAAGTAAGGGTGAACTCTGAAGGGAGTTGGGTTTCGAGAGAAAAAACGAAAATATTGTTGATAGTGATTACTTTTTACTGAAATGTCTATACCGGGTGTCCACGGAAGGTGGCTCGCCCCTATAACTTTTTTGTTTATAATGAAATGAAATTTAGAGGATCTGTTTAATGCATAAAACTGCATTTTTTGACAAGTAACTCAACTTCATGCAACTTCCGGTTTCACCGGAAGTGACATAAACTTTCGGTTTTTAAATGGGACACCTGGTATATTTTCTGTTTTTTTGTCTTTATATTACAATTAGAATGCAACCATGTATCATTTGTTACTTTTTGTATTCGTTGTTTCATTTGTTTTTTGGAAAGAAATATTTATTCAATAGGGCTATAGATGCGTTTACCGCCCGGAGAGGTAGATTTGTGGGCGTGGCTTTGGACTTATCTTGTTTCAGTTGTGTTGGTCACAGGCTACTCGATGATTTCAAATGTTATTTAATATCAATAAGATTCTTCATTTGAAGAAAGTTCTAAGGTTATGGGATTAAAGGTTTTTATTGAAAGTTTTCTTTTAGCCTAATACCTAGAGTGCGGTATCAAATTAATCGTAATGAAATTATCTTTTTTTTTAACCCGACGAGCCACCATGTTGCCATTTGAAAAAAAATAGTAATAATAGTTTTAAAATTAAAAATCACATAGCTGAAGCATTTTGGTCGAAAACAGTGAAGTTGTATTGTAACAAACATTTTAGGACCGACATTAGTTATTTGAACGCATCCATAGCCCTCTAGAATAAAAATTTATTTCGAAAAAAAAATAAAAAAAAGCTTACAAAAAGTACCAAATGATACATGGTTGTATTCTAAATGTCATATGAAAACAAAAAAACTTGAAATATACCAGGTGTCCCATTTGAAAATCGGGAGTTTATGTCATTTCCGGTGAAACCGGAAGTTGCATGAAGTTGAGTACTCGTCAAAAAATGCAGTTTCATGCATTAAACAGATCCTCTAAATTTCATTTCATTATCTCCGAAAATAAAAAAGTTATAGGGGCGAGCCACCTTCCGTGGACACCCTGGAATCTGTTTCAAGAAATAATGGAAAAATAAATTTATATATCATTCAATTCATATTAAGCATTATTTGACATCAGAAATTAAATCATTTTATGCATTTTACTTCCGAAAGTTTCAACAAATGATTTCACAAGATTGGTAGAGAATTGAAATTGTATATAAACATCTGTATTATAAGCAACACCAGAATATTTATTGCAATGCATAAATATAATCTATACTACATTAACAATGAACCAAGTTTTTCAAAATTGATGATCAAAAATTCAAAAATTTAACATATATTAGTAAAAACTCTTGTGACGGATGTCTATGAATTGTCATATGGAATTGTAACTAAATTTATACGTGTAGTACAAATAAAAACTTCGGAAAAATAATGAAAGAACATAAGCGCAGTTTAGAAGAGAATCATTCGTTCATTTTTTATCTCGAAAACGAAGGAAGATATATCAAATCTGAAAGGAGATTTGAAATCAGCCAGGAATTGTCTAAAACATTTCCCATTCAACTTTTTTTCTATCTCCTATATTTACCGAGATAGCAATGATGGTTTATTTTAGGACACATGGTATATATATATATATATATATATATATATATATATATATATATATATATATATATATATATAATATATATATATATATATATATATATATATATATATATATATATATATATATATATATTTATATATATAGTATGAGGTTTAATGGGTAGCGGCAAGGGCAGGATATTCAAAGACCTTTCTGGCTATGACCTATGTATTTCGATACTAATTTGTATCTTCTTCAGGTTCTATAATAGAATAAAACAATTACAAAATCTGAAAATTTTTATTCTCTTATAGACCCTGAAGAAGATACAAATTAGTATCGAAATACATAGTTCTTTGAATATCCTGCCCTTGCAGCTACCCATTATACCTCATACTATATCACCATTCGGCAATTAATACAATCAATATATATATATATATATATATATATATATATATATATATATATATATATATAAATAGATAATAGTGTAACCTCATAAAAAATTAATAAATATATAAAATTGTTCGAATATTTCTGATATTACAGTGTTTCGTTACATATAGTAGTTTTCATCAAGCATCAGTCTCATCAATTATTAACGCTAATTAACATAGATTATTTCAATCGAAACAGTAACGGGTTGTTCTATGCACTTCAAATCACAGTATCTCCAAATTCAATTTTCCAAACCTGTTCTCGACCGTCTACACAATAATCAGCCATTCTAAACGCCGATAATGAAAACAAACTCCGAATTGAAAAACCATTAACTAGCTAAACTACATCAGCTGGAAAAAAATACCCCATTTCTGATCCAAATTTGTGGCAATGATTTAATTTCATGATGGCAGAAATTTAATGGATCGACAAATGACCGCGATTTATTACTACTTTTAAGATCCCTAGTCTCTGTTTTTCGATTAAGGCGTTATTTCACGCTTTGTGAATTTTTAGATCGTTCGGTGGGCGCCGTTAAGTCGAGTTTTCATTTCCATAAAAGCTATCTTACGTAGACTGTCTTCTATATGTTTGGAATTGGTGGTGAAGAAAAACTATTACCAGAAAACTTGGACTAGGGGCGTTAGAAAGAAGCAATTCAGTTGAAACAAATATGGAAATATAGGAATATAGAATGAATAAAATCAAAACTTGAATTTACTACGTTTATTATAACAAAAATACTTTGAAAAATGTAAAACTGCGATTGCAATTTCGGTCACTAGACCATCATCTGGCAGATTGAGTAAAGAACTGAATTTATAATTATAGATTTGACGCTTTAAGGGTGGGAAAGAATTATTGCAGTTACCTAAATAGACAAGAAGAACATACTTCAAGAAGGGCTAATCGAGTGGATTTCCCAAATTGCTACAATAAAATGTTCTTAGAAAAATCATTATTGTTTGGATACACTAAATATAGGAGAATATATCAAGTCAATCTGGTCATTGAACAAGATATTTTTTGAATTATGTTTGAGTTTAAAAATTTCCAATGATTCTAAGGAAGTTAGTTTGGTTTCTTGTGCATAATTTGGAAGTTATCTATTTGTGGAAACGTGTGGTGGTTTTCACGGCAATGATTTGAAAACGTTGAATCCGTTTCATTTTTCAAAAAAGATTGTTGGTGTTCTTCAAATCTTGTCTTGAACGATCGACCAGTCTGATCTATATACACACCTTTACACACAGGACAAATCAACCTATAAACTCCTGAACTTTCAAATTTTGAAATGATATCTTTGGCATTGAATAAAAATCTTGAGAGTTTTGTCTGAGGTTTGAAAGCAAGGAATATTAGACTGAATATCAGATAATCAATTGATTGGGAAAATACAAATAAGAATGGGAAAACCTGAACATCGTTTATTGGCAGATGGTTAAAATTGGGTAAGCATAAAAGGTTCAAAGATTCGATATTTCACTAGTATTGAATTTATCAAAGGACAATTATTCATATCTAATTGATCATGTTCTAGCAGGTGTGATGAGTATGTTGAATCTGTTTTTTTCTTCATCGTAATTTATTTTATATTCAGATATTCTAACTCCGAAGTTTTTGCCGGTTTGGCTAACATATACCATAGGACATGAAGTTCAAAAGATATTCTTATATTTCGATTTGACAGGAGACTAGAAATTTTGTGTGTTGGATCACCTATTTAAGTTAATAATTTAAAGTTTCCATCAATATCTTTTACGTTTGGATACACGTAATGTTTAACAAAATAAAGTGAAAATAAAAATCCCAAGTTTGATATACATTCAGGTGCAAAAAAACGCAACAAGTTAATATTTGATAATATTTGAGAACTCATAGTTTTTTTATTTATAGTTCAATTTTGAAAATTCCAGGAAACTGTAGATGAAATTATAAGCTTTCACTTGCACATTCAGTCTTTTGTTGAAAACTGGCTTATGAGTAATTATACAGGGTTAATGAGAAGTTTTTTATTGAACCCTAATTTTAAAACATCCTGTGGAATAATTTCATGATCAAATTCTTTCGAAATACCAGTTTTTCTCAAGAACCATTCTTTTTCAACATTTTATTTTTTGGTTCATATCTTTAAGTGCACTAGTTTTTTTTTAAGAGAGAAAAGATCTCCGAACAACACTTTTTCCAATTTTAAGAAATGTTAAATTTTGACGAGATGTCCTAGCTTATTTTGCCATAATCTCAGTTTGTCAGCTCAATTTATGAATCCAGCAACGAGAAAGTAACAATATATCAGTTATAATAATAAGCAATTATTGCAAAATTTGTTGCAATGCAAATTTATTCAATTCAAATTAGAAATCGAACTTCAAAACAAACCAATTCAACTGTATCCTGAATAACTTGAAGAAACATATTTTTTGCAACAAATTCAGATTAATATTTTGTATTACCACCTATAGCTCTTATTACTGCCTGCATACGTCGGTTCTAACTTTCAATAAGGTGACGAATAGTTTGTTGAGGAGTATTTTGTCATTTCTCCTGAATTACTGAACGAAGCTCGTTTATCGTAGCCGGAGCTACTCCGCGATCTCGGACTCGCCTACCAAGCATGTCCCACACATGCTCTTTGGGGTTGAGATCAGGCGAATATTCTGGCCAGTTTATTTTGTTAACTCATACTTCCACGAGGTATTGTTTGACACAAATTGCTGTATGTGGCCAAGTAAAAATTACATTTCATAACGTAAACCGTTTTCGTTCTTTAAAATGAACTACTGCACTTAAAGGCATGAACCAAAAAACAAAATGTTGGGAAGGAATGGTTCTTAAGAAAAACTGGATTTTCGAAAGAATTTGACCACGAAATCACTCCATAGGATGTTTTAAAATAAGGACTTAAGAACAAACTTCTACTTAACTTCGTATAGTGTCCAATAAGCCAGCATTTAGCAAAATACTCAATGTGCAAGTTAAAATAGATAATTTTATCTACAGTTTGGTGAAAAAATTTCGAAAATCGAACTAAAAATGAAAAAACTATGAGACCTCATATTTGCCAAATATTAACTTGTTGCGTTTTTGTTTGCACCTGAGTATACATTATGAATATGAGCATTCAGATTAGTAGTGTTCCACCTGATAACTTAATATATGTAGATAACACACAATTATTCTCACCTTAATATTGAAAAGACTTAATTTCATTTCTAACAGATTGATGTATTCATAAAATAATCGAATCGAGTTTTAAATCCTGTTCCATTAACATTCATGGAACTTGTCAATTTGAGAGAAGCCCCAGAACCGATAGCAGAAGCATGTTGAAAAAGCAGCAAACTAACTTCTAGAAAACCTAATTAAAAGTTGTTGAATGGCTTCTATTTAGACTGTTCCGTGTGAACAACTTCTCCGAAGAGGCACGTGGCTTACTTCGTGAAAATTTGCCATTGTTGACAGAGCGAGGGTAAGGTGGAAGAGAGCATTCGTGTTTAATTTGGTACATACCAAGAGCTCTCATTTTCCGAAGAAATAATATTGTGAAGAAAGACAACAGGTATATTTCACTATGTGAAAATTATCAAACAAAGTGTATCATGAATTTGTAACTGTAGTTTCAAATTTAAAATTGCACTAGCGAAAATTTTCTATTACTAAAGGTATGGATATCAATTAAAAACAATATTTCCAATATTAAGCATTCTAGGGCTTTTTAAATACCATATATATATATATATATATATATATATATATATATATATATATATATATATATATATATATATATATAAATGTGTGTGTGTCGTACACGTTGGGCCACCCTCAACTTTTCATTCTCAAATTTTGTACCTCTATTTTTTATAGCAACTTTTCAAATGCCATGAGTCATATTTCATATTGGCGTTCAAATCATGAAAAACGTACTTGTTGACCATATCCAATTTCATACATTACATAAAGTGATCAAGGAAAATTCTTTAATAATTAAAAAAAAATTATCTAACAACTTTCCAAGGAAGCTGGTTATACGTATTCAGCAACGCAAAATCTGCATTCACAATCGAACGGTGAATTATAGAAATTGTCAAGTTACCCCGACTCAAAATCTGCATACAGCTGTTTCGATCTTATTAGATCTCATCAGTGCAGCTTATTTGACTCGGAGTGAATTAACAATCTTCTAATTGTGCAAAAATTCGTCGCTCGAACACGTTTTATTTTTATCTAAATCATAAAGTATTTTGGATATATTAAACTGATACTAGGCATTCTATATCTTATTCTATGATATTCTTAATTACTGCTGAAGTTTAAAAAAATTTTGAAATTTTACTGATTCATATATATATATATATATATATATATATATATATATATATATATATATATATATATATATATATATAGTAATTGGAGTTGAAAATATCGTCCTCTATGACGTGTAAAAACCTAGTATTTGTTTTTTCTACTGTGTGTCATTTTATACACATTTCATTCCTGTGAGAAAGCAATAGAGGTACGGGATTTACAACTAAACCGTTATTTACAATCCAGCGATTCTACGTCTGTGACAAGATAAGGGGTGTGAGAAAGGTTTCGATACTACTTTCATCGTTTTATACAATAATTTATCTAATTCCAGAAAGACTTCAGCTACAAGCGAAAAATTCAGATGATTTTGATAAGTAACACGATATTTCGATGATCAATGAATTACTCAAAGTTTTTAAAAGGGTTATCATATTTATTATCAAAAACATTTCATCTATGTCGCGAAATTTAATAAATATTTGTATCGAAGTGACCCTAGTTTGAGGAAAAATTAATAACAATAACGTTCAAGAAGATACATGATTCATTTCCAAGGTTGTATAATGATCAGTTTCAACTTCAAATCATGAAAATAGAACCTGTGTTTTTCTAATAAGATCCTGTAAGAAATCGATAGATGAATCGTAACCGAATCTACAAAAGACGGGAATACCAAGGTTGTTATAAGGAAAACTATGTAATATCGAATCTTTTATGCAGCGTTTCACCACACAGTGGTTTCATCAGATAGAACTGATTACTAAAATATTGGTAGGTATCTCAGTTAACATAAATTCTAGTACTTAACCCTTTCAGGGCAACTGGTTAGCTAGGAAGACCACAGTTTGTTAGTCATGAGTAAAACTGCTCGTTGGCTATTTCAGTATACCAATGTGTTTTGTGGGTTGTCTAACATAGCAAAATTTGACGTGTTCATCGAAGACAGACCGAAATAAGTCGAAGGGCGTATAATTTGCATTTGTTTACTATAGTTGGACACTACTCAGAGGATCTGCTGAAATAGTGTGAATATGTTACTTTTATTTATGAATGGTTGAAAAATGGCTCCAAAGTTATTTACTTATATCTTACTTATGTATTTTCATGAATATATTGAACGTAAATGTTTCCTTTCTTTCGAAATTACTAATTTTGTTGGGATCTCCTGAAGTGACCACTGGGCACTTACGTAATCGTGTTATCTTATTTTACTTCTTCTGAGGAAGCAAGTTTGGAGTACCTACCTACTGAATAGCGTTGCCAATTTTCGAAAGGACCAACCCGGGAGATTTTTTTTTAAGAGTTTAGTAGGGAGGGGGTTGAAGAAAATGTCAATCATTTATTTATTTTTAATTTATATATACTCTGCTTCTAATATTTGACAGTTTTTTACCACGAAATCATAATCATTAAAAATCGGAGTTTGATTAGTAGAGCGCGGTTGCGTATAATTTTAAAAAAAACTGGGGAAATAAGTCACCCCGGGAAGTCGGGAGGTTGACTATTATTACCGGAGTCATTCGGGCAATCCGGGAGGGTTGGGAACCCAATAACTGAATATTTAGAAAATCTTCATGCAGATGACTTGTATGATTTGTAAGAAATGTTCAGCGTGCAAAGTAGAATTGTGTTTGAAACATGACAAAAACTGTTTCTACTGGTTATGTGGAGTGACCACATCCTGCAGGATAATCCTTGTGTTTTTTTATCTTGAAATTTGTTTAATTTTCTTCGAGTATCTCTTATAAACCATTATCAAACCATAGATAATATTTTTTCCACAAAAAAAAAATTTGGGCCGGAAAGGGTTAAAAGAAACGAAGTGATTAGTATTGTGATGTGTAGGTTATCTTTCGAGAATCCTATAAATTCGGTCCTATATTCCCCCTATGTCAAACAAAGAAATCTAATAAATAATTTAAAAAATGAAGGACATCCTACTGTGTAGCACTAGGAATGATAAAACCCTTCGGCGCATGTGCATGTCGTCAATATTTTTTGAATGTGCCTATCATATAAATTAAATAACAATGAAAGTCGATTTTACGAATGAAATGAAGGAAAATTGCAATAAATGTATTAATAAGTCGATATTACGAATAAAATCCGTGAAAATTTAGCAAAAAAATTCATTGTTTGACGGTCGAATTTGAATATCCTATCCCGGCTCATTTTGCTGCAAATTATGAATCAAATTGATAAGATATCTCTATGGATGGGAAGCAGACACAGACGCAGAATCAAGCTTAAGCTATCAACGTCGCTTGGTTACCGTGGCACACAGAGCACTTCGACGCATGTTTTGTAGGACTTCGTACATATCGACCTTGGCGCATGCGCATGTCGTGATGCCTATCTAAAAAACGCTATAATTTTTTATTCTTTGTTGGGAAAAAATTGGGAATTCAAATTCCCTAATGAAATCATATGTGTTTTATCGATATCCGTTGGAATTTTTAAAATCGGGCCAGTTACCAACTTTTTGTCGTGAGACTATAACCCCTTTAGCTTCGCCTCGGGGTAATAATTAGATTTTCTCTTATTGTTCTGAAAACAGTGTATATGTTCCTCGATTGTTTTTCCGAAGTTTTTATGTGTTCTACCGATATTCATCACCATATGTCAATTTACAGACAACCGATTTTGAGAATTTATCCGTTTTTAGAACGAAGTTCCTCACGGCAGGCTTGGAGGAGTTAGGGATTTCGCTGCGGGACCAAACTAAAAAATATGCGACACTAAAAGTGTGACGGAAGTAGACTGACGAAAGTCACGCTTTTAGTTAACACAAGCGAATATTGTATACCTTTCTCTTTCTCCCTCTTTCTTTCTGAACTGACGTCTAGACTCACGCTTCACGCTGACTGACGAAAGTCACGCTTTTAGTTAACACAAGCGAATATTGTATACCTTTCTCTTTCTCCCTCTTTCTTTCCGTTCTCTCATCCCTTCTCTTTCTGATCCCACTCCGCCACGTCAATCGCCAATGCATTATATGTACTCATTAATTCATGTACAAGCAACTCGAAAACGTCAGATGTGAAACATCGAAATCATTTTGTATAAGTTATATGCATGAAAGAACAGATTACGATATGAATCAGATATGGCACAATAAAAAGATAAAGCTTTACAAATTTGTTCCATAAAATAATAACTACGTATTGTAGGTTTATATTAGAGAGTTATTGGAAACCTGAATTTACTGTCTTGCAGTATTTGTGCTGACCTTATATAAATACTGCTCGACCTTAAAATATACTTAAAATTTAGAGTTATTGAAACCACAGATCAACAACCTTATGAGGTTACGTTATAATGACAAGGTGGTAGGTAGTTTGTCTTGCTTCATCAAAGGATAGAACATAGAACATAGATAGAAGCCGAAGAAAGAGAGGTTATGACATGTAAATCATGAAATAAGGTCTGGATAGTGCCCTACAGTAACCGCGCACAAATAACGACAAGCAGTAACATTAATAATGTCTCCCTTATTTTAAACATCAACTGCGCATGCGTTTATGTCAATATAAGGTCGGCACTATTACTGCTTAACTATATAAAAGTTCCAATAACTCTCTATTCAATCATATAGCGTGGCGATACGTTATCCTTTCGTTATATATGTCACCGTAAGATAACGAGATCCGCAGGGTTATAAATTTCCTTGAAAATTTATAAACCTTCGTAGGATTCTAAACGAGAGAAGAATTGTATTATTTTACGTCCACATTTTCGCAAATTTATCAATTTGCGACGTTTCGTGGTAAGTTTATAAACTAACAGATATCCATTCGTAAGATTCTAAACGGTTCGACCAATCACAGAAGAGCTTTTAACTTTACGCCTCTTTGAAATACAGCAAATAACATACTGCTCTCTGATTGGTCGATGTTGACAGTGGCAAAGCTTGTGTCTATAGACTTAGGTACAATCAGACTTGCCAAACTATAAATTTATCAGTTTCGATTACCTACCTGACAGTAATTTTACTTCAAACCTATAATAAAGGGTTACTTTTTTACATAATATGCTATTGACCCCTACTTCACTCCACTCACCAAAATAAAACAACAGAAGATCTAAGTACTGAACCCTGGTGTGCCGTATTTCTGGGTTCGAATCACAGAGGTTACTCCCGGTTTTTTTAGTTTTTTATTTCCAATCTCGTAAGAGCTCTTAGCCCCACATTTCAATATTAATTATATCAACTTGGATTAGTATGAATTATCACTTCTGTCGTGCGATCCGACACGCACATGTTTCGTTTTCGCAAATTGTGGCTCTTCTATATTATCCGAAGGAACTTCGCTCCTACCTGGTGTCCCATGACATCGTTTTTCTTTTTATTTATTCTTCTTTATATATTGGGCTAAAGAGTTAACATTTCTAATGGTATACAAATGAAATAAATCTTTGCAAATTCAAACAGGCAGTGAAAGCTTATGAGACATACCTCCAATTTTAGCGTAATAATATTGTTATTAAATCATGAACTGGTCTCCTTAAAACATCACGAAGACATCTATCAAAATAATCCTGATATAACACTATCTTTTCACCCCAGATTGAATTGCTACTTAAGGGAGATAGAATATAGCATCCCCGAGCTACTCCAAAACCATAATAGTCAGAACCCGCTTTGGATTGTTCCTAGAGTACATACCAACACCACTCTCTCAGAGTACAATAAAAGCGACACAAACCCACAGATAGTATGTAATGATTTCAGAAGAATACAAGAAAAACACGAAAAGGCACATTTCTACTATACCGATGCTTCATCTAACGATGGAGGAAAAACAGTTGGGTTTGCAGTTGTTGGTACAAGAGGAAAGAGAAAGTATAAAATGAAAGAGAGTGTTTTTTCAGGAGAATTGACAGCAATACATCATGCACTTTTAGAAATTCTCAACGAACATCATGAAAAAACGACGTTCGTTGTATGTACAGACTCTCTGAGCTCAATAAAAATAATCGAGCAGATATACCCCCGACATCCCTTAGCGCAACAAATCCAACATTTACTTCACCTAGTACACCAGCGTTATAAAATGGTCACCTTCATATACGTACCCTCTCATACTGGAATAAAAGGAAATGAATTAGCAGACGAGGCAGCAAAGGAGGCGCTTTCAGACCTACACATTAAGAAAGTCTTCATTGGAGAAGCCAACCTTCAGATCAAAAAAAGAATAGATAAGCAGTGGCAAGAAGAATGGACAGACTCCTCTTCTCACTTGAAAAACCTTAAATCAAACCCATTGAAAAAATTAGTTTATCCAAAGGAACGTCGAAATCAGATCAAAGTTAGTCGTCTAAGAAGTGGGCACACTAAAATCACACATGGTTTCCTTCTCTCTAGATTGTGACCAATGTGGAACGCGAGTGACAGTAAAGCACATAGTATGCGAGTGCACAAAATTTTTGACAAAACGTGATGAGTGCGGAGTGAGCGAACATATCGATGATGCGTTAGGAAATGACCTTAAAGAACTAGAAAAAATACTCAATTTCCTCAGAGAAATCGAACTTTATGATCAGTTATAAGATATCAACTTTTTTTCTAACAATTTTGCTAATATCCCAAAGTTCAAACCCGAAATGTATCAATATATAAGTAGCACCAAGCCTGTGAATAGTGTACTGTGCTAATGAGCCTCAGTGGTCGAAGCACAAGAATCTAAATAAAAATATTGTTATCTCGATATTAAAATGTGTAGTTTCAAATCCCATACTTCTGAATTATTATTTTCGGACGTGGGATATATTTCGATAAAATTTATTTTTTGGACATCCCTTAGATTAAATTAACATTCTACGCACATACCTATACGCATTCGAAGGATGCCATAAAGCAGGATGAATTATACTGGCCATTTAATCGTTAGTTCAACCCTGATCTCATGAAAAAATCATGTTTCTTAAAATGATGTCGGAAGAAACTTGAAGGGAAAGTAACATTGAAAATTTTTCCATTTTAGAAATTGTGAAATATTACAACATGCCATTTCTTGACAAGGTAAGATGGTATATCTTGAATGAAAAGTCTTAAGACTTTCGTTTGTAAAATACAGGCCTATCTAAAATTAGATTTTTTTAGTTTTTATTCTTCATTTTCACAGCCTATTGAAATATTTTATTTTATTTTATTGATTACCAAAAAAAAAGTTTGTTTAAAAAAAATTTACTGTGTCATAATAGGTATGTTATGGTAGTTCATCTTCAGCAGAAGCACTTTTAAAATTCATTCTTTAAAAATACAATTAACAAAAAAGTTTGGGGCTAACTGACTGAAAAAATTGCTAAATAATATCGTGACTAATACACATGTTTTGACCTATCTATTATTATTTCATTGTCTGCTATATAAGGTGCGATAAGGAACTTCATTTCAAAATTATCTACATCAGTATCATCTTATATAGCAAGTAAAACAAGAAAAATGTAAAAAAAAACCTGCTTTTTTGATTTTCACTAAATTTTTTTAAACAAAAATTGTTTCTCCAAACAGTGACTTCAACTAACTTTACAAATGGAATATCATACAAAAATTTAGAAATGGAAAATATAAATGAGGATGGTGAAACCTAAACGTAACCTTTTGGCATGTAAATAATAGTAACAAAGTGGGCAACAGGTACAAAGATTCAATGAATTATAGGAATTTTTTCTAGTGTTCATTTCAAGGGCTTCTAATAAATAGTTATTTATCTACAACCGTGCGTAAATTATGTTTTCACACACCCATATTAGTGCGGTAACTATTACTTTAACGCACTAGTGCGGTAAAAATCAGTTTAACGCACTAGTGCGGTAAAAATCATTATTATTATTATTATTGCCTATGTTTTTTCTTTTCAACTAAGCTATTAATCTTGGAAATTTGTCTATCTGCATGTTTTTTTATTGACAAGGTGGACTTCAGCATTGTAGGCCAAGCTACAGAGATTTAGAGTGAGCATTTTTTGTAAAAAGTGTTAGAAGAAAACCAGCTCCGCCATTGTTTGTCAAATAGTCCCACATGATATAGTGATATGTTTTTCACTCGACTTTATTATTTATATATTTGTTATTAACAATTTTATGCAAATAAATTTTTTAGTTTTTTGCTTATAAAATTGAAACTGTCAGAGTAATCGTGATGGTGTCAATAGACTTATTGTAGAAAATGAAAAGGCGAAAAAAATGACAGGTCGGACGACTCAATCAGACCCTCAGTCTAAGGGAAAATTGGAAAAAACCGGTCAAAATGCTGTTTTTTCAAAAGTTCATAACTCGGTTATTTTTTGAGTTGTAGCGTAGATCCTCCGGCCAGTATTAGCTATTGATATGAACTTCATTTGTGCGAAGATCAGGAACTGTCCGATGCATAGTTTTTGATCTGTGGCCATTTGATTATGTTACTATGCAATTTTCCAGCAGACCTGAATGCGACAGGTATGGTCCGATTTCAATTTACTAAAAAGATTTTGAAAGTAGAATTCTCATAGTTCAAAACGTTCATCTTGGTTTTCCATAAAAACGCTGAGAAATATGTTAAAAATAAAGCTGAACATGACAAAAAACGGCCGAGCGCGTGAGAGTAGTTGAAGAGTGGGGGTTTACAATTATTATCTGACAACGTTTAGAAATTACTGTCACGTTCAAAATGCCGACGCTTTCAAATGTCATACTTCTCCTTGCCTGCTGATCTACCCCCACTCTTCAACTACTCTTACGCGCTCGGCCGTTTTTCGTCATGTTCAGCTTTATTTTTAACATATTTCTCAGCGTTTTTATGAAAAACAAAGATGAACGTTTTGAACTATGAGAATTCTACTTTCAAAATCTTTTTAGTAAATTGAAATCGGACCATACCTGTCGCATTCAGGTCTGCTGGAAAATTGCATAGTAACATAATCAAATGGCCACAGATCAAAAACTATGCATCGGACAGTTCCTGCTCTTCGCACAAATAAAGTTTATATTAATAAATAATACTAACCGGAGGATCTACGCTACAACTCAAAAAATAACCGAGTTATGAACTTTTGAAAAAACTGCATTTTGGACGGTTTTTTCCAATTTTCCCTTAGACTAAGGGTCTGATCGAGTCGTCCGACCTCTCATTTTTTTCGTCTTTTCATTTTCTACAATAAGTCTATTGACATCATCACGATTGCTCTGATAGTTTCAATTTTATAAGCAAAAAACTAAAAAAAAAACGCGCATAAAATTGTCAATAACAAAGACATAAATAATAAAGTCGAGTGAAAAACATATCACTATATCATATGGAAGTATTTTACACACAATGGCGGAGCTGGTTTTCTTCTAACACTTTTTACATGAAATATCTTCAAAATAGGCAATTAATACATCTTCATTAATGTTATCCACTTTTATGGGAGCACCATTCGATTAACATATCATAGGCCTTTTCGTAGCGAATTCCGGATTTCTGTGGTAGCAAGTTCGCCGTAGCAGCTTCAACTAGCCGTGAAATCTCCATATTTTCGACTGACATTTTGACTGATAACTTCAAAGTGGCGTTGCTTTTTTTTGTCGAAATGACATCCTAATTTTCATAACAATAAAAAAAGTTAAAACATTGCAGGTGACCAAGTTGGGAAATTTTAGACTATAATTAATTTGTATTTAATCAAAACGAACGGTTGTAGATAAAATAGTATACATAATTGGATGTGATATTGCCACATGCAGGACCCTCTACACAACTTACGTGCGACCTATTCTTGAGTATGCGGGCCCAGTATGGTGGGCAAATCTGAACAGAGATCAGGAACTCTTAGAATCCGTGCAGCGGTGGAGCACACGTATTCCGTTTGGCAGAATTCGCCCGGACTACCTGACTAGGCTGCGGTTGTTTCAGTTGCCTTCTTTTTCGGAACGCAGATTGAGAGGTGACTTGATAATCACATATAGAGCGCTTCACTCTCTCTTCGGTGCAGACATGGCGTACCTCTTTCCACTCAATCAGAATCGGGCATTGAGAGGACACTGCTACAAGCTGGCCAAAGAGAACTTCAGGACAACAGTGAGGAGCAACTTTCTCCCCAACAGAGTCTTCGAAATCTGGAATCGGCTTCCCTCTGAGATTGTGATATCGCAAACGGTGAATTCCTTCAAGAACTCTCTGAATAGATGGTCTGAACTTCATCGTTAATACATTTAAATAAAGTAAATTTTATTTCAATTTCTGCTCATTTGATTTGTTACTCAGTTTATATGTTTGTAACACTTCTCGAATTCTTTTTTAGTTTCAATTTTATGTTTATATTTTTGAGTTTATAGGTTAACCTTAACTCTCAAGTTTGTAATAATAATAATAATAATAACTCGCGTGGTAAAAGTTTTTAGCACACTTGAATGAATGAAAAGACTCGCCTATGGCTCGTTTTTCAAAATTCACTTAGCGTGTGCTAAAAACCTAGTTACCACACTTATTATGTAATATATTATTATGTACCTAGTGCGTTATATAGATCCTAACGGCCCGAGGGCCTTTGCCCGAGGGATGAATGATGCCCGATGGGCGTTAGGATCTAGTAACGCACGTGGTGCATACAAGATTTTATTTTTCACAAAAAAATCATTTTAATATAATAAAAAATCGATTTTAAAATCGGTTCATTGCTCCTAAACTTTCCATTTCCCTTCTCATTGTAGGCATGTCATTTGTTGATATTTTGACGTTTGTGAATATTTTTGTCATCATATTTAGTGAATGTCATTGCTGTTTTCTTTGTGTAGTCTTATAGAAATAATGGAAATGAAAATGAAATTACCCAAGAATATCATAGAAAATGCAGCCAAAGCTGCGAATAATTCATTGCCGGAGAAATCCAAAGTCGTGTACGACAAGGATTATGAAGTATTTAATCATTGGAAGTTGCTTCATTTCTCCTCGTACAATGAGCGGGCGTTATGATCCATAATGCCCGCTCATAACGCCCCTGGGCATAATGAGTGTGTTTATAGCAACCGTATCTAAGGTAAAATCAACAAATAATATACAAGTGAAAAATAAATTAAGTTTATAGCCTTTCTTCTCTATATATATCTCGAATTCATTAATGAAGCTATGATTATGTTCTAGAACGTGCGATGAATATGTCAAATCTGTTTTTTCCTTATCATAACTTCTTTTATGTTCAGATATTCTAACTCCGAAGTTTCTGCCGGTTATATCACAGGACATGAACCGCAAGTTAGCTTATAAATACCTGTTTTATTATAAGCTGTAGTTTCATCTTTTGAATTTTAATATGTTTACCTATTGCATTGTGAGTTTTGAAGGCCATTCTTACATTTCGATTTGACTGGAAAGTAGAAATTTGTTGTGTTGGATCACCCATATAAGTTAATAATTTAACGTTTTCGACAATATCTTTTTCTTTTGGATACACTTGATAAATGGCTGCATTAAAAAATCTTTTTCTTAAAATGTCATCTTTAATTTTTGAATGCAATCCATTATTTTAATCTATTTGTTTTATAATTTGTAATTCTTTTGTGTAATTCTCATTTAATATTCGTATCGGTCCAATTAATTTATTGTTGGTTAATACACAAATACATGAAATTTTCGTCATTGTACTCATATAAATGGTTCTAATTGTGAACTCTATAGAAAAGCATAGGGAAGTCGCTAATTACATGAAACCTTCAAAATGAATAACCATATCCATATTCAAATACGAACCGTCCGTAAAAGCACTATAACTTATTCAGTCCGTCTCTCATGTAAATAACGACCTCTGTTTCAGGGGAAAGGGTTTTCTTTGGGGAACTTTAAATTAATTACTTCATTCGGAGAGGCAAGCCGAGGCTAATTAAACGAACGACCAGTTGCATTAGGGCCATTACGCACGTAGTGAACGTCTCGTCGAAGATGCAGAGGTCCAAATAAAAACATGTAGGTGATTTGCAGAGTCACCAACGGCCCTTGAATCATTCTCGCGGTCTTAAGCCTAGATGATGAAGAAACATCAAGAGTGAAAGTTTGTTTAGGCCAACAAGACAGGTAGAATTAACATGCATAAGTTTATTAGAAAATTTCTGGTAAGTTCTACGCGAAGATGGCCGTATATATCAGTCTTTGAGGTAAGTGTAAGTCTTTAAAATAAACGTTTTCCACCATTGGTCGTAAGCTAAAATAATTCACTGATATTAATTGATAATAGAAAATTATCAAATATAAAATAAAAACAAAGATAACGGTGTCATGGGACACCAGGTAGGAACGAAGTTCCTTCGAATAATATAGAAGCAACAGAGCGAGGCGGAAAGGGATCACAAAGAGAAAGGATGAGAACGGAAAGAAAGAGAAAGGTATTATACACTATTCTCCCCTGTATACGACTATGGCACTTCCGTTATATATTTTTGTTACGGTTTTAGTCTCACATATTGAAGAAATTTGGTATGGATATGAATAAGAAGAAGACCAAGGTTATGAAAATCAACGACGAGAAGGAGCAGGACTTGAGGTTGAAAATCGATGGAGAGGAAATTGAAGAAGTTAAATGTTTTAAATACTTGGGAATAAACATAGATGAAAGAGGCAGACATGAGAAGGAGGTGGAAGATAGAATTGAAAAAGCGCGCAGACTATATTTTGCAATGAATAAAAAGTTTCTCAGAAGGAGAGAAGTCAAGGAGAAGACTAAGATGACAGTATTCAGAACTATTTTCAGACCAATTTTAACCTACGGCTGTGAGATATGGAATACTACACGAACTGTGAGAAATAAGTTGCAGGCAGTGGAAATGAAGTTCTTGAGAGAAGTGAAGGGACTCACGAGAAGAGATAGAAGGCGAAATGAAGATATAACGGAAGAACTGGAGGTGGAATCACTGGAACAGTTCGTAGGAGAGAGGCAATTGAGATGGTGGGGCCACTTGCATCGAAAAGATAAGGAGAGAACAGTAAGGCAAATATGGGAGGCTAGAATAGATGCAAAACCAAGAAGAGGAAGACCACAACAAACTTGGGAAGACATGGTAGAGAAAGAGATCAAGAAGAGGGGCAAAAATGTCAGAGAGGCAGTTATGATGACCTCAAATAGAATTGAATGGAAGAAATTTGTTAAGTTTAAATGAGTGTGAATTTTATGTAACTTTGTGAATGTTGAAATCCCATACACCGAAAGGTAATACATGGTATAAAGATTATATATATATATATATATATATATATATATATATATATATATATATATATATATATATTTCAGTTTGGTCGAGCAGCAAAACCCCTATCTTCTCCAATAAAAATCATTGCGATTCAGTTTTATGCATATAAAAAATGGACTAACCTGCAGGTAAATCTCTCACCTGTAGACACTATCAACACTGCTGTATCACAACCTGGTTCCACAATAACAAGGCCTAAAGAGCCATCAGAGCTGTACAGTCAAAAATAAGTGCTTTGTCTTATTTATTGTTGTTTTTTCTCTTATCAGCAACAGCTGTAGATTCCAAAGTCATCATTGTACAATCGTAGGAAATATTACTCTGTTCAAGGATTTTTTATTTATTCATTTATTTAATTTGGGGTTATGTTCCACTGTGACTTTAAGGTCAATTGAAACCCTCCCCCCCCCATCAGAGCTGTTTCCTATACTACGCCATCTACCTACAGCTCGCCTTCTAGTTCCAGAGTATTAATGAACTCCAATATGTGGGAAGGCTTCAAGGAGGTTATTTCCTCACTCCTACAAGTTTCTTGACCAAAGCATTTCTTTCGTTGGCTTGTAATGGCGAGGCATTCTGTAGCCAGGTGAATAGTAGTTTCCTCCTCCCACAGAATCTACACTCGTCAGTTTCTGATGAACCTGTTCTCGTCAGATACTTCCTTAGGCGACAGTGTCCTGTAAGGAAGCCAGTGAGGAGGTGTAGTTTATTCTTACTGAGATCCAGATATCCTTTGGATCTTGCAGTTTTAAAGTTCCGGAGAAACTTTTTGAAGTGATCTATCCCTGGAAGATTCCGCCAGAGTGATTCTCTTTCAGTTTCCTCCTTGTCCCGAAATTCTCTCTTATAGGTGTATTTTCCTATACCACAGAAAGTTTCTGGGCAAGTAAATGTCGTTTGTGATCCTTTACAAGGATATAAAATGAGAAAAATGGCAAACGCATAAAATCCTATGAAACCTTTGCTATTGTGGTCTACGTTTCTACTTGATTGCACGAACATATAGTATGAAAATTCTTCTTATATCGAAGAACGAAAACTTTTCAAAATACTAGCGTTGGTAGTTCGCAAGACTCAACTGAAAAATGTGTAATATACTTTTTGATCGAAGTTGATAATACGGTCTCAATTCAATAATTTTCAACTATCAAATGACTCTCGCTCAAATTCTAAGCGTACAATAGTTCCCAGCCAACAAGTTCATTTTACCTTGTTTTACATTACATTTCATCTATAGGATATAATCAGACTATATTCATTCAACCTCAGCAGCCTATTAAAGTAATTTATTCTTCTCGAATTCCAAAACGAGGGCAACAGAAAGCACACAAACCCGCGAAGCAGAGTAGCACGTGCCAAATTCGATACGCCCTTATTATCTAGCAACTCTTCGAATTGCCAGAGGATCGAATATCATGAAAAATTCATAATTAGGGCGAGAAGCAATCAGTTATTGCATTAGGCGAATATCTCGCCCCGTAATTTAGAGGCGGATGCGGAGTGTTTTAACCGGAAAATAGCTCCCATGAAATATTCATAGCACGAAATGACTAAAACCTGGTAACTGCTCCCGACGCACCTTCAGTTTTTCCACTGCGAGGATCAGAGGTACGAGAGAAGTCTCTCATGTACCTAACCTTGCAAAAAACAATGGCGCAATAAAAATTTGGGAAAAATGCCTTAATTTTTCAACAACAGTCTTATTACAGCTCAATACACCTTTTCTTCTAAGGTCTTTAGCTATAAATACCCAGTTTTAAGGGAGAAACATTATTCTCCTCAATATGGCTAGTAATTGTAGGTTTCACTTATTCGTAGTTGACTTATGTTGTCATTCATGATTTTAGAAAACGAGCTAACACATGCTGAACTTTGTTAAACCAAAAGTCTACCCCATGTGACTCCTAGAAGCTGTGAAGGAATGCACACTATTGGATGAGCCTTTGCAAGGCATTTCTATTTATGCACCATACTTGGTGGTACAGCTCATCCCAGCTGCTGCAACTTTCTCCAAAGAATCCACAGGATTTTTCATAGTCATGAAATTTTTAATGTCGGTAGGTCGTACATCGCTTCCAGATGGATGAAAATTGGTGCGATCGTTCTTGGGTTGGCCCCAGGGTCAAAAACCCTACTGCTATCTGTACTTTTCAAGAAAATGAAGTGTATTTTATCATTACACAGCCTACAGACTAAGAACTTGGCCATATAAGTTCACTATGTTTCCCTACAATCTTACTAAACACACCTAAAGTGGTGCCATCTTGGTTGAACGGATAGCTGAAGAAAACTGGCCAGTTTATTCAAATTGCTCCCATCTATAAAACCAGAGAGTAAACAGATTGTGATGAGATAAAGGCTACAAGGTGGGAGTCACTTCCTCAGGAATATCAAGAGGCGTGTAACTACAACTATATGAAGGGGTGTGAAACTTGAACCATAGCTTCATGGGTATCTATGAATTCGTAATTGAATACTAAAAATGGTAAATAACATACGGATGTCATTAATTAAATAATCTGCATAATCTTAATGTATTTTCTCATTATCAAAAATATTATTATTCTAGTATTTAACGAATAGAAATATTATTTGAGAAAGATAAATGTTGAGGCCTTTCATTCGATAGTCAAATTGATTTGATTTGAGAGTTTGTAAATAGATAGTTTCGTATGATATCTTGGATGGGATTGTTTTTGGTTGAATTGGTTGGGGGGTTGACCCCCTGGGGACAGAAATAAATCTTGTTTACACAATGAAGCTCGCAATTTTAGAGTAATAGGATTAAAAGTTTGTTAGCAGGTATTTTCGAAAGATATCTTGGATGGGATTGGTTTTGGTTCAAATTAGTTGGGGTTTGGCCCCCTGGGGAAGAAATTAATAATGTTTACATGATAAAGGTTGTAATTTTGGAGCAATAAGATTGAAAGTTTGTGAGTAGGTAGTTTCGTATGCTATATTGGATGAGATTGGTTTTGGTAGGAATTGATGGGGGGGTTGACCATCCAGGAGAGGAAATAAATCTTGTTCACACGATAGAAGGCGCAATTTTGGAACCATAGGGTTGAAACTTTGGATGTAGGTAGTTTCGTATGATATCTTGGATGGTATTTATTTCAATATAAATTGGTTGGGGGGTTGACCCCCCGGAGGAGGAAATACATATTGTTTACACGATAGAGGGCGCAATTTTTGTTTTTTGCTTTTGGAACAAAAATCATAATTGAATGAATAGATTTTTTTTTAAAAACCTGCTTTTCTAATGCAGCTCGCTGCGATAGAGTTTTTTTTTACAATAGAGGGATGAAATTTGGTACTTGGATAAAGTACCTCATACGTGAATGAATAGAATTCAATCCCTCTCGTTTATTGTGTACAATGTGTATTTTAATGTTAAATTTTCCTTCATAGTAAAAAAAAAATAATTTATTTCCAACAGGGGTACCCAGTTTTAGGAAATGTTAACATAAATTATATACTATCTTCTAAGCGACAGCAAGTAAGTATCTCGTAACAAATGATAAATGAAAATATACTTAATTACCAAATATTAATACACGTGAAACCCAAAAAAAAAGTATTCAAATAGAATTGACTAACATTATCGTAACGTAACAATACAACAGGATTATTATATGTTATTAACAATACATGACATAACAGCGCTCAAAGAGTCAAAATGAATATCACACACCCTACAAATTTTGTTGAAGCTATTGCACATAAAATTTACAGGTGATCGTATCATAACATTTGTTCGCGATGCTTCGCAATAAAATTTCAAACATTGTCGGCCTCCGATTCTAGGTACTAGGAAATTTATATCGTTTAAAAGAACACTACTATCGATATTGTTGTTAATTAATTTATACAAGAATTTTATACCAAGTATAATTCTTCTTTTTTCCAAAGATATCATTTCAAATCGCGACAACAAAATGTTAAGATCGATACCTCTTACAGGATACTGTCCATCGACTTTTAGACATAAATATTTTAGGAACTTTCTCTGTACACTTTCAATTGACTGTTTTTGGTAATCGTAGATTGGGTTCCATATCAAAGAGCCATATTCTAACCTGGATCTGGCATAAGCAAAATACAGCAACTTCAAAGTGGCAATATTTTTAAAGTTTTTACTATTTCTGTAAATGAAACCAAGCATCCTATTCGCGTCTGCAACCGTATTTTTCATATGTGTTTTGAATGTAAGTTTACTGTCATATGTGATGCCAAGGTCTTTCATCTCTAGTACGCGGTTAATTATTTTATTGTCAATTGCGTAACCATATATCAAGGTGCTCGATTTTTTTGTAAATGATATTATGTTACATTTTGTCACATTCAGTTGTAGACGATTATCGTTACACCAAAGTTTGATTGAGTCCAATTCGGACTGTACTCGGTGACAATCTGTAATGTCATCGATTTTATAATATAATTTAAGATCGTCGGCGAATAGTAGGCTAGGAATATTCAAAGAGGTTGCCAAGTCATTAATAAATATTAAAAACAGAAGAGGCCCCAGATTGGAACCTTGTGGCACGCCGGACGTAACTACGTATGAAGCAGATTTAAAAGATTCATATTCTACAAATTGTTTTCTTTCAACTAGATATGATTTCATCAAAGTTAGCAGTTGTCTAGAGAAACTCAATTTTGTTAATTTATTTAGAAGAATGTAATGGTCTATTTGATCGAAAGCCTTTTGAAAATCTAAGTACACAACATCAACTTGCTTTTGTTTGTCCACTAATAGTATATATTAGAGAAATTTATTATTAGACAATTATCATCTAAGCAATTATCATTTCAAATATATCGTGAAAAATGTTTCTTACCAGTATAACAATAGTTAATTTTAATATATTCTTTAGAGTTTGCTGGCGTGTAAAACAACAATGCCCCCAGAAGCAAGCATTGAATTCGACTGGCTCAACTTAAACAGAAAGTGCTATGCTGCCACTCAGTTTTAAAACTCAACAATGAGCCGCAGTAGTTAGTGGTCACGTGCTATTTCCACACGAACTGTCGCTTTCTCGGTAACTCCCACCATCGCACTTTTGTATTCAGTGCAATCCGGTCTTCAACCCACCCTTCCCTCTCTCACCCCTTGTCCCGGACTTATTCGAAGAGTGTTATTGCTGCTCTTATTTATTATTCTCCACCCTTTTTCCAGTTACGGAAAAGTCCCAATGAAATGTTAACAAGTTTCTTTTGTGAAGTTGGCTTGAATTGCGGAAAACGACGGCGGAGTATGATTAATGGATGCCTGGGAAATTCATTTGGTTCGATTTCTCGTTCAATTTACCTTTCGACGGCTGAGCTTTGTGACAAGCCGCCAAAAGTTATCCGTGGCGATAATTCTGAATTGTTTGGAGAAGTGTCGTTGTTAGTTGCATGTTTGTGGTTGAATAGTACCTATTGCATATTTTGTAGCTGGTTATCAGTTGTTGAATTCCATGCGTGTTATATAAAATAAATGGTTTAGTGAATTGGGTATAACTGGCTTTAAACATTCCTGTCCTTTGATTAATTTAACTGAATTAGAGTGTAGAATTCCTGATGTATATTACTAAGTATTATCAGTATTATTATTATACAAATATAATAAAATGAGAAAACGTAATCGTAACAGTAAAACGGTCAGTTGATTATTTTTTTCGTATAATTTTCAACCAATAAGAACGATCAATTTAGTTAAGTTACCTTGTATAATTTCGATTATGTAACTCATGTATCAATAAGCCAATAGAATCCGTGAATTTTGCATAACTACTGCGTACTGATAAATGAATACCGGGTGTCCACGGAAGGTGGCTCGCCCCTATAACTTTTTTGTTTTCGGAGATAATGAAATAAAATTTGGAGAATCTGTTTGATGCATAAAACTGCATTTTTCGACAAGTAACTCAACTTCATGCAACTTCCGGTTTCACCGGAAGTGACATAAACTTTCGATTTTTAAATGGAACACCGGGTATATTTTCAGCTTTTATGTCTCCATATGACATTTAGAATACAACCATGTATCATTTGTTACTTTTTGTAACATTTTTAAAATTTTTTTTTCGAAATAAATTTTTATTCTAGAGGGCTATGGATCCGCTCAAATAACTAATTTCGGTCCTAAAATGTATGTTAAAATACAACTTCACTGTTTTCGATCAAAATGTTCCAGCTATGTGAAGTTTAATTTTAAAACTTTTATTACTATTTTTTTCAAATGGCAACATGGTGGCTCGTCGGGTTAAAAAAAAAGATAATTTTATTACGATTAATTCGATACCGCACTCTAGGTATTAGGTTGAAAGAAAACTTCATATAAAAACCTGAAATCCCATTACCTTAGAATTTCTATAAATGAAGAATCTTATTGAGATTAAAATAACATTTGAAATCATCGAGTAGCCTGTGACCAACACAACTGAAACAAAGCCACGCCCACAAATCTACGTCCCTGGATGGCAAACAGGGCCATTTTAGGATCGAAATTATTTATTTGAACGCATCTATAGCCCTCTACAATAAAAACTTATTTCGAAAAAAAAAATTGAACAACGGTTACAAAAAGTAGCAAATTATACATGGTTGTATTCTTAATGTCATATGGAGAAAAAAAAACTGAAAATATACCAGGTGTCCCATTTAAAAAATCGAAAGTTTATGTCACTTCCGGTTAAACCGGAAGTTGCATGAAGTTGAGTTACTTGTCAAAAAACGAAGTTTTATGCATTAAACAGATCCTGTAAATTTCATTTTATTATCTCCGAAAAGAAAAAAGTTATAGGGGCGAGCCACCTTCCGTGGACACCCGGTATACCCTTGGCGACGTGATATAATCGTGTTGGTGTTTCGCCTCGTGTCAAAATGTGAGTGTTTTAATACTGACGATGTTTTGACGTTTGTCGAAAAAAATTAATATTTTTTATTCGTTATATAATCGTTATGAATACCACTCAAGCAATAGAAAATAATCGTTTTACTGACCTCGTCACTCGACGTATTTTCTTAAAACACCACTAGAGCTGCGCACTCGTGAATGTTTCGCAAAATACGTTTCGTGACTCAGAAGTATAATCGATTTTTTTTTCGATGCTCTTGTGACATTATATCTGATAATACCTGATTTAGGCCAAGCTACAGAGATTTTTTCATGTAAAAAGTGTTAGAAGAAAACCAGCTCCGCCATTGTTTGTAAAATAGTTCCACATGATATAGTCATGTTTTTCACTCGACTTTATTATTTATATCTTTGTTATTAACAATTTTATGCAAAAAATCGCGTTTTTTTAGTTTTTTGCTTATAAAATTGAAACTATCAGGGTAATCGTGATGGTGTCAATAGACTTATTGTAGAAAATAAAAAGACGAAAAAAATGAGAGGTCGGACGACTCGATCAGACCCTTAGTCTAAGGGAAAATTGGAATAAACCGGCCAAAATGCAGTTTTTTCAAAAGTTTATAACTCGGTTATTTTTTGAGTTGTAGCGTAGATCCTCCGGTTGGTATTATTTATCAATATAAACTTTATTTATGCGAAGAGCAGGAACTGTCCGATGCATAGTTTTTGATCTGTGGCCATTTGAATATTTTACTATGCAATTTTCCAGCAGACCTGAATGCGACAGGTATGGTCCGATTTCAATTTACAAAAAAGATTTTGAAAGTAGAGTACTCATAGTTCAAAACGTTTATCTTGGTTTTTCATGAAAACGCTGAGAAATATGTTAAAAATAAAGCTGAACATGACGAAAAACGGCCGAGAAATAACCGTCATGTTCAAAATGCCGACGCTTTCTAATGTCATGCTTATCCTTGCCTGCTGCTCTACCCCCACTCTTCAACTATTCTCACGCGCTCGGCCCTTTTTCGTCATGTTCAGCTTTATTTTTAACACATTTCTCAGCGTTTTCATGTAAAACCAGGATGAAAGTTTTGGACTATGAGAATTCTACTTTCAAAATCTTTTTTGTAAATTGAAATCGGACTATACCTGTCGCATTCAGGTCAGCTGGAAAATTGCATAGTAAAATATTCAAATGGCCACAGATCAAAAACTATGCATCGGACAGTTCCTGCTCTTCGCACAAATAAAGTTTATATTGATAAATAATACTAACCGGAGGATCTACGCTACAACTCAAAAAATAACCGAGTTATGAACTTTTGAAAAAACTGCATTTTGGCCGGTTTTTTCCAATTTTCCCTTAGACTGAGGGTCTGATCGAGTCGTCCGACCACTGATTTTTTTCGTCTTTTCATTTTCTACAATAAGTCTATGGACACCATCACGATTACATTGATAGTTTCAATTTTATAAGCAAGAAACTAAAAAAAACGCGATTTTTTGCATAAAATTGTTAATAACAAAGATATAAATAATAAAGTCGAGTGAAAAAAATATCACTATATCATGTGGAACTATTTGACAAAAAATGGCGGAGCTGGTTTTCTTCTAACACTTTTTGCACAAAATGCTCACTCTAAATCTCTGTAGCTTGGCCTAATTATACATAGAGTAGCTCTACCAATTGAAAACTTACAGGACCGTCAAATATTGACGTTCATCAATAACTGTTCAAAAGTTAGCCAATTCGGAGATTTTTACTTAATTTTCAATGAAATAATCGTATCAAATACAATGCGTACTTCAAAATAATAGTATATTATTCAACGAGCACAAAATGATAGCTATTTTTCACGAGGGTGACGTTTGCGACACGAGCTGCAAGCGAGTGTCGCAATTCACCCGAGTGAAAAATTGTAATTTTGTGCGAGTAGAATACTATACTTTGTCCACGACTTCCTCGAAAAAATTAGTAATAATTCATTTTCAACAATAAAAATAGTTATCAAAAGCGTTGACATAACATTTTCTGTGTTCACTGAAAACTGCATACCCACGTAAACGTCAACTATTTCACTTGACATCGATTCCATTCCTTTCTTTCACTCTGATAAAAATGAAATAGAAAATTTATTAGAGTAAATATTCAATAAGTTGGGCATTATATTAAATATTAGTTTAATAATTTGCCTAAAAGTTATCTTAGTTACATAAAACCTAAAAATCTAATAACAATACTATCCCAACAATGTGAATGATAGTCTCAAGTTTGGACATACGTTTTGAGTGTGACGTCATGCAGTGTATAATAAACCATTATACACACTAGTGAATAATAGGTATAATTGTACTTCAGGAAGCACACGTATAAATAATGATTTATAGTACAGTCGTGGACAAATACGGTTATACATCTCAAACTTCCTGCATAATTACAAATCGTGTCAGTTTGACAGAATATTTAGACTGTCAAACTCTTTGTAATTATGCAACAAGTTATCGATGTATAACCTGATTATTTTGGAGTACTTATGGTATTACTACTGAATATAAATCATTATTTTATGCAACAATTTTGTGAAGCTTTATCTTTTCATTATGCCATATCTGAGTCCTGTCGTAATCTGTTCTTTTATGCATATAACTTATACACAATTATTTCTTAACTGAGATTGAATTCTCGTACATCACTTGGTGAAACATCATAAAGAATAAAGTATAAACTTTAAAATAAAAAATACTTGGCTTATGTTTCACAATATAAAAAATATTTAGATACTGTATTTAGTAGTAACGAAAAGTCGACATGTTTCGAGTTATGAACTCATTATCAAGACTGACTACAGGAGAGTATTACATCCTAATTTATAAAACAGACAAAAGCAAAGGTGATACCTGAAAATCAATTTGTTCGTTTACAAGGGGTAATTTACTATTATGGGCGGAACTTATTTCGAGAATTTCAAGAAGGTCAAGGCGCTTACCCTTGTTACCTGAATGTAACAATTTGGTTTTGTTGAAATCCAGGAAGTGATTGAATTTTATACAATGTTCAGAGAAGCCAGTGGTATTTTTGTTTTGTAAAATTGACTTTTTATGTTCTTCAACACGAATATTTATATTCCTTCCTGTCTGTCCAATATAGAAAGCAGGACATTCGTCGCAAAATATTTTATATTGGACAGACAGGAAGGAATATATACATTCGTGTTGATGAACATAAAAAGACAATTTTACAAAACAAAAATACCACTGGCTTCTCTGAGCATTGTATAAAATTCAATCACTTCCTGGATTTCTACAAAACTAAATTGTTACATTCAGGTAACAAAGGAAAGCGCCATGACCTTCTTGAAATTCTCGAAATAAGTTCCGCCCATAATAGTCAATTACCCCTTGTAAACGAACAAATTGATTTTCAGGTATCACCTTTGCTTTTGTCTGTTTTATAAATTAGGATGTAATACTCTCCTGTAGTCAGTCTTGATAATGAGTTCATAACTCGAAACATGTCGACTTTTCGTTACTGCTAAATACAGTATCTAAATATTTGTTATATTGTGAAACATAAGCCAAGTGTTTTTTATTTTTAAGTTTATACTTTATTCACAATTATTTCGATGTTTCACATCTGACGTTTTCGAGTTGCTTGTACATCAATTCATGAGTATATAATATGCATTGGTGATTGACGTGGCGAAGTGGTATCAGAAAGAGAAGGGATGAGAGAATGGAAAGAAAGAGAAAGGTATACAATATTAGCTTGTGTTAACTAAAAGAGTGACTTTCGTCAGTCTACTTCCGTCACACTTTTAGTCTCGCATATTTTTCATTTTGGTCCCGCAGCAAAATCCCTATCTCCTCCAAGCCTGCCGTAAGGAACTTCGTTCCAATAAAAATTCTCATAATTCAGTTTTTGATATTATATTCTGTCAACGAATCTGTCTATATTTCATTGAAATTCCGAAATAATTTGACACAATAAATCAATCCTGACATTGACATACAGATAGTGTTGAATATTACACTTAATATGTGAAAGTGACAACAAAATATATATTGATACATTGAATTCATTGAACTTTCCACATATCAAAATCAAGATAGACAATTTATTAAATTCTGTAAAACGTTTCTTCAATAAAGCTTTTAGAGTGGAGAGATTCTTGTGGTGTTGATCAGAAATGGTGTTTTGTAGTTGACTCCATAAAGTTAGAAGCTTTCCTGAGCGTTGCTCCAACCTTAATGCAGACTGAAATATTACAAAGCGTTAGCTTTATGAGAGGATTTCAGTAGATTTATAGGAAGAATTTATCTTTCAGTTTATTTAAAATTAAGTGTCATAGTGTGGAACAGATGTTTCGTAGGAATCGACAGAGTTGGCTTCGCGGAGTTAACCATACAAATGAATATGTACAACCTAAAATACTATATATATATATATATATATATATATATATATATATATATATATATATATATATATATATATATATAATATATATATATATATATATATAATATATATATATATATATATATATATATATATATATATATATATATATATATATAATATATATATATATATATATATTACATATATATATATATATATATATATATATATATATATATATATATAATATATAATATATATATATATATATATATATATATATATATATATATTCAGAAAGATTTCCGCGGTCGGAAGTATTTGAAAAACTTGGTTCACGGAATGAAACGCGTAAAAGATTTGAAAAATCTCGACGTTTCGGCTCCTTTTGCGAAGCCATCTTCAGGAGAATTAGAAGGGAAATAATTCAGAATCGTGGCCTCAATCTGAATACTCCACGAATCGAATTAGGAGTAATCGGAAACAATACGATTGCGTGGTCTTAAACTGCCTACTCCACTAACCGTATTGCTTCCTGTCAACTCTGAAGTCTCAACCTGCCTACTCTTCAGAGTCAACTGACGGGCCGATCGTCGCGTGGCCGTATTTATAGGGGAGGGGGGCGGGTACTCACGCTCATCAGAACGGGATGCACTCTGATTGGGTGTGACATGGCGACCACTGAGAAGTGGTTTCCATGCTGATGGGAGTCTGTGACTGTCATCTTTGGTGTTCAAACAATTTGGACGTTTTTCTATTTCTACAGCTTCACGGAAAATTCGGGATTTGAAAGATCGGACGGGAGCAATAGTTCTTGTATTGGGGAAATCGATAATGTGGCCTGTTTGGGTGTGATGTTGGGAAAGGGCATTGGCGATATCTGAGTGTCTTACCGAAAGTGAATGTTCTTTGGCACGGACCTGAATTCGTCGGTTTGTTTGTCCTATATAAGAACGAGGACAATTGGAACAGGGAATCTCATAAACACCGTGATTTTCGTTAGGAATTTTATCCTTGACAGATCTGACCAGATGGGAGAGTTTTTGTTGAGTAGTGAATATTGTTTTGATGCTTGTGTTTTTGAGAGATCTTGCGATTTTGTCTGTTACTCCTTTGATGTAAGGAAGAAATAATTTAGGTGTAGATTCTTGTTCAGTGGGATTGGAAGGTGGTGGGGCGATGTTTGTGTGTTTGCGTATGCTCTTGTTGATTTGATATTTGTTGTAACCTTTCCGTAATAATATATGTTTCAGAGTATTGAGTTCTGATTCACGGTGTTCGTCGTCAGATAGTCGAATGGAACGGTAGATTAGGGTATTAACTACAGAGTTAAGTTGAGAAGGATGGTGGTGAGACTGGGCGTTCAGATAACGGTTTGTATGAGTGGGTTTACGATAAACTGAATAGGAGAAGCCTTGGGATGGAAGTTTTTTGATCATGACATCGAGGAATGGCAGAGAACCATCGTTTTCCTCTTCCATTGTGAATTGGATACTTGGATGTATGCCATTCAAATGATTCAAGAAGTGGAGCAACGAGTCTCTGCCATGGGGCCAGATCGCAAAGACATCGTCTACATAACGTAGCTAGCATGATGGTTTAAGGTCGAATGACGAGAGAGCTTGGGTTTCGAAATGTTCCATGAAAATGTTGGCTATGACGGGGGAGAGAGGGGATCCCATTGGGGCTCCCTTGATTTGTCTGAAAAAATTGCCTTGAAAGATGAAGTAAGTGTTACAATTGTCCAACAAATCCTCTTGCGAAATATCTCGCCAAAACCCTTCAACCCCTTGCTGAACAAACCCAGTTATACGTCAAAAACTCTTTTCACTTCATAGAACTCCTCCAAAGTATTGATATTACCACAACTGATCTCCTTGTTAGTTTTGATATTGTCTCCTTATTTACAAATATCCCCATCGAAGAAACACTTTCCATCCTAGACACGAAACATCAAATATCCCCAGACAACCTATCCCTGATCAAACACTGTATGGCCAACAGTATGAATACGGCCACGCGACGATCGGCCCGTCAGTTGACTCTGAAGAGTAGGCATATTCCAAAATTATTTTGAAGAATACAGGGTGACGCAAAAAAAAGGTACATATCAAATTTATTTTTTTTTTATGGAACACCCTATTTATTTTTATATTTTTAGATACTATAGACCAAATAAAGGTAAGTTACTGTTATATTCCCTGTACCTAAAACTGACCGTTTCTGAGTTATTTTGATAAATTAAAAAATACGGACCATAATTAAACAACTGTTTACACCCTGTAACATGTAACGAGAACGTGAATTCTACATTCGCAATCCCAACAGTGAATTATAGAAATCGTCAAGTCACCTAGACTCAAAATTTGCACACAGCTGTTTCGATCTTATAAGATCTCATCAGTGCAGCTTATTAGACTCAGAGTGTATTAACAAATATCTAATTGCTCCCCAATACCAAATCGCGGTCAAACTACTATATGGATAACAACCCAGAGCGCCCTCCACCAAGTATATTGGAAACTAACAATTCACCGTTTAGATCGAAAATTCAGAATACCGTCGGGAGAATACATAACTTCCTGGCATGAAATGTCTACTCTACAACTGTGGCGTATATGATTCCAAAGCACGCTAACATGGTGTTTAAAATACTCTGGACATACTCACGAGGGTGATCTCCTGAAATACTTGATACGATTTATGCAAATATTCAAAATAAAATCATAATTTGATTTTGAATTATGAATTGTTAAGTTGTGTAGTCGTCAAGTCTTCAAGTGCAAAAGTTATGCGGTTGTGAAGTTGTTAGCTTTTGAAGTTGATAAGGTTGTGAGCGACTGAATACAACAGCTATTTGTAAGTCCTTTGAAGAATTCCCCGATTATTAGAAACCAAAGCACGTGCCTCCGTCACATAAATCTCTTATACTTCATTTCAATTCCAGCTTTCTAAATAAAAAATAAACTGCTCTGTAGAAGTGAAGGATATCTGGGAAATGAATAATTTTTCTTTTCTGCTCTCTGGACGGTTATTTCATTTCTGGGTCATAAAGATCGCTCAAAAATTGTATTTAGAACTACAGTATTTTTTTCTGGTTCAACAAAATCTGTTATAATCAGTGTTTATTCATCACAAGATCTATTTGACCTGCTTCTTATATCCAAATATGTAATGATGGACGATGAGAAATATGGATTTACAAGAAAACACCAATGCTTTTACTAATGACTTCTAATACGTTAAATCAATTATATAAATTATATCTTCCACAATATTTTCATTAAAAATGAATAAACTGAAACTTGAAATACCGATTTTTTCCCAGAAGTACATACTATCTTAAAAAATCCACAATAGCAATGAACGTTCAACTCATGAATTTCATACTTCGATTGGTTACAAAGTATATCAAATTTCAACTTACAATTTTCTAACCGTTTCATTAAATTCATCAAAACCTTCCATAACATTTCCAATAATATTTTTAGTAGCTGTTTGATCAGGGACCAACCGTTTTCCTTTCTCCTGATCCACACATGTACACGATCAACCATCAATTATGTATAAATGGGTCCCCAGATGAAAGTTTCCGCAGCTTAACATAATAGTCCATGAGTCCCTAGAACGTAGGACACCTTCCCAGGGCGTCGCGACGCTCCAGCCACCGATAGTTCGGTTAATTTATTCCCGTTTTCCTCCGGGATCCCGCCAAACGCGAAAGAGTTTAATCCGGTACCTTCTTTATGCGCCACCCAAGTTTCAATTACCTCTGGCGTGGATGGCTTTGTAGTTTCTCGGATGTTTTAGCTGGGTAACAGATAATTATGTGGGAGGTAGCTAGCTCGAGTCGCTTGAGTACTATTACTTATGCGGGAGGATTAAGAGGAAAGTTGGATGAGAAATTAGTTCATATGACTTAGCGTATTCAATAGGTATGCCCCCTTGGACAAAACTATTCAAGAACAATGTTTCTGAGCAGGGGCGGCTATTCGAAGGCGGCTGTGGAGGCTAAGCCGCCTCCTCAATAATATTCCGTGTATCACTACTATATTATATTGAATAGTCAGCATTCAGCATATTCATATTAATCAAAATCATATTATTTTATGCACCTACCTTCCTTTCAACCTACATTATATAATATAATTTATTAATTACGATAGAAGGAATTTACATTTACTGCTTACTGCATTTCATTCATTTCAAGATTTCATATCAACAGTGGCAATGCTGCAGAAGCTCAATAAGGTATAGACGCGTTCATTATTTCATATGCCATGCCAGAGAGAAAAGGAAACGCTGCGAATGAATATACCTTATTCACTTTATTGAAATAGAAAAGATGGGTAAAAGCAACAACGATTGAAGCTAGCTGCTCGGTTCAAAGAGGATACCTACATTAATTCTCACACAATGTCGACCAATCACAACTATAGGCTTTCGGGTAAAATCGAGTGAATTCGTTGGAAAGCATTAATCGTAGTCACTAGTGGACGCAAACAGTTTGTTTTTGTTTTAATTTATTTTGCTCGCATATTGTTTTTGAAATGAGTTCGGTTACTGAAGTTAATTTTAAAATTTTCAATAGTGACTTAGTAGAATATTTTGTTATCCCATTACTTTAGTGCGCTAAGTTATGACGATAAAGTTTTAATAACAACATTGTGACCTACCCTGTAATTAAACAATTTGGCGCAGCGTAACAAACAACAGAATCGCGGTTTTAATATCAGAAATTATGAGAGACATCCTTGGCTAACCGGATCACAGGTAAAAAATAAATTATTTTGTTGGCAGTGTTTACTTTTTACTAGGGAAAATGTCTCTGTTTGTTTTATTTTAATCTATTTTTGGGAGGGTCCTATTTTATTTCTGGAAAAAAAAACTCTCACCTCCCCGTTGGTTCTTGCTGGGCAACAATTGAGTAATTCCTCGAATAGGTAACAAATTCGTTGAGTAGGTAGGTAGGTAGGTACCTACCTATTTTGTGGAAGGAAAAAAAAATTTGATGAATAGATGAATTGGCTGAGAAGGTGAGCACTATGAACAAGCTGGGGGAATTCGAGATGTGGGTCTATAGGCGTGTACTGAGGATTCCATGGACTGCAAGAAGAACCAACGAGGAGGTCTTGAGAATGATCAACAAAGACCGCGAACTGTTAGACATCATTAAACGTCGAAAAACAGCATACCTGGGCCACGTAATACGCAACGGGAGGTATCAATTCCTGCAATTGATAATTGAGGGGAAGATTGAGGGAAAGGGAGGAATCGGCAGGAAAAAGATGTCATGGCTCCGCAACGTTAGGCAATAGACAGGACTGAGGACAATGCAAGAACTAATACACACCATACGTAATAGGGAGGAGTGGACAAATGTGATCGCAAACATCCATTAATGGACATGCAGCAGAAGAAGAAGAAGAGGAATGAACATTACAAGCACTTAAGGATTTACAGTTGATGACATATAATATGTCAGTGAAATCAGTGGTTTATTAGAACAGCTCATTCACAAAACTCATAATTTCAAAGGAAGAATATGTAATTGATTAATTCCTCGAATAGGTAACAAATTCGTTAAGTAGGTAGGTAGGTACCTACCTATTTTGTGAAAGAAAAAAAAAATTTGATGAATTGGCTGAGAAGAGTTTTTGTGAATATTGTAAATAGGAGTTGTAGGTCTCAAAGCACTCGAAAGTGAGAAAAATTTTTTCCGCAAAGAAATTAATATTTTAAGATGCTTGTTTTACTTCGATTTTCTTTGAATTATAAGGCGGTTGACCTTGAAATCCTAAAAATTTTCGCCTATGGTGTATTTTTTAACACCTCTTGTAGCCGCCTTATACCAACACCTCACGAGATGCCACTGTTCGTGAGATATAAATGTGATATTGTAAATTAAACTCCACAGTTTTCGATTTTGACTATATTTTGTTAACAAGACAATTGTTTCGCCACACACAGTGGCTTCTTCAGATGTATATTACATACTAACTTTTACAACGAGAATATTGAAGATGCAAGAAGAGAACATACAATAAGAATGGGAAAAACCTAAACGTAATCACTTAGCAGGTAGAAAGTACAAACAAGTAATGACTTGGGAAGACACAACAGGCACAACAAATATTCAATATTACATCTAGAAAAGATTTAACAACAGTGAATTATTCATATCTAATTGGTCATTTAACAAATTATTTCATTATTTTATACTATTGGTTTCAAGAGCTTCCAATAAATTGAGTTTATAGCCTTTCTTTTCTATATGTAATATTTCACATTCACTATTAAAAATATGATTGTGTTCTAGGAGATGTGATGCATAAGTGGAATCCAGTTTTTCCTTGTCGTAACTTCTTTTATGTTCTGATATTCGAATTCCAAAGTTCCTGCCAGTTTGGCCAACATATACTTTAGGATATGAACCACAAGTTAGATTATAAAAATGAAGGACAACCTACTGCGTAGCACTAGGAATGATAAACCCCCTCGGCGCATGTCATTTTGCTGCAAATTATGAATCAAATTGATAAGATATCTCTATGGATGGGTAGCAGACACAGACGCAGAATCAAGCTTAAGCTATCAACGTCGCTTGATTACAGTGGCATACAGAGCACTTCGACGCATGTTTCGTAGGACTTCGTACATATCGACCTTGGCGCATGCGCATGTCGTAATGCCTATCTAAAAAACGCTTTAATTTTTTATTCTTCGTTGGGAAAAAATTGGGAACAAAACTTATCTGATGAAATCATATGTATTTTATCGATATCCGTTGGAATTTTTAAAATCGGACCAGATCCCAACTTTTTGTAGTGAAAATTTAGCTTCACCTCGGGGTAGAAACGCTATATTTTTTTATTCTTCGTTGGAAAATTTGAATTTTCAATATGTTTTCCAATGGTATTCTGAGTTTTGAATGCTATTTTTAAATTTCGATTTGACAAAAAGGTTGAAATTTTGAGTGATGGGTCTCCTGTATAAGTTAATAGTTTCAAAAAAACTACTGCTTTCCTTCGATACACTGCAATAGTATGTATTTTATGAGATAAATTACAATTAAAAACACATGAATTGAATCTATCGAATAATTAATAACAGTAGGGTAACCTTTCAGTTCTAGCAGGTTGTAAATATAATTGAATAACAATAAAAGCTTTATGAAAAATATATTACATTCTTGAAGTGACTCATTTGGGACACAATGTATATTTTAATGATTAATAATTAATTTATCAATATTTACGATAATAGTCAAGCCCCGTCCACACGCTCCAATAAATTGGTACAATCTGATCGTTTCCAACCTCATCGTTCTATCGATTGGAGCGTGTGGACGAGAGATCGGTACGATAAGTTGGAGTTGGACGGTTGATGAAAATTTTCATCAACCTTCCAATCAGATTGGACGGTCGAGCGACAGGTTGGAACGTGTAGACAGCGCTCCAACTGATTGCTGCGATCCTGTGTTCAAAACAGTAAACACACAGTGTTCTCCTAGCCTGTGGGTTTAGTAGTTCATAAAATGGTTGATCTAGCCTCCCGTGAATTTCTAAGTGAATTTATCGAACTTTATAAGAGTTTCCCTTGCCTTTGGCAAGTAAAATGTAAGCACTACTCTGATAGGCAAAAAAAGACCTTGCGTACGCGGAATTAGTAAACAAATATAAGGAAGTAGAACCGACAGCCTGTAGAAACTATGTTTCGAAGAAAATTAATAGTTTGCGTACCGTGTACAAAAAGGAACTATCAAAAGTCAAGAACTCAGAGAAATCTGGTGTTAGTGCCGACGAAATATACAAACCTAAGTTGTGGTACTTTCCGCTACTGAGTTTTTTGGGTGACCAGGACACCGCAAGGATGAGCAAAAACACGATGATGGGAGATAACGAGGACGGAAATTTGAAAGAGGTAAGTAATTAAAACACATTTATCATAACTATTACAAAATGTTTAATTTAGGAAGTTCCATTTTTTTATGTTTCTTTATGTATTAAGTTTTATTATATAGCTTGTTAAGTATTATATCGCAATACTCTGACTATTATAAGTCTGAGACCTACATTTTAATAATAAGACTATTAGCTTGTTAAGTATTATATCGCAATACTATGACGTATCATAATAAGTCTTAGGCCTACATTTTAATAATAAGACTATTAAGTATTATTTTTTATTACTATGGTGAATTAAGTATTCTTTTTGTTACTACACAGCGTATTATTGTCAATAACAATAAAATAAATGAGTTTTGGAACTTACCCTTATATATTTCTTCATCACCTTTCATATAGCCTCACAGGTCTCCCGAATAATAACACTCATACTTTGTTTTGAAATTATGGTCGAGAATTCCATGCACTTTAAAGAACGCCCTGTAGCAAGATATCTTAGTGTAGCTGTTAGTCGCTCATGGGGAGAAATTGATTTTCGCATAACTGTATCCTGCTTCTTTATTAGAGGAGTAACTAAGTTTAACAATGCCACGTATGAGTCTTCTGTCATTTTCAAATAATTGCGCCAGTCGTTCGGTTCATCTCTCAACTCCTTTAGTAGCCTCACATGCGAAAACTTGTCTCTCTTGAGAAGCCAAGAACGACACCACTTACTTTTCGGTTTGCAATGTTTCTTTTTCGATTTTCTTGCTGAACATATAACATACAGGGACCACAACAGTATCTCTTCCATGTTGATCACAATATCACAACTGAGTGAAGAAATACCAGCAAATTGCAGAGGAAGTTGGAGCAAAACATCGGTGTGTGTGGACAGAACGTCAATCTCCAACTTATCGGAACGATTTGTTGGTACAATCTGATAGTTCCAATATATTGGAGCGTGTGGACGGGGCTTTACATGCAAAGCGTTTTGTCGTACGACACAATCGCAGTTAACAACTCAACTCATATCTGCCAATTCAAAAACTTAAACCCAAGTGGAATTTCATATGATATCATATGTGCAATTTTATACAAAATGCATCAACTCGATTAAATATTATCAATTATGTAGCCATATTATGAAATATTACACGATTGCACCATACTTTTAATAATGAGCTAAGTCGTATCGCCCGATGCGTCAGACAAACCGGCTGTAGTATAAAATACGATGGAAAGGGAAAATATTTCGTATACTCAGTGTAAAATCCAACGTCACACAATGCAGAAGTTACTCGCTTCCAGTTGATTCTCAATAACTAATTGTAAACAGTGATATCAGTTCGTCAAAGAAACACTTCTTCATAATTGGTCACTTTATATCGGTAAGTTCAATTGTAAAGCTTTGTATTTCTTCAAAATTGAAAGATAAATCGTTGCGAATATTTTAATGCAACAACTGTTCTAGTAGTTGAAGTTGAAGCCAACAATGAAGTAGCAGGTTCGAATACCGGGTCAGGTTTCATACTACAGACTATCCGAATTTATATTTGGTTGATTATTGTTATTATTAGTATGTTGTTATCGAGTGTTGCATTATCTGAACAAAAATTCATATTTAGATGAAGGGAAATCGTGACAGTATTATAATACGTTGAAATAGGGAAAAATGTTTATCAGGCGATTCAAGTGGAATTCTGCTATGCCCTCTAGACATTATATACCTACTTGATGAATAAGTCAGCAAGTGCCTAATGCGCACGATATATATATATATATATATATATATATATATATATATATATATATATATATATATATATATATATATATATATATATATATATATATATATATATATATATATATATATATATATATGTATATATATACATATATTTATATATATATATATATATATATATATATATATATTATATATATATATATATATATATATATATATATATATTATATATATATATATATATACACACTTATATGGTTATATACTATATATTATATATATAGTATATATATATATATATATATATATATATATATATATATATATATATATCTTATATATAAAATTCTCGTGTCACAATGTTCGTTCCCATACTCCTCCGAAACGGCTTGACCGATTCTCATGAAATTTTGTGAGCATATTGAGTAGGTCTGGGAATCGGCCAAAATCTATTTTTCATCTCCCTAAATGTTAAGGGTAGTCCAACCCTAAATTTTTTTTTATTTTTCAGACAAAATTTTTTGTTTTTATTTTTTTATGATACAGCATACAGCATACATACAATCCTAAATTTTCACCCCTCTACCATCAACCCCTATTTTTTATTTGTTAAACTCCTTCGAAATGACGAATTTTGTGTGCATATCAGTTAGCTCTGAGAATCCGACAAAATCTATTTTTCATCCCCCTAAATGTTAAGGAAGGTCCACCCCTTAATTTTTTATTTATATTTTTCAGACAAAATTTTCCGTTCTATTTTTTTTTAATGATACAACATTCAAAAATACATCCAACCCTAAATTTTCACCCCTTTACGATCAACCCCTATTTTTTATACTCCTAATGATTAACATTTTTATGAATTTTTTGAACAAATTTTTTTTTTATTTTTTTATGATGTTGCTTTAAAAAATACATACAACTCTAAATTTTCACCCTTCTATCAACAACCCATATTTTTCAATAGCCATTTTAATAATTTAAACAACGTTGGCCGGGTCAGATAGATTGATAGATAGATAGATAGATAGAAAGATAGAAAGATAGATAACTAGATAGATAGATAGATAGATAGGTAGGTAGATATACATCGGCAGATAGATGAATAGATAGAAAGACAGATGGATAAAAATAATTTATATGGCTGAACGTTTGCCCGGTCAGATAAATTGATAGATGGATATGCAGATAGATAGACAGATATATAGATAGAAAGATAAATAACTCTCTAGATAGAAAGATATATAGTTAGATAGGCAGATATACATCGGCAGACAGATGAATAGATAAAAATTATTTATATGGCAGAACAACGTTTGCCGGGTCAGCTAGTATATATATATATATATATATATATATATATATATATATATATATATATATATATATATATATATATATACTATATATATATAAATATATATATATATATATATATATAATATATAAATATATATAAATATATATAAATATATATATATATAAATATATATATATTTATTCGAATTGTTGTTGCCTGTGAACTATTTCTAATCTCTTGAAAATTATTAGCAATAACAGGCTTGTTGAATCTTAAAAAACTCGATTTTATTAAAAAGTTGACGTTTCGCCACGACATTCGTGCCTTTATCAATACTTTTTCTAAAAAAAAAAGTTTTGATAAAGCCACGAATGTCGTGGCGAAACGTCAACTTTTTAATAAAATCGAGCTTGTTAAGATTCAACAATCCTGTTATTGCTAATAATTTTCAAGAGATTATATATATATATATATATATATATATATATATATATATATATATATATGGTTGTCTGGTTTTTCGGGTTTGTATCCGCGTACACACTACCTGGATAACAAACCCAGAGCGCCCTCCACCAAGGATATTGCAAACTAACAATTCACCGCTTAGATCGAAAATGCAGAAATCGGTCGGGAGAATACATAATTTCCTGACATGAAATGTCACATACACCACAATTGCAGAGTAGACATTTCATGCCAGGAAGTATGTATTCTCCCGACGGATTTTAAAGAAAATATTATATTAATAATTAAGAGTATCAGTCCGATTAGGTTTTCCCGTACGATGTTGTAGTTGCCCTAATCCATGAGCAACAAATAATGGAATAAATAAAAGTATAGTTCAAGGAAACTACATCGGGAGAGCGTCTTACGAATTTAGTTTAATTAAGTTTTATAGATCAAATTTTGAGGGGGCGTCGGATTATCTGAACTAAAATGAATATCAAGTTGCTATGTATTTCTGAAATTGTATATAAGTCAGCAATTGCCTAATGCGTAAGTATAAGAATCGATATATGAAAAATACCTGTTGCTTCGAGTTAACACACACTTTCAAAATCGAGTTTCTCCTTAAGAGTGATGTATCTTTGCCTTGATCCTCAGCCATTGTTGGCTTGCACACAATTTTTTTTTCTACGATTCTAACACGTGTTTTTGTTTCAGGAACCTCCATTCTGCGTCGAAGTTTGTTTATGAACACGCTCCAACACGTCGCGACATAATAAGTAAGGCACGCTATAATTAGTAACCCGGAATCAGTGAAAATTAGCCATCAACGCACGCTACATTGCTAAATTTCAGAAGAGGAAAAGTAGACTCTCAGCGAAAATGGTTAATTACTTTATTTACGCAAAAGATTTTTCGGGCTCAACGGAAGGAGTCAAGTATTATCATATTAACGGTTTGAAAACTCTTGAACAGTTCAAAAAGGATGTAGAAAAAATCGAAGAAGAACCATTGGTTGCTGGAGAGACTCTAACAGAATCAAAAATTATTTACTTGCACTGGGGTGACGATTGTTGGGAAGTCGATGAAGAAGAGGCTAGAACAGCATACGACAAAGAGAAAAGTGGATGGATGGGTACAGAGCCGGAATGCATTATTCAATACGTCAGACAGAAGTATATCACTGACGAAAATGATAAAATTAAGTTGCTGTACATCATCACGGATGGTTTAATTAATAGTAAGAGTGCAAAGGAATGTCTCAAATTAAATACCGACATGCATTATGAAACGGTTGTTTTCCATGCATTTAATGAAGACTTAAAGCAAATCGACCTCTCAGTAGCAATTTCCTTCTTCAAAAGCCGTTGCGTGGTTTATCGTAATAACGAGCTTTATGACAACATTGATATTTCCGAAGAATTTGACTATGACAGAATCAATGTTGATAACTTTTCAGATGAAAAAAATCAGTTGAAGTCTTATATCAAGTTGAAGTTCATTAATAAATTCTTACGAGACGATAACGCTTTACAAGAAATCGACAAATTGAAAAAGCTAAGAGATCGACTTTTTGACGAGCTGACACGTCAAGCAGTAAGTGGTTGCAAAGTTAACCTGGAAACAAAGGATAAAAATTTATTCCTGAGCGAATTTATTAAAACAGATTGGTACAAGAATCTCACTGAAACGGTCTATACAGATAAGGTTGACATTGAGAAATCCATTTCAACTTTGATAAATTACATCGTTAGTGACGTAAAATCTTACTCTTTTGACGCGTTAAAATTCGACACGAAATTTGACAAGTCCGTCGAAGAAGAACAGATGGTTGACGTTAAATTCACACCAGAACAAGAAATCGAGTTCCCTGACGTCATTCTGGACGACGATAAAGGAATCCCTGTTGTAATCCTAACTAAGTTAAATTTGATGAACAAAATTATTTTCCATGAAACAAGTTGGTCGGAACAAGTGACACCTGCCAGTTTCAGTAAGTTCAAATCTACAATGGAGTGTCCGCTGTTTTTGGTGAACGATCGAGATATGAGTGAGTCAATTGGTTACTTTTACACTTTAAATGTTTACAAGCAGTTGTTAACGAACAATACAAACACTGAGCCCCGTACACGTAGACCGTTCCATGGTGGCCTTGTGTTAACTGACACCAAGCAGTTCGATAAATACAACGACTACATTCTATCGGCTACGTATTTTGATTGCAAGAAGGTCAAATACAATATTGGGTTATTTTACTTTGTGCTGTGGAAAAACTCTGAAAACAAAGAATGGATGGACAGAAACGTCGTTGAACAATTTAAGAAGTACGCTATGCGACGTATCAGTGAGACAACGTGCAAAATTGGGCTGTCATCTTTACCGCTAGATCCTCAAGACCGTTCAACGCTGCTAACTTCGCTGTGGTACTGCGTTGAATTGTCCTCATGCATTTTCAAAAATGACCCTCAAAATTTCAGGCATGAACGGATGAGAATGTATTATGGCGTAGCGCGCTATATGATTGAAATTTTAAAATACTTCAATTACGATCTAGATTTGGATTCTATCGAAAAACGAAGAGAGCTAGTTAGTCACGTAATGATTTTGAAGAAAATCCAAAAACCTAGAGATAAAGTTTATTATTTCTTAGAGAGAATTTTCAAGACTGTCAACGGTTTTCTAGTCAGTGAAATTGAAAAGCCGTTCAATCTGTACAAGCTCAATTACCTAAAATTAAATCACAAGGAAATGTTGAGAGACGATGTAGTTGAAGAAAAAGTTAATCTGAATGACTATGTTCACTTGATGCACATTGAAGGTGATTTGGACGCGTCTAAAAACGGGAAAAACACGTTTGAAATATGCGAAAAGACATTTCGCCCCTATTTTGCGATCGACCAGAACAAATCGTTCTACAAAGAATTGCTCAATAATACTAGGAAGATAATGATCAACAATGACGATGACAAAGATAAAATTGAAGTTACTTACGAAGCTATTGATTCGCTTGAGTTTCATAGAATTTTGTCTGTATACAAACTGTTTATTGATTGTGTGAAAGAATCCTTGAAATATCCTACTCTGCCTGAGTACATCCAGTATGTTTCCAAGAAAAGAAAGTTCTACGAGGACTTGGTTACTGTTTTCCCACCTAATGTTCACTCGAGAATTGAAGACGTGTATAATCGCTATCAGAATATAGTGAATAAAGTCAAGGTTGAAGAATTCCTTAAAGTGTGTAAGTCTTACGTTAGTCGAATTGAACGTATCAAAGCAGAGGGCAGATTGAAGTTCAGTAGTGACAAAGAAATTATGGAATTTATCTCTAACGAGGAATTTAAAGTTAAGTTAAAAAAGACAACATAGTTAATTATTCAGTAAAGGTGTACTTTATGGACCAATGTTTGTACTATAAAATTATGATTGCCATGCAATAAATGTGTAATAATGGATTCGCTCACGTTGATTACTATTGTAATTTGAATTGAACTGAGATTATCATTAATTTTTTCGAAGTTTCACTGTTATAAGTGTAAGTTTGAAAAATATTCGAATGTGTTATCTGAAACCAAAATTTAGTTGAAACCTAATTTATGTATAATTCCGTTTTAAGTTCTCAAGAATTTTCTTATAATTTTCGGTATTATTAATATGTCATTTAAATTTTATGGAATAAGATGAGATTTTGTGAATAAATTATTTTAATGAATATTATTTGAGACTATAGTAAGTGTTCCTTGTATCTTTTATCTCCCATTTTCAAAATCTGATAAGGAGACAATATTATTTATCGAACATAAATACTCATAATCTATCATGGGCGATTGACAAAAAACCTTGTATCAACATGCGTGTTTGTAAAAAAAAGAACAAATATACTTTCAAAAATAATAACTTTTGAATCACAACAAACATTATCAGTATCTTTACCTTAAAAAAATTGAAAAATCTTCGACGTTTCGGCTCCTTTTGACGTCAATTACTACGTCGAAATAAACTACCTGTCGTATATAGCATTCATTGATCGATTTATCTATAAAAGAAAATCATTTATGTGATAGAAAGTAAGACAAAAATCAGTGACCTAGCTGATAGTATAACTTATGTCTTATTATATATATATATATATATATATATATATATATATATTATAGGAGTATATATATATACCACGCAATCGAATCAAAATTTCCTCCTTAAATTTTAAATCGATCGTATAGGCAATCACAATCACGTCTTATTGATTTTCCCTTGTAATTCTCCTGAAGATGAGCTCTTCGGGGTGGAGCTGCAGCCCCATGGAGCTCCTCCCCCCCTGGGTGCGCCACTGTATATATATATATATATATATATATATATATATATATATATATATATATAATTATTTATTATAATATTTATATCTAATACTTCTTATAAGTACATATATATATATATATTATATTATATATATATGAACATTATTTTATATATATTTAATATATATTATTATATATATAATATCATATATAATTATATATATATATGAATAAAATTAGCAATAAAGGAATGAAAAAACTCGATATTAACGTTTCAATTTTATGCGATAATCTGAAGCCTGTGTAAACTTGAAATAGTTAACATTTAATATATATATATATATATATATATATATATATATATATATACATACATATATATACATATATATATATATATGTATATATATATATATATACATATATATATATATATATATATATATATATATATATATATATATATATACCAGGCAGCGAGAAAGTCTGGCAACAAGGTATTTTCTTTGAAACGATTTAACGTATAATTATCAAATTTAAGGGTTACGTACAGGATTATATTCTTCGTTTTTCAGAGGTCCTGTCGAACTTGAGTGACGTCAGCATTCAGTGTACAGCCGCCATCTTGAATTTTTTAAAATATCACTGTGGGTCGAGTGATATATCGTAGAAAAGCTGATTTCGTCCACTTTTCAAAAATACAGAATACATACCACATTACTAAAAAATAAGAGAAACAATTATCCAAGACATACAATATGTAATTCTTTCAATTCATACTAACTAACAAAAATATTAATAGTTTCCGTATAACAGAGAAATTGTTTGTATCTCAAGACATTTGAGAGTTATTGAATCAGTTATGTCTGATATTAAGTGGAGTCAAGTCGGGGAGATCTTGTCGGCCAGTTAATTAAAACTCTTCAAACAATCCATCTCTGAGGGAAATTTGATGATTATTAAGTTTAATCGTCCTAAAAAAATTCCTTGTTGCCAGACTTTCTCCGTACCCTGTATATATATATATATATATATATATATATATATATATATATATATATATATATATATATATATATATATATATATATATATATATATAAATATGAATGAAATTCATTCCGTGTTTCCATAAGTATATGTAATGATTCTACAATGTGTTTAGAAGATTTTTCGCCAGTATCGCATCTGGCATTATCGTGTAATGTCTAATCTCTGACATCTTGACCTCAGTAGAGTTCTAACGAAACATCGTGAAAATAAACTGTATAAATAAACTAAACAAATCCGTAATGACTTTCATTCATTTTCCACCATCGAGGAGAACCTCAAGAATCCTGATATATTTCTGAAATAAAACATTCATCGGATAAATGTTCAAGGTAATCTCATTCACGTTCTCCTTCATAAAATATACTGCCTATAATTAAATCTAAATTTCACATTCTCGCAACCCAGAAACAACTTCGTAAAGAGCAGCTCTCTTGAATCAATGAATCTCACCTCTTCATCTTCTGATATTTCTCATCTCTTCATCTTCTGATATTTCTCGAACTTCGCTACTTCTGACATTCCGTAAAATCTTACCAAATTCATAGACCCAGTTATTTTCGAGATATCGTTTTCATTCCAACCGCGTATTATCTGATTAACGATCGGCAATTAACCATTAGTAATTAAGCACGTAATTGCTCGATAATACGTCCCTTGTAAGTCATTACCGCGTTACAGATTAATTCACTGTCAACCTATCTCTAAATCTGACAAATAGAATAATTGTCGGTCGTACTGCTTATTACTGTGAATGGCAACGTGTCCCAATTCTGCAGCACCAGTGTGTCTAATGGTTTTGCAACGAAATGCTGTATCAATTCATACCAGTAGTATCCAACGTGGGGGCTTACGACACATAGGGGGATAGTTTGACTGTTCAGGGGGACAATTCCATTGTTAGGGGGCAATGAAAAAAAATCCGACGTTTTCAGAATCTAAATTTAACCACATGATAGTTATTAGTCGCCTCCCAAGCGAAACCCATTTTATTAAGTGGAACTTTCAAGTTTCCAGATGTTTTTTGTTCTTGCATATATTTATAAACATTAGCAATCAATTCACGTGCTTGAGAACTTAAAACATTGTTATTTTTCAACATGCTTTTTAATTCAACCGTGGGCTGATTACGGCAATGTTTTTCTATTATATTATAAGCATCAACTAAATAATTAGTAAATAACCTCATGGACCTATATCTTTTGGACAAGATTTCATACAGCTCTAGTTATTTTCTGTCAGCTGTAAATGCGTCTCGATGCAGGCTACAAAGATGTCAAAATATAACTTATCGACAAATTCAAAACAAGACATTTTTTCTGTGTCAATATTGACAGACAGCGGAGCTGTATTGCTTACATATGTGAGATACATTGATATAATAAAGCTTAAGAAATGTTATTTTGCAAATAATTAAAAGGCAGCACTAACTCTAATTTTATATACATATGTATATTATATATATATATATATATATATATATATATATATATATAAGCTATGTAATTTTTTTTTTAAAGACCGTACTATATATATATATATATATATATATTATATATATATATATATATATATATATTTTATATATATATATATATATATATATATTATATATATATATATATATATATATATATATTATATATATATATATATATATATATATATATATATATATATATATATATATATATATATATATATATATATATAACGGTCTTTAAAAGAAAAATTACATAGCTACCTTATATCAATACCGGGTGAAGTAATCTTGATGAATAAAATATCACAATTTAAATAAGAAGAATTACTTTATACAGAAAATCATCAAGCAAACTTTTTTGATCAATTTTTATTGATTTTTCATTTCATAGCGATAACACTGGCAATTGACGTTAATATTTTGTCAAAAAAATTGGAACTTTGTGGAAAACACTCAGAAATTTTGAATTTTTGAAAGATTCACAAGTCATGAAAATGTTTTGATAACATTTAAGAATCTTGTAGCGACATAGAAGTTTTTAATTCATATCGCACTTCTCCCTAGACTGTTATAGCTAAAAAATTAAAATTAAATATATATGATAGTGTTTTTCAACCTTTCAGGATTCTCGACCCAATTTTCAATGATAATTCTCAGAGCTCCCTCCGCAAACAAAAAATTTATACAATAATAACGTATTATGAGTTTTAAGGCTCTAAACCTACAGTACGATCTTAATTTTGAACCTTGAAGGAGAAGAAAGATCTAATACATCCAATAACTGAACCATAGCGCTTCTATCTGTTTTATCCAAGATAGAAGAAAAAAAATGAAAATCCGCCTTCTGACTTTCCTCTCAAATCAGAAAATTCTCTCGTTACATCAATTTGGGTTTCAACGCAAGAAAATACAACTGATGTTATGTATATATATCTATTCATCCCTCCATAACAAGAACCACAACAATTTGTAAGGAAAAACTCCAATTATGCATGTAAATCTATCACGAGCGGTGTCCCCCAAGGTTCTGTTTTAGGTCCCATCCTCTTCTTATTATTCATAAATGATATTAGGTATCTGATCAGTGGAAAAATTATGCTTTTCGTAGATGATACGAGTATTACTTGGATCAATCCTAATTCTGCGACGCTGAACTCTGAAATGACAATTGATCTTGGATTGATGAAATCCTGGTCTGATGCAAACTTACTTTGCTTCAATGTTGATACAACCTTCGCCTTGAATTAGCAAGAATATGAAAATTCATTCACATTAGGCAATACTTTTTAAATAATATTTTCTCTCGGACAGATTGAAAATCGCTGGAATATAAAATCTAAATTTGAATACGATAACTCAAATTCGACACAAACATCGATTCGTTAACATCATCAATATTTTCAGACACATAATGCACGTGAAAAATATGCAAACCCTCAAAAAAATTGTGTTCGAGCTTTTCCTAAACTCAATTATCAACTGACACGTAACTTCAGCAGTATACGACATTCACGTAACAACAACGTAGCAGGCGTCGCATGAGCCATAAATGCACAGATTTTCTCATGCATATGCGTCAGATTTTCATTTGTGTTGTCGGTGCATATTATTTGATCATCCTTCTGTGAAACTTATCGATTTTAGGAGTGTAGTGGGATAAACAGGTGTTACGAGATATGCAGTTATCCGAACCCACACTCGTTGCCTGTTTATTGCACCTATGGAATTTAAAATTGATGCCGTGGTGGGCGTAGGTGTGTGAATGGTATGTATTTGAAACGAATATCGTGTATTTGAAACTGAATCATTTTGACAATTCATCATTTATGAATAAAATAACAACAATACGTTTGTACTAATACAGCAGATGTACATACCTATTAGCAATGCTATTGTGTAGGGTACTGTTTTATATATTATATATATATATATATATATATATATATATATATATATATATATATACGAGAGTTAACTATATAAATTCATTTGGAATAGCAGCACTGGGGAAAATGAAACTACATACTCTTTCTCCTTCGTTCTGGAGTTTTCGATAATCTTTTATCATCTTCTACAGGAGACCTAGAGGGCATTAAGTAAAGACAATTTTATTTTTATATACTGAATACTTAAACTTTAAGGATTTATAAATCGATTCTCAACTAAGCAAGACGTACGCTGACTAAACGTCAATATCTAGGAACTATTCAGGGTATATATCTTGCTAAATGAAGAATCGTTAAGAACGTCCTTATATCAATCTCGTATATTCGAAGTCAACAAGGATAAACTGAATTCCTGTAAGTTGGACCATTCAGTATAAAAAAATCAAATTCTCTTCAATGAATGTCTCCTAAGCCTCCTAAAGAGGATCATAAAAGATTACCGAAACTTTGAATTTCTCGACTCTATACAAATCAAACTTTTCCTGATTTACTTATTACTTCAACTGTATAAGACACTCATAATTATAATCCTAGAATAAAATACAAAAAAATACTATATATATATATATATATATATTTATTATATATATATATATATATATATATATATATATATATATATATATATATATATATATATATATATATATATATATATATATATATGTTCAGAAAGATTTCCGCGGTCGGAATTATTTGAAAAACTTGGTTCAGGGAATGAACCGCGTAAAAGATTTGAAAAACGTCCAAATTGTTTGAATACCAGAGATGACAGTCACAGACTCCCATCAGCATGGAAACCACTTCTCAGTGGTCGCCATGTCACACCCAATCAGAGTGCATCCCGCACTGATGAGCGTGAGTACCCGCCCCCCTCCCCTATAAATACGGCCACGCGACGATCGGCCCGTCAGTTGACTCTGAAGAGTAGGCAGGTTGAGACTTCAGAGTTGACAGGAAGCAGTACGGTTAGTGGAGTAGGCAGGTTGAGACCACGCAATCGTATTGTTTCCGATTCCTCATAATTCGAATCGTGGAGTAGGCAGATTGAGGCCACGATTCTGAATTATTCCCCTTTTAATTCTCCTGAAGATGGCTTCGCGAAAGGAGCCGAAACGTCGAGATTTTTCAAATCTTTTACGCGGTTCATTCCGTGAACCAAGTTTTACATATATGTATATATATATATATATATATATATATATATATATATATATATACATATAAATATATATATATATATATCTATAAATATATATATATATATATATATATATATATATATATATATATATAATATATATATATATATATATTATATATATATATATATATATATATATATATATATATATATATATATATATATATATATATATATATATATATACATATATATATATATATATATATATATATATATATATATATATATATATATATATAATATTCTGGGTATACTTTATCTGATTTGGTAAGAACTGCCTACAAGTAGATATAATAGTATAGCCTTGGTAATATCTCCATTGTGAATTTTAATCACATCTCAGTCGAGGGTTGAACATGAACGTGATGCTCATTGTTTCGTGCCGGCTCGACAGATGGCGTGACAACGATATTTTCGTGACAAGAAGTTATCTGTTTCAATATGAAACCCGCCAATTATCTACCCTGTTCCAAATTCGTGGTTCGAAATGCGTTTCCAATTTTCACCTAATCATGAGTAAAGATTCTGTTTGCTGTGTTCGAAAATCATTGAATTTGTTCGGTTCAGATTGTTGGTAACAAATTGTTTCGGAGCTTATAAGAGAATATAAAAATTTCAGTTTTTGTGATTCTTCCTCTCTATATTATTTTTTTTGAAGAATAAAGTTTTGAATGCGTTTTATAGAAAGCGAGATATTATTTTATAAATGAGGAAAACATATTTAGTATCAACGTTTTTCTTAGATATGTATTGTGAATTAGTACATTGTAAAATTAAAATAATTATTGAAACTCAGAACTTATTTCAAAGCAATAATGTTTTTGGTTTAAAAATTTTGTGAAATATGCGTACAATGTTTCATTCTCCAGTCACTTGTTTAATTAAAATTCTTCATATAAATAAGTCTATGTATCTGATGAAATTTCATCCTATCAATAAAATGTTTTCAAAAAACAGTCAGAATATTCATTTATTCATACTAGAGAAGCAGCTACGTGTTGTACACAAATAATATGAACAAATTCAAATATAATCTTAGAAATAATAATGTTGAACGTGATTCATGAAGTTATATTATAATAAATAGTTATTAACGTAACAAGGCTGATATGTAGCAAATATTTGCGTTATTTGCGTATCGGCCGTGTGTCGTTAAAAATTTTTCGTAATCCCGTTGAAAGATTATATTTTGATTGCGAAGAAAGAAAAAACCCCACCTCGCAATTCTAAAGAAATATCCCAACGTCATGCACTCTGTTGTCATGGAACAGTTTGACAGTTTTATGAACAACGTCAGTTTTTTGTGTTCTCAAGTTCGCTTTAACGACGACCATGGATGAAATTGTTGAAATTGAGGAACAAAATCAAATTCCTTTAGAAATATTGGGAGAATCATGTGCAGTGCAGCGAGTGTTGATTTACTGCCGAAAATAACTCAAGAGCGATATCAAAAAGAATATGAAAATTTTGAAATGTGGCGTAAAAGCAAGAATGTAAAGGTGGTTAATGAAGATGTATTATTAGCCTATGCGAAATGAAAATCAGAGGTTTATTCTTCCACCTCGCTGTGGACCAAGATTTCAATGTTGTTATTGTAAGCAGAATGATGTTTTGAAATAAATATTTGAACAAGTGATTTCGTAACGGCCGCCGGCCGTTAACACTGACTTTTCAATTGTCGTCTAAATCAAAATAACAATATGGGATTACGAAAACTGCATAACGCAACCCATTAATATCCTAGCTCCTTCACCATTTTGCATTGCATTACAGGGGTCGTCCAAAACTAATAGTGAAAATTTTTTTCAATACATATAATGAAGTATAGATTTCAAATTATTTATGAACTGTTCAACAAATTTATAGAAAACGAGAAAAATGAAGTCCTGAACTGGAGTTATTGAAGATAATACATGAAAAAGTTGACTAGACATTTGAGATTAATGTAATATCTTTAAGGAAATATTGAAGATTCGAAATAACTATTTAGTTCCATAAAAGACATTTCCATCCTTCTCAATCACACCCCCAAGTTAATTCATTAACCTCTGTTTAGATTTGTTTCTAATCGAATCGAACCCATCTATTGGATTCGTACGGTTTCGCATGTTCTAGAGTAATTCCATTGTAGATTCCATTAGCAGCGACATATTTCATAAAAATGAGAATGCCCCTTTAATCAAACAAGAATTTATCAAACATGAAATATAGCTCTATTTGCAGGGTCGCGCCAATCATTTTAATGCGTTATCTAAAATCATAAATCGTAGCTGCGAAAATTGGTTTTTGACGTTGGAATGAACAATAAAATAATACGTTCAGGTGTGAAATAAAGTTACCAGTTTTCATCGTTGTTTGAATGTCTTACACAACCTTCAATTTCATGATTTGATTGTGATAATTTAAATTTTTCATCATTATCTTTTACTTCCGTATGCACTTGATAAATGAAAGCATTATATAATCTTTTTGTCACTGTGTTTGGCGGAACAATTGTTATGTTTAACAAAATATAGAGAAAATCAAAAACCCATGTCTTATGTCATTTTCAATTTCTGGAGAAAATTGTGCAGAGGATTTGGTTGAGTTTAGCATTTTGTTTGATATATGTCATTTTGAATTTTTTTGTTTCTGCGAGGTCAAATCGAATCAAATCAAAATATGCTTCACTGCCTTTAAAATTACACACTTTATTGACAAAGCGGAAAATATAGGAACTAAACAATGTAGGGGAAGGGAGAAGGGAGAAAAAGTGCCATTTTTCTTCCTTGTATGCGAGTGAACTTTTTAATAGGCTCTGTTGAGTGCGTAACGGCGGCTACGCGCCTGGCTGTCTACTTGACAAGTATGCTGACACAAGCTTTTTGTACAATTATACATGAATGTGTGTATGGTAAAATAAAGCAGAAGTCTTTGCGGGTTTTACCATACACACCTTCATTCATAATATTGTACAAAAAGCTTGAAAAAGCATACTTGTCAAGTAGACAGCTATATGTAGGGTGACCATATTTTTCTTAGGAAAAAAAAGTACAAAAATTTAAATTGATAAAAAAGGTGAGAAATTCATGTCGTTTAAGCTCAAATAAAGGGTAGAAAGAAATATGAATGAAATAAACGTAATCATTTTATTACATTTTAATAAAGGAACAAAATACAAAAATTAATTATTATAAAATATAAGAAAATAAAGTAACATATAATTTCTTTTAATGAAAAAAAAGATTATATACGTAGTATGTGTATGTAGTTAATTTTTCCTGGATGGGCCTGCAACTGCATCATCACGCCTCGCATCATGACCGATGCGACGAATTTACAAATAGCTAAGAACTACGTTACGTTCCACTCGAGTCGATTTTAAATTACTGTCCTAAAAAGTAGTACATTTAGGTGTACTTGATGAACATTTTAAATACAATAGGACAGCGTGCAAAAAGTAAGTACTGTCACCCTAGCTATATGTGAAGTCGCCTTTACGCATTTAGCGGCCTGATAAAAAGTTAGCAGCTGATGGTGAATACGGCTGTTAGTTTGCCAATCGAAGATAGCAATAGTGCAAATTTAGTCACACCCTGTATATATTATTACTATATACCACTAATAACTACCCGCTATTAACTTAAAATGGATAACGTAAAAACTAAGTACAATTTACACTGCCTATTTTCAAAGGATATTACGAGAGATATACCTATTTAAATATTTATCACGATTTTTGCATAAACTTTGATAAAAACTATAGGAAGCATTACATAAATAACGGATTAACTGTTTAATTTGTAGAATTGTAAAAAATGTTTGCTCGAGAGATCGAGAGAAACGAGAAATTTTCGACGAGAGAGGGGATTTCTCTCGTCTCGTCTCGAAATTTTTTTCGAGAGAAAATAACTCTCTCGTCTCGTCGAGACGAGACGAGACGAGACGAGACGAGACGAGACGAGACGAGAGACGAGAATCTCTCGTCTCGACGGCATCACTAGGTGGAATACCCGTGATGTGACACCAAGGGTACGTCATGAAAATACTTATGAATCGAGCACACAGATTTAAGTGAATATAAAGAAGGAAGCGTTAAAATTTCATTTTCCTTGAAGTAAAGTTTGAAATGAGCCCAATTTTCAGTACAAACATGTAACGAATTGCTCTCTTCTGCAATTTGAGAATGGTGTCAAGTTGTGAAAAATTACATGAATCCCAGAAAGGAAGACCATAACGAAGATGAGATTCGAACAATGCAAAATAGGCAATTCTTATAGATGCCCACTAGTGAGAAAAAATATCACTTTCCGAACGTTCGGAATATATTATTGGCGATATTAAATAATAGTTTGTATTGTCTACCAATTTTATCATTATTTATAATATTCGTATTGAATTTTTTAAATTAGCGTACTTCAATTTGCCAATTGCAAAAGTATTCATATATGAATAACAGAATTCTTTCGATTTCTCAGTTGTTCAATACTCTAATAATTCTTTTTACTTCTTTGTGTCTAGGTCACGAAAATTCATTCTGGCCGGTTTCTTTCTCACTCCGCAATCCGTTGGCTGGAATTCCTCCCATAAAATCTGTACCGATCAAGAAAACTAGCACGTTGTACGGTAAGGGCCTGACCTCAAGCATGGAATGCCGGCATGCAAAGCAATTTTTTGCTTCACCGGTCCCTAGACAGATACGCAGATTGCAAAGGCCAGTTGGCCGGCCAGTGTGAGGCAATCTTGGATAGCTATACTATCATTTATCCTGTCCACTTCTTGCTATTCCCTTTTCCTGTACGGTTTTGTTCGTTCCGTGACAAGGCATTATAAAATTCTGGATCTAGATGCGGCGTCCTTAGGTATTACGTATTCGGAAGAACAGAGAAGCCCTTCTGAACTTCCTGAATAATCACATCAACCATAAGAAACGATTATTAAGAATTTTCCAACAAACTAGGTCATGGGAATAACTCATAAGATTTTGCATTGATTGGGTCGATACATGATGTTAATTGATAAACATTAAAACAATGGTTTATAAATACATTTTACACCTTTATTAAATAAAAGAAGCATGACGCACGTTTCGGTAAAACTTCACCTTTTTCAGATGCTTAATGCAAATTAAATATATTGAATTGACATTTACTTGGTGAAGAAATGAAAAACTAATTTTTCACTGGTTGAAATAAAAATCTATTGAGTAAACGCGTTTCGTCATAACATTGACTTCATCTCGTACTGAATAATGGTATTACAAAACAATCTATTTATACGAAAACTCAAACATGCCAGAGGGGTTCCTAGAGAAACTAAATAACAATAAGCAATTCATTCAGAGTTATTGGTAGGTACATTGAACAGATTAAGGAGAGGAGAAGGGTTTACTTCAATCTGTTCGTTGACTAGGTTTCCGGATTTTTATATTGATTGATGTTTAGGGATTCCCAACAGTTCATACAGGTGATGCAGGCAGTCTGGCCACAGAACACCTTATCTACACAGAAGCGTAAGTCTGCCTTCCCGCCCAAACTTTATTGAAGGGCGCGGTTTTGTGGATACTATTTTCTAACTGTAATATTTTATAATTGTGATTAAAGGTATGGTTTTCTTGAATAAGATGGCACGCATAATTAGAGTCAGTTTTCTGCTTAATATAGCTACGTTGGTGTTCGTGTATTCGAGTTTTGAAATTTCTAATTGTACGTCCTATATAGAATTTTTCATAATCGTTAAGTTTTGTGTGACACAATTATAAAATATTACAGTTAGAAAATAGTCTCCATAAAACTAACTGTTGCGAATCCGTATATATCCATAAATATAAAAATTCCTGAAACCTACTTAAAGACCAGATTGAAGTAAACACTTCTTCTCTTCTTAATCTGTTCAATGTACCTACTAATAAGTCTGAATGAATTGCTTATTGTTATTTAGTTTCTCTAGGAACCCTTCTGTTATGTTCAAGTATGAAAAGATTGTTTTGTGATACTATAATTTGATACGAGATGAAGTCAATGTTATGAGGAAACGCGTTTACTCAATAGATTTTCATTTCAACCTGTTTGAAGAAGATTTTACATAATTGTTTGAAATTTTTTTTTACAGAAGTTTTACAACAGTACTTTGAGTAAATTCAATTATTTTGTGACAACAAAACTATAAGATGCACCTAAAAATCACGAAACTGACAGCTTCTAATGTAAACGCATCGAAACCACAAAGCCAGCGGCTGTCTGTGGTATTAGAAAACCTTAAACAAATCAACATAAAAATGCCACAAAACAAGTGGGTTCAAACCAGATACACAAGAGAAAACGAAACTCAAACCTTGCATCGAATCACGTCATGTAACCTCCCACTATCAAATTCCATCAAAAATTTCTTGGCAGCTCTAGTAAAACATCTAATATTCTGAATACTCCTGATTTCTGATGGTAAGATGTTATAAATCCGAGGCCCAATGCATTCTGTGCTTTTTTGGCCGAATGATTTCAATGAAAATGGGGTTTCATATTGAATGTCTCTCTGACGTGTACCATAACCATGATCTATAATTGACAAACAATGTTTCGATCTGTGAACTCTTGTTAATAGTACCAGTGCAAAAGTCTTTCTTATGTTCAATACACCAGTTTCAGCATAAAGAACTTCTGAAGGGTAGGTATTTGGTTTCCTATAAATGATTTTCAGGAATTTCTTTTGCAGTACCTCTATTTTGCATATGTATTCGTCACAAGCCGATCCCCAAGCCAGGATTCCGTAGGTGAGTCTCGAATCTATTAACCCATAGTATATTCTCAAAAGGTAACTGGCGTCAAACACATCCCTCAGCTGCTTGAAACGATATAACATGCTACGTAGGGTAGCTGCAACGTTTTTCAGGTGGTGATTCCACTTCAAATGTGAATCCATCGTTACTCCGAGATATTTTATCGTATCTGATAACCGAATTTTTCTATCTGAATCCACATCCAAAGAGACAAAAGGAGGCAAATTGCGAGAGTAGCAGGTAAATGCGAGAAATTTTGATTCATCATAATTTAAAGTTAATCGCTTCTGGTACATCAAGTGATCAATGATTTTCATATCCATTTCAGCCTGGTCCTTCAAATCCTCCCAACTATCTCCATTGATGACCAATGCCATATCATCAGCAAAGCTTATAATTGATCCATTTAGAGTCAGATTCGGCAGGCCATTTACATAAATCGTAAACAAAATCGGTCCCAGAACAGTGCCCTGGGGCACCCCACACACGACATTGCCTTTAGAACTAATGGAATCCTGAACCTGCACCAACTGTCTTCTATCTCTCAAATAGTCTTGTAAGAGTTCCAGAGCACTGCCTCTGATTCCCACCTTCTCCAATATATCGAACAATTCCCTATAATTAACCGTGTCAAACGCCTTTGCAAGGTCTAAGAAAATCACAATAACTTTTTTACCCCTATCTACTGCAAGGCATATATTTGATGTGAGAGAACTCAAGGCATCTTGTGTTGATACATTTTCACGGAAACCGAATTGGTTATCAGAAATAGTTTCATTCAGTCGAAAGAAACCACTAAGTCTAACTTTTACTACCTTTTCAAATATTTTTGCGATGCTCGATATGAGAGATATCGGCCTATAGTTCGTTACTGAAGTTTTATCTCCGTTTTTGTATAACGGCTTGACAACAGCAAGCTTGAAAGCATCCGGACACTTCGACGATTCCAAGATATTGTTTATTAAAAAGCTTATTTTATCAGCTATTGTCTCCGAAATTTGTTTCAGGATCTCCGCCGTCAATCCGTCATACCCCGGTGCTTTATTATTTTTCAATATCTCAATTATATCTTTTATTTCAGGGGTATCTACTGGAGCAAAGAATATACTATTATAGTTTTGTAAAGCTGATTTGTAATGAAGATCAATGCTAGGTTTATCCCTGGCAAAGCGTTCAAGCAATGATGGGCCAACATTTATGAAATATTCATTAAAAACCTCAGCCATATCTGCAGCTGTACTTATGAGTACCTCATTTTTGTTTTTCACTTCTTTAATAATATTTGTCTTCTTAACGTTAGTTATCTCATCTACTATATTCCACATATTTTTAGAACTATTATTCTGGGCCAATTCATTTTTGAAATAGTCTATTTTACATTGTTTCAATAAACTGTGAAGAGTTAGTTTTTTATTTCTTTATAAAGCTGAATATATTTCTCCGCTATATAGAATACAATGAATAAATAGATGACAAATTGTGAAGAAAGGGTAGATAGAAGGATGGTTACAGATAATTAGTAAAAAACTCCATAAAATTGAATGAAATTTAAGTTTTTCAAAACCTGTTTCATTTTATACTCAATTTCATTTGAAACCCTTTGAATTTTTGCACTAAGTTGGGAAATGTAATAATAATCTAGTGAGTATCTAATTCCTTTATTGACCCTTAACTACTGATAGGAGTCCCACAGACTCCTTGAAGCAGGGTGGCCAGATTGGGCGATTTATCGCAAATTAGGCTACTTTTAAATTTAAATTGCGACTAGAAATTTGCCAATAGCGCAAGTCGCAAATTTGGCGATTTATTATGCCGTGAATTACGCCTTCATACTGTATACTCTGTTCATATTTAGTCACTTATCGTCTCGACGATATTTGCATTCGATTATCGATTCGATGTATTCGATTCTCTTTATTCAGCACTGGTTGGGTTTTGTGGTGGCATCACTGAGTCAAGTACTGTCAATTGATCTTGCTAAGAAGAAACACCTGTAGGGAAATTTCAAAGCACGGTATATTCTATATACCGTGATGTTTGGTGAATCGGTCCCTGTAAACTCTCTTTTCTATTATTTTTTGGAGGAAGGTTATAGATTTAGAAAATGCAGCCAACCAATTCATGTTAAAAGATTTAGCTCTATTTGCATTCACTCTTCTAAGCTTACCGTCATCCAATGCATTTATAGAGAGGATATTTTCATTGATGAATATTGTTAAATGTAAAATTTGAAACAAAATGATGCTAAAGAATGTTAAATTCAGTTGTGTCTATTAGATCTCACTTTGCAATAAATGAGATTTGCTGTAAAGAATTTTAGGGCCTAGCGCAGCTATGTATGCAAAATTTAATTCTGATATGTATTTGCAGCAGAACCAATCCACAACTTCAACCACGGACAAAGATAATGATGGTGTAATGATGTTTTGTGAACAGTTTATATAAAAACAAAGATATTTGTAACAAAATCGAGGTTTTGATTTAATAGTAATTTAAGTAAAAAGTCCCGAAAATACCTACTATTTTTTTTTTGGACGAGTAGGTAATATGTGGGGTGCAGTATTTTTCTTGCGGTTGCCGAAAAAATCATTATTGCGATTTTGGGCGACAAATTGGCAGCAAAACATGTATGGAATAACTGCTAGAATATATGCAAAAGTACTTGTTACCAATATTTTCCCGTTTGCGACATGTCGCAACCACGGTTGCGCTTTTGGGCGACAAATCAGCGTCTAAAGTGCGACGCGGCTCTGAAAAATCTGGCACTATACGTCATATCTCCTATCACAATCGAAGCAGAGCAGACGCCTGTTTCTTTCTTTCAATACCTTCCTGAACTTAGGCAAGTGTGTATGTGTTTGAATTTCGCTGATTTTCATTCCAATATATAACAATGATGATGTTAATTATTGTTTTGGTTATTTCATTCAAATTATAAGCACTTCAATTAGAAAATGCCTCCCATTAAAACGATTTAATCCTAATGTTAAGAATAAGAGTTGGATAACATCTGAAGTCAAAGCAGCTAGTAATCATTTAAAAAAATTACATTGGTTAAATAAACATTTACAAACTCATGAAGCTAATGAGAATTATAGATTAAGTGAAATTAATTATAGATCACTCTTAAAAAAAGCCAAATTTGAATATAATGATAAATTATTGTATACATCTACGAATGTCAATAAAACTGTGTGGAAAATTGTGAATGACGTTACTGGCCGCAAATCTAACATAGCGAAGCAAATTACGTTGAACATTGATGGTGTAGAAGTCTCACAGTCTTGTGAGTTGGCTTCTGCATTCGGTGATTACTTCTCTACAATTAATGAAATGAAAAAAAATGAGTCTCCATGAGTATTATGGAAATAATCTGTCACAATGTTGTACTCTATCTAATATTAAAGATAACACTTTTTTCTTTCTACCAGTAACTAGTGAAGAAGTTCTTAATTCAATCAGATCACTAAAAAATAAAAAGTGTTCAGGTTTTGACTTTATATCAGCCAAGATTTTAAAGGCGTTAGCGTAACTGATATCTGTGCATTTTGCTCACATTATTAACATTTCGGTTTCAAATTGTCAATTTCCGTCTATACTGAAAATGGCAACAGTTATCCCGGTTCTAAAAAAAAATGATCCCACTGCGATCAGCAATTATAGACCAATTTCAATATTGAGTGTTTTTTCAAAAGTTCTCGAGAGAATCATATATAACCGTATGATTAATTTCCTAGATAAATTTCATTTAATAACCGACTGTCAGCACGGATTTCGATCAGGTAGATCGACGCAGACCGCCGCACTCTCCTTTGTGGAGTACATCTATGAGTGCTTGGATAGTGGTCTTTGTGTTGCTGGGCTGTTTTTTGACCTATCGAGAGCATTTGATTGCCTTGGGTTCGAGTTCATTCTGAGTAAGCTCTATAACATTGGTTTCAGAGGAATTGTACTGGAATGGTTACGTTCCTTCATCACTGATCGTTTGATGGTGGTCAAGGTTCAGGAGAGTTGGTCTAGTGAGTATGATGTGGGGTTGGGAGTCCCTCAGGGGTCTGTGCTTGGGCCATTACTTTTTCTGCTCTTTATCAATGATTTACCTGAGTACGTCGTTGCGAGTAGAATTACGATCTTTGCAGATGATACCTCGTTAGCAATTTCGGCGCACACACCTAGGGACCTTTCGGAGAAGTGTTCTAAATTAATGTCATGTTTCACTGAGTGGTGCCGCAGAAATGCTCTCATTTTGAATATTGGCAAAACGGAATGCATTTATTTCAATGTGAGAGCTGTTGATAATGGCACTCTAAGGTTTGAATCTAATGGAGTCACAGTAGTTTCTAAAGATAGCATTAAATTCCTCGGCATTCAAATTGATAGTGAGTTGAGATGGTGCAAACATGTTGATTTGTTATGCGGAAAGCTGAATCAAGTCTGTTACGCCATAGGCAGAATCAGGGACTCGTTACCTATTCATGCTGTCATGAATATTTACTATGGTTTATTTTACAGTCATATTGGATACAACATTTTACTATGGGGTAACTCTATTGATATAAATAGGGTGTTTTTGGCACAAAAACGTGTTCTGCGCTTAATGTTCAACCTCAAGCCGACGGATTCTTGTAAACCGATATTTGTAAGTAGGCGTATTCTGACTGTTTCTTGTATTTATATATATAAATGTTTAATATATGTGAAAGAGAATGAACACATATTCATTAAACTTTCTGACCATCATCATTATGATACTAGAAATGAAGGAATTTTATGCATACCGAAGCACAGATTAGCTAAGTATGAATCATCGCCATCGTATCAGGGCATTAGACTTTTTAACCACCTGCCACCAACGGTAAGGGCACTTAAGTTATATGCATTTAAAAAATATATCAAAAATTTCCTAATACTGGAAGCCTTTTACGGTGTCGGTGATTATTTGAACACTAGAATTGAGACTTCTTAAGTATTGTTGATTTGATATTTGAATTTTTTGATTTTATTTTGATTCAGTTGTAATTTTGGGATTTTTTTTTTCCAATCTATTATTGTTTGTAAGTATGCATATTTATTGTTGTTGTTATCTTTTGTAGGTATGCATATTTATTAGTGTTACATTATTATTGTTATCATTGTTAAATGAAAATTGACTTGTCCAATACAGTATAAATTGTCTTTCTGGATGAATAAAAATTATTATTATTATTATTATTTGATCTCGGGCAAGCTATATCGTAAAAGGAGTCTGTGGGACTCCGTGTCAGGGTTAGTGTTATAAAACTCATATAAATTAATATAGCTAGTACTTCGAAAAGAGTGAAACCAACGGACAACAATTTTGAAGAGACTTTGCTTCAATGGTTTGAAAACATAAAAATTCATAATAGCGATTTTTAACCAGATGAAATCGTATTGACGCATTCTTCAAGTACCCTCTGTACCGGAGCCTCAAACTGGAGAAACCCTTCTCACCAGAAAATATTGCCACATATGTCCTCCGAAATTGAAAAGAAAGGCCACATATGCCTGTTCAACTTGCAAAAAACCAACGAAATGTTTGCCTAGTGTGTTGCAGCCAATCTAACTGAACATTTTTTTTTGCATATTTTCAGTACTTGTCAATTTTTTTTAGCTTTTTTTGTCAACATTTAGTTTACGTTTTGTTTACTCCACATACATAGGAGAACTCGATTTCAAAAGAAATTATAAATATTTTGATTTCAGCAACTTGATACAGCCTGCTATTTAATTCATTGTATTTTTTTTTGAAAAATGTTGAGTTTGGTTATTTCTCTACTACTATTTACTTTTTAAAGAATAAAGATTTTTGCAACTCTCTTTACCCTTTCTGAATGAAGTAAGGTATCCCTTTCAATTAATATATATTTCAAAAAAGTATTGATAAACTGTGGAGAGCCTAATAAAAAAGGAGTCTGGCAGACTTCGTGTCAGGGTCTGTGTGAGGAAATAGGTGTCAGTAGTTAAGGGTTAATTTTTTCAATCCATTCCTTGTAACTGTTATATTCGGGTATTCTTCATTAAATAAATTAATTGCGTACTTGTACGAAACAGCTCCAATACCATTGTATTTACCGAAGTTAACAGTTACCTAGAAATATCGCAAAAGTCACTCACTAGATTATCATTACATTTCAGAACTTAGTGCAGAAATTCATAGGGTTTTACATAAAATTGATAATTTTTTTCGTATGATTGTCAACCAATCAGAATGATCAATTTAGTTAAGTTGCGTTGTATAATTTCGATAATACCTGATTATACATAGGGTAACTCTACCAATCGGAAACTAACAGGACCGTCAAATTTTGTCGTTTATCAATAACTGTTCAAAAAAAGTCGATTCGGAGATTTTTACATAATTTACTAAATAAATAATCGTATCAAATACAATGCGTACTTCGAAATAATAGTATATTGTATAATTAGTGGGAAAAGCATAATATTCCCAAACGACTGTGATAATTACCAGACGAGGAGCGTAGCGACGAGTCTGGTAACACAGGAGTTTGGGAATATGCTTTTCCCACGAATTATACATACTATTTTTTTTCCGATCGTTGATTTACATTTAAAAATTTAATTAATTAAAAAATATTTCATCCAAGATGTAATCAAGTAAGTTTAAATAGGTTTCTCTATGTTCATATTGAAATATAGAAGTAGTAACTATGGAAATTACTCGATGACAAAAGTAAAATAATTTTGAAGCTGGTTTTATTTGATTCGTTGTATTTTATAAGGAATTAAAAAAGAATTAGTAAACATGAACACTGATAGTGATTATTTGTTGTCTTGCACGGCTCCTGAACTAGTAGAAGCCGCGAACGTAGCTTCACTTAATTTACTTCCGGCGAAATCCAGAGAGAAGTATGAACTTGCGTACCAACGCTTCATGAATTTTTGTAGAAAAAACAACAGTGTATCCTTTTCTGAAAATGTACTGATGGCGTATGTTGCTGAATAGGCTAAATCAATGAAATCTTCGACGTTGTGGGCACATTATTCCATGCTTCGATCAACTTTGTCTGTTAAAAATAATATTAATATTGCCCAGTACCAAAAACTGAGAGCAGTTTTAAAACGTCAAGCTACAGGATACAAAAAATGTAAATATTAACAACAATTATAAAAATTAAAACCATACTTTGTTTCATTTTAATGTAATAATCCATTTGTTACATTACCGCACGCTACAGCAGTGCGGTAATATTCTTACCGCACGCTACAGCAGTGCGGTAAGAATATTACCGCACTGTTATTTTCTAATTGCTTAGCAACTGACCACTATTCTGGAATGTTGAGCTTTTCGCATAGAAAACAGGTCAAAATAGTGTCACTTTTCCCACGATCGGAGAAAAATACGGTTATACATCTCAAACTTCCTGCATAATTACAAATCGTGTCAGTTTGACAGAATAATCCTCCCGCTTCGCGTTAGTCAAACTGACATTCTTTGTAATTATGCAACAAGTTGTCGATGTATAACCTGATTATTTTGAAGTACTTATAGTATCACTACTGAATATAAAACGAAGCATGTTTTGAAAAACTCGAATTTTATTTCATTTTATGGGATTTTTGAATAAACAAAAATTTTTATCAAGAATAGCATTTTAACCTAAAATAGAGAATAGATCAGTTCATCCGTGGACGTGTAGAATTCGCTAATGAAATTGATGAAATTAGGACATTTGTAAGATCAGAGAACTCAGATTCTTATTCACTCATTCTTTTCGAGTTTCCTTCGTATTCCCCCATTTCTAAAGCAGAGAACAACGAATGCCCCTTCTCTTTTCATGAATGTTTTGACAAAGGACTCTGTGACAGGTCTTTATAGACTTGTTCGCTTTGCTGTGAAGCTATCAATGCGGTTAGCGGTGATAATAAGACTGAGAATTTCGGTTCGTCAAGTCGGCAATTACAATGGGCTCAAGATGTCCTGATGATTCAGTTCAGCTTCACATTGAGGCGTTTGTTATCTGATAGAAATTGACACATGTATGAGAATCGTTGCGCAGAATATCAATTGAAAGACATCGTATACCACCATATAATTTCATGAACCAAAACAAAATTTGAATTCACTACGTTTATTATCACAAAAATACTTTGATAAATATAAAACTGCGATTGCAATTTAGATCACTAGACCATCATCGGGCAGATTGAGTTAAGAACTGAATACAGAATAATTATAGATTTGCGCTAACGGGTGGAAAAGAATTATTGCAGGTATCTAAATAGACAAAAGGATCACATTTCAAGAAGGGCTAATCGAAGTGGATTTCCCAAATTGGTAAAATGAAATGTTCTTAGAAAAATCATTATTGTTTGAATACAGTAAATATAGGAGAATATATCAAGTCAATCTGGTCGTTCAACAAGATATCTTTTGCATTATGATTGAGTTTTAAAATTTCTAATGATTCTAAGTAAGTTAGTTTGGTTCCTGTCGGTAATTTGTGCATAATTTGAAAGTTATCTATTTGTGGAAACGGGTGTTGCTTTTCACGGCAATGATTTGAAAACCCCTTGAATCCGTTTTAATTTTCAAAAAAGGTTGTTGATGTTCTTTAAATCTTGTCATATAATTTCAACGATATTTAAACAAGATGGTGTTTCAACCTAGTTGATCGACTTTCGGGAATATTTGAATCAGAGTTTTCCTCCAAGATGTATAGGTAGGAGTGGGGCTCTAGAATAGATAACTCGGTCTCTTGATTCAAGTCCAAACGCTTTTTTTTATTTTGCAAATCAACAAAAAATTTTGAGACATATTGAGAATATGAATGTCGAAAGTCAACTTCAAAGGTGCACAAATGTAAGATAGTTCAGCTTCGACATACTAAAATCTGTTCCTGATGATGATATATATATATATATATATATATATATATATATATATATATCTATATATATATATATATATATATATATATATATATATATATATATATATGAATCAGAGAAAGATTCCGGGGTTCAATCCGATTTCGGAAGTTCTGTTGGCGCTGAGAAGCACCGTTTGTTTCACGACGTTTCGCCAAAATCTCATTTGGCATTTTCAAAGTTTCAGTTGCCGTCGAGTCACCAGACGTACAGCAGCACTTTGAAAATGCCAAATGAGATTTTGGCGAAACGTCGTGAAACAAACGGTGCTTCTCAGCGCCAACAGAACTCCCGAAAACGTATTGAGCCCCGGAATCTTTCTCTGATTCATTCCACCATCCGAGAAAACATACGATATAACATATATATATATATATATATATATATATATAGATATATATATATATATATATATATATATATATATATATATATATATATATATATATATATATATATATATATATATAGGCTTGCCATACGTCCCGGTTTGGCCGGGACGGTCCCAGTATTTTGCTCTTGTCCCGGTGTCCCGCTCGGTTTGATCGATGTCCCGGAAAACGGGTGTAAGATGTAAAAAGAAATGAATAATGGCTGTAAGTAGTTTAATAATGTCCGCTTTGTTCTGAAAGCACAGATTAACATTGTCCATCTATTAATAAAAAAATTTTTTAGTTTGACAAAAAAAGTTTTTATAATTGTATTGTTTTTATGTTTGTAGTTAGACAAAAAGTTTTAGTTTTATTGAAAAGTAAATTGAATAAGACTTAGTAATTGTTCAATTGAACAATTTTATTTGAAATTTTATTTTATTAACACTTCTTCGTAGATAGATCGGAAAAAATTATCATTAAATAGGAAAAATATATATTTTAACTAGCAAAAATTCCTTTTTTATTTTTAAAAAATGTAAAGTGTGTAAAACTAACAATTTAGGGTTCAAGATTCCCCCTCCCGTCATTCGAGGATTGAAAAAAGTCTTAAAAAGTACGACTTTGCTAATGATTTTTTGAAATTTTCCATGGGAGGATCTCGCACTACTGGGGGTTATCCCCCTCCGGTTAGGCAATCCCATTTTAATGTGTCCCAGTTTCACATACCAAAAATATAGCAAGCCTATATATATATATATATATAAATATATATATATATATATATATATATATATATATATATATATATATATATATATATATATATATATATATATATATACATATAATATAATTTATGAAATGAAGTGGATCACGAAGTAGTTATCTGCAGCAGCCAGAAAACAAACGCCAAGAGTTAAACGCATAACTTTGTCCACATTCGGACGGCGTCAAATATGCATACGTCAAACGAGAGAAGTCTCCCTTATCAATCAAAGTCGGCCATGATTGATAGTCGCACCACGACGTTCGGGAAGATAAACGTCAGTTTCAAATGAGGTCGTTCCTTAATGAAAAATTTCCGAAACTGCCTGTCGAACGGTTGTCAACGTATTTTGTACACGCTGACATTTAAATTCCCGCCGATACGTAACCGGAAGTTAATAACGTAGCTAGCCGTGCTCAGAATAATCTACGAGGGTTGCCTTTCGTATTGAATATTATTAAATGACGGTTAGATTTCTTCTCGATTTTTGCGATCAGAAGGAAAGAAATTATTTGTTGATTTTTGGATGCTTGGTTATTTAAAGCGGTGATTAAATAAGTGGTTTGGGTTTTTTTGCATGTCTGCGAAACGGGCGCAGCGAGTGGAGCAACTCCACGAAGAAAATGAAGTCTCTTATATTAGTTATTTATGTACCAAGTGCGTTATATACATCCTAACGACCGATGGGCATTAGGATCTAGTAACGCACGCGGTGCATACACGATTTTTCACGAAAAAAGATTTTAAAATCGGTTCATTGCTCCTATACTTTCCATTTTCCTTCTCATAGTAGGCATATCATTTGCTAATATTTTGACGTTTGTGAATATTTTTGTCATCATATTTCGTGAATGTCATTGCTGCTTTCTTTGTGTAGTCTTATGTAAGTAATGGAAATGAAAACGAATTTACCCAAGAATATCATAGAAAATGCAGCCAAAGCTGCGAATAATTCATTGCCGGAGAAATCCAGAGTCGTATACGACAAGGATTATGAAGTATTTAATCAATGGAAGTTGCTTCATTTCGCCTCGTACAATTAGCGGGCGTTATGATCCATAATGCCCGCGCGTAACGCCCTAGGGCATGAGTGTGTTTATAGCAACCGTATCTAAGGTTAAATCAACAAATAATATACAAGTGAAAAATAAAAATATTTATCCAAATAAAAGTGATGATTTGTTACCAATGGACATTGAAGAGGCTGCAAAAAGAGCCACACTAGAAAAGCTGCTAAAAAAGTCGCGCCAGCAGTACGAAATTGTATATACTAATTTTCTCGACTGGTGTAGATTGAAGAACATAAAAGGAAACTTCAGTGAAATTGTCTTTAAAAATGTTCGTTTATAAGGATTTTTCATTCAACACTACGTGTTAAAAGGATTATTAACACGAGTGTTAAAATAGTTTATTGTATAATTAGTGGGAAAAGCATAATATTCCCAAACGACTGTGATAATTACCAGACGAGGAGCGTAGCGACGAGTCTGGTAACACAGGAGTTTGGGAATATGCACGAATTATACATATTATTTTTTCTCCGATCGTTGATTTACATTTAAAAAATTAATTAGTTAAAAAATATTTCATCCAAGATGTAATCAAGTAAGTTTAAATAGGTTTCTCTATGTTCATATTGAAATATAGAAGTGGTAACCATGGAAATTACTCTGTTATGACAAAAGTAAAATAATTTTAAAGCCGGTTTTGTTTGATTCGTTGTATTTTATAAGGAATTAAAAAAGAATTAGTAAACATGAACACTGACAGTGATTATTTGTTGTCTTGCACGGCTCCTGAACTAGTAGAAGCCGCGAACGTGGCTTCACTTAATTTACTTCCGGCGAAATCCAGAGAGAAGTATGAACTTGCGTACCAACGCTTCATGAATTTTTGTAGAAAAAACAATAGTGTATCCTTTTCTGAGAATGTACTGATGGAGTATGTTGCTGAATTGGCTAAAACAATGAAATCTTCGACGTTGTGGGCACATTATTCCATGCTTCGATCAACTTTGTCTGTTAAAAATAATATTAATATTGCCCAGTACCAAAAACTGAGAGAAATTTTAAAACGTCAAGCTACAGGATACAAAAAATGTAAATATTAACAACAATTATAAAAATTGAAACCATACTTCGTTTCATTTTAATGTAATAATCCATTTGTTACATTACCGCACGCTACAGCAGTGCGGTAAGAATATTACCGCACTGTTATTTTCTAATTGCTTAGCAACTGACCACTATTCTGGAATGTTGAGCTTTTCGCATAGAAAACAGATCAAAAAAGTGTCACTTTTCCCACGATCGGAGAAAAATATTGTTAACACTATACCTTATAATTAAATATACAAAAAAGTGTACTTTTTTGTACGCTCACAGCCGGACAAAAAAGTAAAAACAAAATGACGTCTGTGAAATTAAACTCTAACATTAAGAACTGAGGTTAAAAAAGTCATTTAATAAACTAGTTTATTAATGACAGCGATTAATGGTTGAGATATTTTAACGCAAGAGCGGAGCGAGCGCGTTAATAGTTTGAGACCATTAATCCCTACATTAATAAACGAGTTTATTACAAGATTTTTCCGTCGACCTCATCATCAATTGAGTATAAATTCTTGATTGAAATAAATTTTTATTTTGCATGACAGATACACTTGACACAATATAAATTTCTATGTTCATTTCGATATATTTATATTCATGCTTCTGATGGAACAATTTGAGAAATTCATAGATGGAATATTAGACATGTGACATTCTGAATAGTTAACATTACCTACAATAACCGATAAGGAACATGTGGAACTGGTGGAAGCTGAAGTGTTATTTACTTTCGAACGATTATTGCATAAAATTATTTCCGCAGTTTCTACTTTATTTTGTATAGAGTTAAATTTTTCGATTTGAATTATGAATTCCTTTTCTCTGTGGAATAACAGTACAGACACAGAATAATTCAACTATTCCGTTGTGAATACTTCTGTGTTTGGTTGCCCATGACAATCATACATTAAAATAGGAGAAATTGCACATTAAAATGGGTCATTAATGATCAATTTCGTGTACGTTAAAGTAAGCTTTTATTTAGAGGTCGACGGAAAAGTTATTTTTTGACGTTTGCGGAAAAAAGTATTTTTAACTCTCTTTGATAATTTCGTCAGGTACATACACAAAAATTCAACCAACGTTGAAAGATTGTACTTAAAATATGCCTCTGCACATTCATCTTGGAATTTAACAAAAATTGAATTTTTACTCTCATATATATTCTCCGAAAGGAGCAGATTACATACCATATATCCTCTAAGCAGTTTATTCTGACAAGGATCAACGAAATAACCGGGATTGTAGTTTGTTTACCCCAACCTTCACAACGTAGGTGTATTCGCAGAAATCCGCCTATAAAGCTCCTACTCTTCTCATATTTGCAGATCCGCACTGCATTTGATCATGCCCGTAATATATAGACGTTGGAATCGCAATATCTGCTACCATATTCGTTAGCAAACATGTCGCTCGCACGAATTTAGGTAGGGTATACGTCATTCTCGATTGTGTCTTTCGTTAAATATTTGAAAAGGTCGAATTGTCCGCGTATCCTGTCCCGTGATATTTGCCTTCGCCTGGCGATTACTAGGATTTAGCAATAATATATGGATGTAAAAACCCCTCACGGTCCCTTTGTCCAACACGTGCGACGCCATGCGTTTCCTGCTGGAATGCTCTTGATTATATCCGGTCCGTCCAGTCATAATCGAGAATTAAAGTTATATACGAAAGGAAGGTTTTAGTTTCTGACACGACAGCGTTGCTAAGCGTGCGCGTCAGCAGTATTCAATCGAGCGTATTTTTAGCAGGTTTTCACTTTGAAAACCTGCTTATTAAAATGGGTGTGATTAGCAAAGTTGGACCTAGGACCGAGATAGTTTTTCGTTTCATGACTTTTTATGAATCTTTGCTCCAAAAACTCAATTTCATATATATATATATATATATATATATATATATTTATATATGAGTATGTATATATACCTATATATATATATATATATATATATATATATATATATATATATATATATTATATATATATATATATATGTGTGTATATATATATACCTATATATATATATATATATATATATATATATATATATATACTATATATATATATATATATATATATATATATATATATATATATATATATATATATATGTTCATATGTATGTATGTATAAGCTTATGTATTTTAGCGTTGTGTACACGATAAAGGGCGCAATTTTGAAGCAATAGGGATGAAATTTTGTATTAAGGTATTGTCTATTGATATCTTGAAAGGGATTAGTTTTGGTTCGAATTGGTTGGGGGTTTGACCCCTCGGGGGAGGAAACAAATCTTGTTTACTCGATAAAGGTCGCAATGGTTTTAGTTCAAATTGGTTGGGAGGTTGACCCCCTGGGGGAAGAAAAAAATCATGTTTACAAGAGACAGGGCGTAATTATGGAGCAATAGGATTGAAAGTTTGTGAGTAGGTATTTTCGTATGATATATTGGATAGGATTGGTTTTGGTACGAATTACTTGGAGGGTTGACCCCCCATGGGTCCATAGGTTTGAAACTTTGTAGGTAGGTAGTTTCGTATGATATCTTGGATGGTGTTTATTTCGATATAAATTGGTTGGGGGGAATGACCTCCCGGAGGGGAAATAAATATTGTTTGCACGATAGAGGGCGCAATTTTTGTTTTTTGGATTTGGAAAGAAAATCAGATTTGAATGAGTTGATTTTTCAAACTGGATACGTTTTGAAAACCTGCTTTTCTAATGCAGCTCGCTGCGATAGAGTTTTTGTTATTTTATTGAAAAGAATGAATTGAGAAAGTGATTTAGTCAATGGCGGCTGGTGTGTACGTCTTCAGGGGGGGCGCAAAAATAATATTGGGATATACATATTTGTGTTTCAATTCAAATATGGAGATATCCATACTTCCAACATCCGGATAGATCTGTTTTTGGCTTTAGGCTAAATCTTTAGCCATTAGAGTATCTTTAAGGGATTTATCAATATATCTAAATCAATGATTTTCTTAATGTACCTACCTTTACTTTACTCACTCACTTATCTTTTGAAGCTAAAATACATTCGTCTTTCTTTGTCGACTATGAACTTCTCTATCACCTTTTCATTAAAATCAGGAATTATTTGAACCATAGCACTCTCAATTTATAACATGCCAAAGCAATAAGAGAATCTTCACACAACGTATTTCTTAGAAAAGATTTAACAAGTTTCAACTTCGACAAACATTTCTCTGGTTCTGCTGTTGTCATTTGTATAGTCACAATATTAGCAATGTTTTATTAATTTCTTTCAAAGCAGTATCTAAACCTAACGACAGGATAAAATGTAATGTTTTCAAGCAGCCCAAAATGTATGAATTTTTTTTGGAGAATTTTTATGTTTTTCAATCTTATCTACTTAATGTTTGAGATCACGAACTCCTACCTCTGTCCAATTTCCACCGCCTCCAAATATTAAACAAACAGAATAAAAAAAGCATTACTTTCATTATATACACACAACCACGGAGTCTTGCTGTAAATGTATTCATCAAATTTTCGTCTAAAACCCGGCGAGCCGGCCGATTTTCATACCCTTTCTGTTCCTGAATTTTATTCAAAAATACCGTCGGACGTCCATTTTCTTTTTAATTCACTTTTTCCTACAAATTTAATTTGCTAAAAACATTTTTTTCTAACTCACGCGCCCTCAATATGTTATGTTTTATTTTATTTTTGTTATTCGTAATGAAAAACATTGAAATAAAATCATATATTCGTCACGTAAAAATGATAAACGAACCGATTCTTCTTCTGAAAAATGTGATACATTCATGAACGAAAAATTTGTGACTCTCACAAAGAAAAATAGGCCTGTAGGTAGAGCCTCCTATAATTAAGAGCCAAACTAAGATCAAATTTGCATTTCTCATATTAGTAGTGTAACACGGTTCGTTCTAGGCCACTTCAACTTTTCGAAGTCCGAAATGTCAGTTCTGCGCATGCGCGACTTTACCAAATGTCGACATTACCTCAAGTAAAAACAAAAATAAAACAAAATTTTTAAAATCCTGTGTCTCAAAAACGAAGGGCTTGCGATCGTATGCTTATAATATGAAAAGTTAATATTATGAACTTTTCACCTTATAAATAACTGAAACTTATTAAAATAACACCCTGTGTTAGCAGGTAGTGAAAACATACTCTTCATCGACCATTACATTGTCTTTACATTATATTTTCCAAATTGATCTATCGATTCCTATATCCTAGAGAACCGACTGAAAAAAAATATAATCTCCTAACCCAAAAACATCTTCTAGTGCAATGTTTTCGGTCATTGCTGGTTCATCTTATCGGAAACTTGTGCTGGTCCTTTCACACTATACTGAGCGCATAATCAACGAAGAATGTTTTCGGTTATATGATTCTATTCGATTTCAAATCAATAATTCCCTTCCTTTTTTCCGGGTTTCATTCTGGACATCCTTGTTCTGGAATTTCATATATTTCGGTTTTCTTCGAAATCGAAGGAAATACTGATATCTACTTCGCAGATGTTTCCATTTCATTTCTTCTGAATTTTCCCATATACTGTGATGTTTAAAAGGGGGAAATGGAAATTCGCTACGTTTTCTATTCAGAACTTTCGCTCTTTGTGAAATAAATATATACTTATACAAATAATAAATAGTATCTTGCAGTTGGAATCAACTGAAATAGTTATTTATGTACCAAGGGCGTTATATAGATCCTAACGCCCGATGGGATCTAGTAATGCACGTGGTGCATACAAGATTTTATTTTTCACGAAATAGTATATTACATACCGAGCGGGGAAGTGATCTATTACAGCCGAACGGCAAGGTAGCATACCGAGGTGCGCAGCACCGAGGTGTGCTACAGACGTGAGGCTGGAATGATTTTCCCCGAGGTTTGTATACTATTTTACTCACAATCTATCACATTAACAATCAATTTCTGATAATATTTATTACTTGTATTAATTAGGCAACATAAAAAGTTAGTTGATTCAACCATAGATTCGATCTGACAGTTGAGTCATAATTCACAATTTAATTTTTGACAATATTAACGAAAAATGTCCGACTGCGAATTTGAATCTACACCACCAGAACTTCGAGTAGCTGCAGAACTAGCATCCAAAGGTCTTATTCCTGTGAAAAGCAGAGGAAGGTATGTGAATACGTACGAAACGTATATCAACTGGTGCGTCGCTAAAGGTGCGCTGCACACCTCTGAGACTGTGCTCCTTGCCTATTTCGGTGAATTGAGTAATCAGAATAAAGCCAGTACATTATGGTCAAGGTACTCGATGCTACGAACACTATTAAATATTAGGCATAATGTTGACTTCAGTAATTATGCAAAATTGCGAGCATACTTGAAAAGGCAGAATGTGAGATACAAAGCTAAAAAGTCAAGTGTTCTTTCCGAAGCAAACATCGATACGATGCTCCGATAGAATATCTCCCTCAAAAGGTAACATTTTAATTTCTTTAGTGCATATTGAAAATGTTAAAGTGCAAATTTCTTTCAGATTGCTTTGATTATTGGCATTTCCGGAGCTTGCAGGTGTGATGAACTTCTGAAAATGAAAATAAATGATTTGGAAATTTTAGGAAATCGGATTATAATAACGACTCCTATAACCAAAACCTATTCCTCGAGTACATTTGTGATTACAAAACCAGAATGGATGAAAGTAGTGAAAAAATACTGTGACATGCGCAACAATATCCACTGTGAAAATTTGTTCTTACAAATGAGGTTTGGCAAAGTTACACGATAGCCTTTTGGGCATAATTCTATCGGAAGTTCTTCCAAAAAAATTGCAACCTTTTTAAAACTAGAAAATGTTAATTGGTTCACAGGACATTGTTTCAGAAGTACTTCGGCGACATTATTAGCAAATACAGGTGGAGACATTCTACAGTTGAAGATATTAGGGTGGTAGAAATCTAGTACCGTGGCTGAAGGTTATGTGGAGAATTCTTTCCATGGACAAGTAAAAATAGCTAATATGTTGTCTCATGCTGAAAATTCTAGAACGTCGGCATTATCATCGAATTCTGAAACTCATAACTTTGAGCAACAAGGTCTTGCTTTAACGGTCAATAGTAATCATAATTCGAATGTAACTATTAATATTTATAATCCCAAATAGTTTTTTTTTATATTAAATGAATATCGAGTTAATTCTAATTTATCTCCATGCTAGTAGGTAAAGTGACACAAGCTAGCCGGTAAAGTGACATTTTCTAGCCGGGAAAGTGAGATTCGCTAGCCGGGAAAGTATGAGGTATGTAATGAAGCGCTTCCGGACTGTTCTGAAGGTTAGAAAACCATCGATTACCGATCGATTGTGAGTAAAATTATATTTTTCTACAAGCGTGCGCTTTCAACCCTTTTCCCGCACGCATTTTAATTCGTAAAGAGTCACATTGCCAAACAGTGCGGGAAAACCCCTGCTAATCCATTTCCGCACGCGTTTGCGTGCGGTAATGGAATAGCGGGGATTTTTCCCGCACGCTTTTATTAGAGAATAAACTGAATAATGATATGTCTCTATGCACCGAACGCCACCGACGACGTTACTATGAAAACGACATGTGAATTAACATAATATGTCATTAGTATGAAATTATTTGAATATATCAAATCAAATTTCATCGGTGTGTTAAAATCTCCGTTAAAATAAGCTCTTGTAGAAAAAATATTGTTCCTAACTCGTGCGGAAAGAGTCTTTCCGCACTTGTTAGGAAAATAACTATTATTATGATGAAAAATCGATTTTAAAATCGGTTCATTGCTCCTGTACTTTCCATTTTCTTTCTCATAGTAGGCATGTCATTTGTTGATATTTTGAAGTTTGTGAATATTTTTGTCATCATATTGAATGTCATTGCTGCTTTCTTTGTGTAGTCTTATAGAAATAATGGAGATGAAAATGAATTTACCCAACAATATCGTAGAAATTTCAGCCAAAGCTGCGAATAATTCATTGCCGGAGAAATCCAGAGTCGTATACGACAAGGATTATGAAGTATTCAATCAATGAAGGTGTTTAATTTCTCCTCGTACAATGAGCGGGCGTTATGATCCATAATGCCCGCTCATAACGCCCTAGGGCATAATGAGTGTGTTTATAGCAACCGTATCTAAGATAATATCAATAAATAATATACAAGTGAAAAATAAAAAAAATTCCGGATATCTCACGAAAAGTAATAGTTCAGTTGACACTATGGAATAATGAGTTTCTAGATATCAACAGATGAATAGTTGGAACTTCTATACGACAAATAAAACCTGAACACAAGAATGCTTCGTGCATTTTAAAAACTTACAAAAAAGCTTGAACTGTTATTCATCACTAATAATGGGAAGTCACAGAAAGTTAGAAGTTTTGTAATTTCAAACAAAGTGATTGAAAATATTGATTGTTGGACTATGAATAAATTACTCATTAACATGAATACATGGATGAATTCCGTCTTTTCGTCGTGAAAAAACACTTCAGAGAGTGAACGAAACCTTTACTGAAACTTCAGAGGAAAAAGGGTGTATCAATTTCGAACCGTTTGAAGATGTTTTCATTAATTTTGAATTTAAATCGATTGAATCAGTTTTTTTTTTGTAAAACTCATTTATATTGCGGAATATTTCAAACGCAGAAAGAGGTTTTTGCGTCGATGTAATTCTGCAAGGGCAGTGGAAACTCAATAAAGGATCGACCAAGACAAATCTTTTACAGAATTATTCTTCTTCGTTTGACGCACAGTTCCAGTTTTTGAACTAAATTCTTGATTATAAATGATACATTTTTTCATAGTATTACAGGATCTTTGCTTGGACAACTTAAAAAATGCAAGAATAGAAAGTAGCTTTACAAACATATATATAGGTATATATATATATAGAAAAAACATGAACAAAAAGTTAACATGCATACTCTGCTTGAATGTTTGGAACGAAATAAGTTATTATATTATAAAAAAATTTCTGATGAAGAACAACTCACATGAAAGTACTGTGTACTTCTGAAAGTGAAAGTTTTTGGTAGGATCTCTGTTTGCCTGGTTATGTAATTTTCAATATTTTAGTTTTTTTTTATACCTTATTTTTCTTTCTTTTTTTTGTTGTTTTTCATATCATATTATTGATAAACTGTTATTTTGGTTGGGTCAATAAAGATTATTTATTATATATATATACAGGGTGAGTCAAGCTGAACGCCTCGGACTCTCGTGACCAAATGGTATTTTTTTTCGGTAAACGGTCTATGGAAGTATATGCACGTCGATCTGAACTACAATTTAAAAATAATGACTTTCATACAGGGTGTTTCAAAAGAGCGTGACATATCAAAGTTATTTTTTTTTTAATGGAACACCCTGTATTTTCTTGCATTTTTGAATTACTTGAGAAAAAATAAGCTAACTTTGCTAAAGTGTCCCTATCCCTAGCTCACTCTATTTATGAGATATTCAACTTTTTCTCAAAATGTAAGGCGGTCGAAAAAATTCAATATCATTTGAATTAGCCAAAGCAGGTGTACGAAATTTAGAAAACCCACTCAAATCAATTTCAGCTACTTACTGTAGCATGAGTGAAGAACCAATAGTATACAGTGTGTTTCATACTATCAGGGACACTTACCGTATATTTGAATGTCAATAACTTTGTTATTTCAAATGGAACACCCTATATTTTTCCACTTGACATGATGCACCTTTTTATTTCCTTTTGAACCATATAATACATCCCTATACCTAAATGTGATGTTTCAGAAATTATCGAAGCCTTTTCGAAATCCTATGAATTTTTCGAATTAACATTATTTCATCTAGTAGTCTGATGTCATATACTTGAGTAATACATTAAAAGTTTGAGCTTCTGGAGTAAACAAAGCCTTTACGATGAGGTTTTCAACTAACCTTCATCAACCGACAGATGTCGAATACTGAAGAATAAATCTTCAATATTATTAGTAAATTGAATTTGAACACTCTTAACTGTTGATTTTCTTTGCAGCATTGTTGTATCAATCCAACTGTATCTACTATTTTTAGGTTAACTGGTTTTTATTGAAAATGAAACATTACTTGAAGATTAAAGTTTAAGGTTCAATTAAAAAAATTATAATAAATGTTCGACATGACCACCATCTACTTCAATGCAGCATCTAATTCTTTTTTCAAATGAGTTTCTGATATTTTTTAACATATTTGGAGTTACGGTTTGGAAGGCATTTCTAATTCTTTCTTTCATATCATCAGGAGTAGTGGGTGGTGTACTGTATACAATATCCTCTATATATCCCCATAAAAAAAAATCCAAGGGTGTGAGATCGGGCGATCTCGCTGGCCAGTTATAAGGACCACCTCTCCCAATCCATTTATCTGTAAATTTTCTGTCCAGATAATTCCTAACAACACGATTGAAATGTGCCGGAGCACCATCTAATTGTAGCCACATCATCTGTCTCACATTCAAAGGAATATTTTCCAGAAGATTCCAAAATTCTGTTTTCATGAATCTTAAAAATTTCCTTCCATTCAGATGCCCGTCAAAGAAATAAGGACCAATTATGGTGTCTCCTATGAATCCACCGAATGAGTTAACACTCCACCGCTTCTGGCGATATATATATATATATATATATATATATATATATATATATATATATATATATATATATATATATATATATATATATATATATATATATATATATATATATATATATATATATATATATATATATATATATATATATATATATATATATATATATATATATATATATATATATATATATATATATATATATATATATATACAGTGTGACTCAGAGCTCTGTGATCGGTCCATAACTTCTTGCCATTAAAGATATCGATATGAAGGTCAATTTTTCGAAATTCCGCTTTCAACTTCACCGAAAGTGACATCAACTTTGTTATTTCAAATTCTAAAAACTGTATTTTTTTCTAAATTTCCTATGTAATTCCTGATAAAATTGCCATACCATTTCCGATACCTAAAGTGAACAGTTTTCGAGTTATGAATTTTTTTCGTAAAATTGTGAGAGTTTGGATTTTTCGAATCTTGGAACATTGTTTCGAATATTTCGTGTCAAACTTTATTGCTTTTGGTATCCATGGATACTTCAAAATAATCAGCTTGTCGATGTCTCAGGTGTATTCATACCTACATTATTAAAAAATTGTGAAATATCTTTCTTATTATCAACTTTAGGTATAAGGAATGGTTATACCAATCAAAAGGTAATTTAATAGCAAATTCAATTATATTGAAACTTATATAGCATTCTATTTGAAATAAGAAAGGTATTCACGTTCAATGTTTGCCAAATTCACTCTAGATTCTATCAAGTAATTGGTTATAAACATGCCAAAGTCTGACACGAAATATTTTGAAAAATTTTTGAAGATTCCAAAAATTCAAACTACATACCAATAGACTTAATAGCAAAGAAGTTATAGGATATTTTTGTTGAAGACACTACTGTCAAAATTAAAAACATTAGGTACATTAAATTTTCCTGTTCACTTTAGGTATCGGAATAGGTATCGGAAATGGTATGGCAATTTTATCAGGAATTACATAGGAAATTTAGAAAAAAATACAGTTTTTAGAATTTGAAATAACAAAGTTGATGTCACTTTCGGTGAAGTTGAAAGCGGAATTTCGAAAAATTGACCTTCATATCGATATCTTTAATGGCAAGAAGTTATGGACCGATCACAGAGCTCTGAGTCACACTGTATATATATATATATATATATATATATATATATATATATATATATATATATATATATATATATATATATATATGTATATGTATATATATAATATATATATATATATATATATATATATATATATATATATATATATATATATATATATATATATATATATCGCCAGAAGCGGTGGAGTGTTAACTCATTCGGTGGATTCATAGGAGACACCATAATTGGTCCTTATTTCTTTGACGGGCATCTGAATGGAAGGAAATTTTTAAGATTCATGAAAACAGAATTTTGGAATCTTCTGGAAAATATTCCTTTGAATGTGAGACAGATGATATATATATATATATATTTATATATATATATATATATATATATATATATATATATATATATATATATTTATATATATATATATATATATATATATATACACACATATAGAATTTTGGAATCTTCTGGAAAATATTCCTTTGAATGTGAGACAGATGACAGATATATATATTTTATATATATTATATATATATATAAATATATATATATATATATATATATATATATATATATATATATATATATACACACATATATATATATATATATATTGATCAATGTATCCCGTGTATTACTATAAGCAATCGTAAATAATATAACAGATACGAGAAAAAACCCTGGTAACCGAAGTAATCCACAGAATTAAGTCCCTAAATTGGCAGTAGGCAGGACACCTAGCAAAAAGGACTAATAACAGCTAAAGGATCACACATTTGTTACCCAGAGGTATAAAGAAAGGAAAACTGATCCTGGGATACTATCATTATATCACGAAAAACATAAATATTACTTGATCCCGAATAGCCAACATATATACTTTATTTACGTCATCAAAGAACAATGTGAACAAGGGAATTTCACAGTAAGACTCAGATCAGATAAATTGATGGCAAAATCGCTGCTTTTTTTATGAACAAAAATAGCAAAAGTTGAAAATTTGTTTTCTTTAAATATTCATTTCGATCCCTGAGTATCATTACAGGAATAGATATCAAAATATTTGTAAGAATTATAATCAATTCTACATATCAAAATCACACGTAATTTTTAATTATACACTGATATTATACTCATATATTTACATTGACATGGACTAGGTATCCATCCACCTACAAAAATTTATACTTACCTGACTTCATCATCTTACCCTCAACATTTTCTGAATGTCAATTAATTATTGATAAATAAAATAACAACACTACGCATATACAAATATAGCTGATGCGCACGCCTAGCAATGCTGTATATTCGGACACAGTTTTAAGCTTATCTTCTATTCGTCAGTGTCCGTAATGTAACGTGTAAAAAATATCGAAGTGGTCAGGGCCGGAACTGGAACTGAAAAGGCTGCTGGGCAAAACAAAATATAAGGGCCCTATTGAAAAATTACTTGTAGTAAATATATATATATATATATATATATATATATATATATATATATATATATATATATATATATATATATATATATAAAAATATATATAAATATATATATATATATATATATATATAATATATATTAATGTTAAAAACAACTGTAATTTCTCCACAATAATACTATTTATATATTATTCGTTACAAACAATTAGTTGAAGTTTTAACTGAGTTGAATTCGTGAGCCAAAACCTTAAATCAACATAAAAAAGTTTTACTTCTTCTAATCTTATATTAACTTGTGGAAACAATCATCATAACCTGGCAATCTTTTATTAAATTTAATTATCTGGCAATCGAATATTGTAAAATAGTCCCTGTAAACCAGGCGCGGATCCAGGCACGACTTTGGGGGGGGGACTTTTATATATTCAAAAGCCAAAAGGTATTCGTATTTTGGGCAACGGTAAATCGAGTAGCTCCCAATCAAAACAATTAGCTGGGGCCCGAGCCATTTGGGGGGAGGAAGTTCCCCCAGTTCCCCCCTCTGGATCCGCGCCTGCTGTGAACATTGGTTCGGATGGGTATACTTGTAGATTGTACTATTTTTTCATCACCTTAATTAATTTATTTTGATGATTATTTCCTAAACATTATTTTTAGAAATCTTTGTTCAAGTTATTTCAATATTTTCAGATGGGGTTGAATCATATGCCCTTTCCTGTCAGGGGGCCCCCCGAGTCAGGGGCCCCGGGGCAATGCCCCCGTTGTCCCATTGTAGTTGCGGCCCTGGAAGTGGTAGTTCATAATTAGTGTATTATTATTCTCACAATTCCCTGTTTTTAGGTTATCAACGTATGTAATTTCGTTGCTATGCCATTAAATTTCATATTTCTCGTGTTATTACTGCGAAGTGTCTGCTTCTGGAATGGTTGTAAAGTGAAAAATATCTTCAATAAAAATGAGATTAAATTTTCACAGTTGTTAAATAACATGTTCGTCAGGGTCGCATATAATACTGTAGATAGAGCATAAAATATTTTGAGCAAGGAAAAGAAGTAAAGAACGTGAACTACAAGAAAGAAATTATGTCATACATTTTTTTTCTTCAAGAAATTTATTGATTTTGTACATATTACCAGGAAATGATTAAAATTTCACTTCTTTGATGTGTCTAAATGACTTGTATTTATTCTATATAATATAATTAAAAAACCATGTTACTATCTAGATGAAAACGTACTATTTCCACTTGATCATTTTCTCCAACACACGGAAATAGTTAGCCGGTGGCTGACCAATTTCCAATTAAAATGAACGAATGTAAACTCTCAGTCATTGTGAAAATTACTTCGCTGCTGAATGGGAAATGCAGCTTTGTAACGACTGCAGGAATGTCCGAAGCACGAGTTTGATGTTCGAGAAAAAAGTTAAAATTTACCTTCACATTCTATATTACGGACGGAAAGAGAATCCACCGCAGCATATATATAAAAGGGAGGTTCCAGATAACTCGGTTCAACTAATATATGCATGAATAATTTCTCATTGTTTCCAAGTATGTTACAGTGGTTTTAGTTTGGGTAGCATTATGGGAAAATACTCAAATTTTCGAAACTGCTTTTACTCTTTTATTACTTATTTCAGCGCGTGAATGTTTATCAATCATTTTGAATCATCAAAATGATCTAGGTAGTATAAAAAATTGAAATTTCTTAGCTATTTTTGGTACGGATAATGGAATTACCAAAATTAGCAAAAGAAATTTGAACTATAAAAATAATTGTTTCAAATAATGGTTTTCATACAAGTTTGATAGATAAAATGATAAACAAGAAACGTAGTCAACTAGCGTACAATAGCTTATTATATGATTGTAGCGATTACTATAATTGAATATTTTTCGAGACGTTTCACCACTCGGTGGCTTCATCAGAGTGAACGAAATTCTAAAATATTGTAACATTATTTCGAATAGTTGATGGAATCCTATTCGATATATATAGAAAACCAACTTTCACGGATATCCGTCGGATTCAAATCATCCTCTTTCCCATAAACATTCAGCTTTTAACTCAATGATCCACAGAGCGTTTTCAATTCCATTATCCGTACTAAATTTAGCGAAAGAAATTTCTACTATGAAAATAATTGCTTAGAAACTTAGAGTAATGGTTTTCATACAAGTTTCATAGATAAAATGATAAAGAAGAAACGTAGTCAACTAGCGTACAACAGCATATATCCTCAATTGAAAGTAGAAAAATCGGAAAATTTCTCATCTTTAATATATTTTGGTCCTCTAATAGAGAAAGTTGCTAATGTCATACCTAAATGTAATATTAAAATTGCTTTCAAAAATAAGACAAAACTCTTATTCAATGCTAAAGATATCACTTCAAAATTTGAAAGTTCCGGAGTTTATAAGTTGACTTATCCTGTATGTAAAGGAGTGTATATAGGTCAGACTGGTCGATCGTTCAAGACAAGATTTAAAGAACACCAACAATCTTTTTTGGAAAATAAAACGGATTCAACGTTTTCAAATAATTGCCGTGAAAACCACCACCCGTTTCCAGAAGTAGACAACTTTCAAATTATGCACAAGTTACCGAAAGGAACCAAACTAACTTACCTAGAATCATTAGAAATTTTAAAACTCAATAATAATGCAAAAGATATCTTGCTGAACGACCACATTGACTTGACATATTCTCCTATATTTAGTGTATTCAAACAATAATTATTTTTTTCTCCGATCGTGGGAAAAGTGACACTATTTTGACCTGTTTTCTATGCGAAAAGCTCAACATTCCAGAATAGTGGTCAGTTGCTAAGCAATTAGAAAATAACAGTGCGGTAATATTCTTACCGCACTGCTGTAGCGTGCGGTAATGTAACAAATGGATTATTACCTTAAAATGAAACAAAGTATGGTTTTAATTTTTATAATTGTTGTTAATATTTACATTTTTTGTATCCTGTAGCTTGACGTTTTAAAACTGCTCTCAGTTTTTGGTACTGGGCAATATTAATATTATTTTTAACAGACTTGTTGATATTGTTGATGATTATTTTATTCTTGAAGATTAAATATCTAGTATATTTATATACGTGTGTTCCCAGTAAGTTGGATTAAATATTTTTTATGTTGCTGTTTTACATAGTTATTTTATAGTTATGAGCGGTAAACGAAAATAAAACCAAAAATTATACACAACAAGAAAAAGAATTGTTTTTGGACATCGTAGAATCGTAAGTATTCAAGGTGTTAAGGAAATTAGGATATAAAGAAAATTCCGTATAACATTGAGATAGAGAATCATTATCAATCATAAAACATTTTAAATTTTTTGTGCCAATACATAACCTACAACAAATTATACTTGAAGAATACGAGAATTTCATCAATTTACTATTTTTTCAGTATTCATATTTTGAATTAAATTAATTTTATGTGTAAATATTACTATCCTCTGATAAATATACCTACGTTAAGACAAACATGCAAATATTGATAAATATACCAAAAAATATAAATGTCTTGGCAAGAGAATACCCATTCTTTTCCTAACCTAATCCTTTCTCCTAAATTCCTCAACTATACAGAAAAAAAGACATTGTGGAAAGCAAGTTCACTAAATGCTAGCGTGATTAAGAGGAAAAGGGAAGCTTGGGAGACCATTACGAAGGAATTCAATGCTTGTGCTGAAGAGCCTAGAGATGTGAGGCAATTAAAAAAGTTTATATGAAAATTGTAAAAGGAAAGCTAGGAAGGATGTCGCAGAAGAGAATGTAAGTCCTACTCAATAATTCTTTCCATAAGTATAAATTTAAAAATGATAATATATACTTCTGCTTTTCAAAACTAATTTCTTATAGTGTCTAAAGGGTGCAAGTTTAAAAAGAAACTAACTACTTTTTTGTTTTGTCAACAATTTTTATATTCTGCATATATATATATATATATATATATATATATATATATATATATATATATATATATATTATATATATATATACTATGAATTGTTTGCAGAAACTTCTCTGCAATAAGTAAATGTATTTGGCATTTTTTGCAGAGAGCACAATATGAAAAAGCAGTCATCATGGAAATTGATGTTGAGGAGGAGGATGCACAAGCCGCAATACACTTGGCAAAAGAAGAGGCTAAGCTTCAAAAGGTGAGAAATTGTTTTGTGACCAATAAAATCAATAAAATAAAATATTTTGTAGATAGGCACCAAAAATGTTTGGAATAGCTGACAATTCACTAAGAAATATATGTGTTTATTATTCAATAAATACAATATTTCACAAAAATTTTTCCAATTTATACAATTATTACAAATTATATGTATTTAAGTTAGAAAAAACTTGTTTGTACAATACATCTGAAATAAGTTTGTCCTATCTTTCCCTTGTCTATGTTTCCAGAAAATCAATACTCATTTAATATAAATTTATGGAGGTATCAGTTGAAATTTTTTTAACCATTTTCTTATATTTGCTTTATAGATAGAAATTTTGAAAACTGGGGGAGGTGGCTGTGTCCCGGAAATCAGCAACACTAGTCAGCAGATACTGAGCATAGTGGGAGGTAATATAAAACCAAATGCCAACATGTATGATTCCGCTGCTGACTATTACAATGGTAATGTATTGTTTTGATGAATATTCATTATGTATATACAAATTATTGACTATATCTAAAATTTGCTCGAAGTTTATTTAAAAATAAACATTACTAATTAATTACCAATTTATGTTGCAGATGCTGAATACTCACCAATAGTTATAAAACGAAATAATATTTGTCATCCATGCTTTTACTCTTTTATTAATGTATTATACACTTTTTTACTTTTCAGACATGGAGCCGATTTTAGTGACTGTCACTTCAGTTAACCCTAGCCCTATCCCCATTTCTCCAGAACCAACTCCTTTGACTCTACCAACCCCAAAGCCTGTATTCCGTGCCCGGAAGAATGAAATGAAAAATTATAAAAATATCAGTTCGGAGGCATTAAAAAAAAATATTTTAAACAAAAATTAAGAAATGCCCAGTATGAGGCAAGGTCTCAAAAATCTTTATTTAAATTACAAAGACAAAACCTGATGTGGGATTTAAAAATTAAAAAGAAAAAATATGCATTACTATTAAAAAATGAAAATTAAATGAAAATAGTTTTATTTCGTTTACTTATGCACTTACTTATTTTAAATTTTGGATTGGTTGGGCCGATACTTGGTGCAAATTAATAAACATATTGAAACAATGGTTAAAAATAACAATTTACTTTATTAGAAAAGGAAAAAACCAATTCTGAACTGCTAGTCAGGTAGTTCGGTAATTTTGAAAAGATTGAGAACGGGGCTTGAAGTATGATCGATTTGGCTATTCAATAGGAGACCGGAATGCTTGTATTTATTTATCTGTAATGATTCTAAAAATTAAGTTTAATTCCCTTATTTTCAGTATTTAATATTTTAAAATCGAAATTGAATGTGTGATTTTCTTGGATTAAATGGTTTGCATAATGTGAATCCGACTTCTGATTAACAATAATTTGTCATTTCTTGTTTTCGATATAACAGAGAATCATAGTTAGTTTGCCATTAGCATCTGAAGAAGGTGAAGTTCCACCAAAACGTGCGTCATGCGTTATTTTTTTTAATAATAGTGTAAAATGTTATTTTTAACCATTGATTCAATATGTTTATTTTTTTATTTGTAAAAAATGTTAATAGAAAGGAATTGATTTGATAATACAGTTTCTGATGAAATGCAGTACTAGAAATGACTGAAAATTATTTTCAGGTGAAATAACCTTCAATAATGGCATTTCTAATTGTTGTATTTACATTGCGTTGGCGAATGGGTGCAACATCATTATTTTCAATAACTTCTAGATATTCATCAGGATCATGTTCAAAAAAATCCCCAAGATCAATGGCTATATATTGTGTAATACAAAGTTGATCGAAGCATGGAATAATGTGCCCACAACGTCGAAGATTTCATTGTTTTAGCCAATTCAGCAACATACGCCATCAGTACATTCTCAGAAAAGGATACACTGTTGTTTTTTCAACAAAAATTCATGAAGCGTTGGTACACAAGTTCATACTTCTCTCTGGATTTCGCCGGAAGTAAATTAAGTGAAGCCACGTTAACGGCTTCTACTAGTTCAGGAGCCGTGCAAGACAACAAATAATCACTATCAGTGTTCATGTTTACTAATTCTTTTTTAATTCCTTATAAAATACAACGAATCAAACAAAACCAGCTTTGAAATTATTTTACTTTTGTCATAACAGAGTAATTTCCATGGTTACTACTTCTATATATCAATATGAACATAGAGAACTTACTTGATTACATCTTGGATGAAATATTTTTTAATTAATTAATTTTTTAAATGTAAATCAACGATCGGAGAAAAAATAGTATGTATAATTCGTGGAAAAAGCATATTCCCAAACTCCTGTGTTACCAGACTCGTCGCTACGCTCCTCGTCTGGTAATTATCACAGTCGTTTGGGAATATTATGCTTTTCCCACTAATTATACAATATACTATTCTAATAGTTATTTATGTATCAAGGGCGTAAATAAAGCGTTTTTTGCCCGATGGCGCAAGTTGTTTTCCGAGACCGCAGGTCGAGGAAAACAAGCGACTGAGGGCAAAACACGCATTTACGCCCGTGATGCATACAACATTTTTTGCACGACCTTAAAAGTAATAAATTAAGAAGTATATTTTACGATGATTTTGATAACAATAATGTTCATAGAGATATTCTTAAAATCATCTCAGCTGTGGTTTAAAATAATTATAAGGTATCTTTGGAAACGCGCATCATATTCTATAACTAGCGTCTAAATAAATCCAACTGACAAATTTATTTGAATTAGATGACATTTCTAAAACTTTTACTCTAAATAATTGCAATAATTTTAAGATTGAAGTAAATATTGGCAAAAAATAGTATTGTAATGTTTATTTAATAAAATATGAGTTATATGTTTCTCTGTTCTACAAAATTTCACTACCGGGCAAAAAAAGTTTTTTTCGCCCTAGGGCAAAAGAAGTTTTTCAGCCCTAGGGCAAAAAAAGCCTTCTTTACGCTCTATTCGTAGGGCAAAAAAACAGCATTTTATGACCGGTCGTGCAAAAAAACATTTTATTGTACCAATTTGGGACATCCACTTCGATTAGCCCTTCTTGAAATATGTTCCTCTTGTCTATTTAGGTACCTGCAATAATTTTTTCCCACCTGTAAGCGCAAATCTATAGTTATGTATTCAGTTCTTAACTCAATCTGCCCGATGATGATCTAGTGACCGAAAGTGCAATTTTTCAAAATATTTTTGTGATAATAAACGTAGTAAATTCTAGTTTTGTTTTGTTCATCATGTTAAACTATCACGTAGTAACGACGGATTCCATCAATTTTCAATTTCTTTTTTCTTTACAGCTGCATACGGGAAATATACTAAATATATATATATATATATATATATATATATATATATATATATATATATATATATATATATATATTATATATATTATATATATATATATATATATATATATATATATTATATATATATATATATATATATATATATATATATATATATATATAATATATATATATATATTTATATATATATATATATATATAATATATATATATATATATATATATATATATATATATATATATATGTATATATATATGAAAAACTTGGTTCACGGAATGAACCGCGTAAAAGATTTGAAAAATCTCGACGTTTCGGCTCCTTTTGCGAAGCCATCTTCAGGAGACTCAGAAGGGAAATAATTCAGACTCGTGGCCTCAATCTGCCTACTCCACGAATCGAATTTAGGCGGAATCAGAAACAATACGATTGCGTGGTCTCAACCTGCCTACTCCACTAACCGTACTGCTTCCTGTCAACTCCGAAGTCTCAATCTGCCTACTCTTCAGAGTCAACTGTTGACTCTGAAGAGTAGGCCAGATTGAGACTTCAGAGTTGACAGGAAGCAATACGGTTAGTGGAGTAGGCAGGTTGAGACCACGCAATCGTATTGTTTCCGATTCCTCCTAAATTTCGATTCGTGGAGTAGGCAGATTGAGGCCACGAGTCTGAATTATTTCCCTTCTAATTCTCCTGAAGATGGCTTCGCAAAAGGAGCCGAAACGTCGAGATTTTTCAAATCTTTTACGCGGATCATTCCGTGAACCAAGTTTTTCAAATACTTCCGACCGCGGAAATCTTTCTGAACAGTATATATATATATATATATATATATATATATATATATATATATATATTAATATATATACATAAATATATATATATATATATATATATATATATATATATATATATATATATATATATATATATATATATATATATATATATATGTGTGGCAACATGGCAAGTGATAATATGCTTGAAAGTGCTATACAACAGAAAGTGGATTTTATTTGCGAACATTGCAATAAAATTGTGAAAAATGTGATCAAATGCAAGAAATGCACGAGTGCTTTTCACCCAGCATGTATGAAGCAATCAGCAAGTTCAAAAAATGCGATATGTGCACATGAACCTGAGGAAAGTGAACTAATAACCTTAAAGGAAATTAATCCAGAAATAGTATTGCTAAGAGAATTAGTGAAAGAAATGCAAAGTAAAAACAAAATATTGGAGGAAAATGTAATCTTGCTCAAAGAAAAAATTAACTATCTACAAGAGAAAGCGAAATACATCGCAAATGAAAATTCTTCGGTAGGCGGAAGTTCGAGAAACGATGGCAACATGGGCTCAACAGCTGAAACCAGCGTAAAATCTTATCGCCAGATGGTAACGGAAGAAAAGAGTGAATCTCAAAAAAATTATAGGAATACTCGAAATATAAACATAAACAAGAATGAAATGACTGATAGAAATCAAGTCTCCAATGAAAAACAACAACACAAATTGCAAGTTAGTCATCAGCTGGAAAATATACAAAGGGCCAAGATGAATGAGTTAATATATCTCACAAATGAAACAAAAAAAGGTGAAACATCTGTAAGAGTCCAAGATCGAGAAAGTTCACATAAATCGAAAACTGAAAATGAGTGGAATATTGTGAAACGAAAATATAATAAAAAATCTCACAATATTCGGCTGGGAACAAATAAAATATCGAAGAGTCAGAAGGAAAACGGTTTTGCAGGAATGGATAAAATGGCATGGTTTTTTATAAATCGGGTACAGGCACATGTGACAGAGGAACAGATAACTAAATACATAAAAGGAAAATCAGGTTTCGAAAATGAAAATATAGATGTTAAGGAATTAGCCTTTAAAACGAAAATAGGTAATTCAAAGAGTTTTTTAGTGAAGGTACCATTTGAGAGAAAGGATGAAGTATACGACCCACAATTTTGGCCAGTAAACGTAGGGATCAAAAGATTTAGTTTCCAAGCGTATGACAAAAACAAACAAACAAACAAGTGATTTTTTATAGAAAATACAAAAGAGTCAAAAAAGACGAAGACGATATTAGGAAAAGAAAATGGAAATTTTATGCAACAAACTTCAAAATTGAGAGGAAATAATTTTAGTGTCATTCACCACAATTTGCAATCAATGGGTAATTGTGTTGATATGTTGCAACATTTTCTTATAGAAAATTTAGAGTGTAGGATATTATGTTTAACAGAGCATTGGAGGACAAAAGAGGAACTCAAAAAGAGCATTGGTGACTACAATTTGATGTCGAGTGCTTGTAGGGAGAAAGGACGACATGGTGGATCGGCAATATATATCCATCCTAGTATAAGGAGTAAGAGGAGAAAACAAATAGAGGAGCTAACAGTTATAGGACAATTTGAATGTTCAGCTGCGGAAAGTATTATCGGAGGAAGAAATGTGGTAGTGCTATCTGTGTACCGGCCAAATGGTAATGAGAGTGATGTGAATATTTTTTTACAACAACTAGAAAAGGCTTTAAGTGTGATATTTGCGGAAGACAAATCTGTGATAGTTGCAGGTGACTTTAATATTGACTTACTTGATACAAATAGTAGGCATAGAATTGATTTATTAACACTGATGAGTTCGTTTCAACTTGAACCTTCTATTATTGAACCTACTAGAATAACCCATTGTTCAACGACTTGTATTGACAATATATACAGTAATACGCATATTACGCATGCAGAAGTTCTTAAAACAAATATTTCTGACCATACAGGACAGAAAGTTGACATTGAATTACCAATCAAAAAAGAAAAACTATATAAGAGATTTTTTAATGATGTAGCAAAAGAAGAGTTCAGGTTGGATCTAGCTAATCAAGATTGGCAAAGAGTACTCGAAATTGATGAGAATGATGTTGACATGCAATGGAAAATTTTTATGCAAACATTTACGCTCTTTTTTGAGAAATGTTTTCCTTTTAAATGTATTACAAAGAAGTTTACAACAAAAAACTATTACAACGCACCAGAAGTTATAAATTGTAAAAAAAAACTAGATATACTTCTTACATTAAAAACAAATAATAATATTTTCAAAGAGGAATATAACAAAGAACGAAAAAAATATCAGACATTGTTAATTAAGGCTAGGGAAAATCATTATAGTGAAAGAATTAGGCGATCTGATAATAAGAACAAAACTATGTGGTCAATTTGCAGCGAGATAAGAGGTAATACTAATACGGGAAAAAATTGTGAATATATTTTCAATACGAAAACAAAGGTAAATGAATATAATACTTTTCTTGTTGAGAAAATACCTAGATTGCTAGGCGATTTGGTAGATGCACCTTCCTCTCTCAATATTTATCCAAATAGTAAAACATTCAAATTAGAACCAACTACACCTGAAGAAATAGAGGAAATAATCAAGAAACTTAAAAATAAATTTACAAGTGGAGAGGATGGTGTACCTCCCAGTTTAATTAAAACTTGCGGAAACGAGATCAAACATATTATCAGTTACATCATAAATAACTCTTTCAAGTATGGTATTTTTCCAAATAAATTGAAAATGTCACTCATTAGACCCATCTACAAAAAAGGGGAAGTATCGTCTATGGAGAACTACAGACCGATTAGTTTATTGTCTTCCTTTTCTAAAATTTTTGAACAGGCCATGTGCTCGAGAATATTGAGCTTTATTAAAGAATGCAATATCATAAGTAACTCGCAGCATGGTTATCTCAAGGGAAAATCAACTCAATCTGCAATATATCAGTTCACTGAGGAAATTGTGAGGTTACTTGAAAAAAAAGAGTTGGCTTTAGGATTGTTTTTAGATCAATCAAGCGCCTATGATTGTCTAGTTAGGGAATTGTTGTTAGGTAAATTAGAGTGCATGGGTATACGAGAAACGGCCGGAAAGTGGTTTCAATCATATCTAACACAACGTCAACAACGAGTTGGTGTTTTAAATGAAGGGAAAGAAATAAAGTCAGAAGTATTAGAATCTAGATTTGGGGTACCTCAAGGCAGCGTATTGGGGCCAATCCTATTTTTGATTTTCATTAATGATTTGTTCACTATAAATTCAAATTTCATAACAGGTTTTGCAGACGATGCAAACGTTATTATCAGTGCTAGTGACATACAACAGCTAGAAATGAATGCTCGAGATTCTTTTAAAGAAATTAATTCCTGGTTTGCTAATAATAAGCTTGTTTTAAATAAAGATAAAACATCTGCTGTAATGTTTGGTACATATAGATCGAAAATAGAGAAATAATTCATTAAGATAGATGACAATCATGTGAAATTGGAAGAATCAACTAAATTTTTTGGTCTATACATAGACAAATTTTTGAAATGGTCATACCATATTGAATACCTATCGACGAAATTGAGTAGAGTAGGGTATGGAATAAGATCTCTCAATAACTATTTAAGCCAATCTTGTATAAAGACAGTTTATTTTGAAAACTTTGAATCACTATTAAGATATGGAATAATATTATGGGGAATAAGTGCAAGAGTAAATGACATATTTGTCATACAGAAAAGAATTGTGAGAATTATGTTTCAGTTGAAATATTTGGAATCATGTAGAGGAATATTTAGAAAAAATAACATTCTGACAGTCTATGGTATTTATTTGTGTGATTGCTTGATATTCTTCTTTAAAAACAAAAATATTATGGTAGAGCATACAACATCTCATAATTACCACACAAGAACTCTTGATTTACATTATCCCAAACACAAACTAAGTCTAAGTGAAAAACATCCGTCCTATAATTGTATAAGAATTTAACACAAATTGCCAAATAGTTTTAAAAGTATAAATAAGTTTAGTTTTTTAAAAAAAATAAATAAAAGAAATGCTTATTAATTTGGAACCGTACTCACTGTCTGAATACTTTAACAGTGAGCTAGACGTGACGTTATGAGGATATGTTTTTGATTTATAAGTTTTTGACACTATTTCATTCTATGTTGTTATTGTCGTACGCACATATTCTGAAATAAAGATTATTATTATTATTATTATTATTATTATTATATATAAACATATATATATATATATATATATATATATATATATATATATATATATATATATATATATATATATATATATATATATATATATAAACCTATATATACATAAAGAGCGAAGTTGCAACAATGGGACTTTCACTTTTCTCCAAACTACTAACAAAAGTAAATAATTCATATATTCTTTGATGTACTTCTCTCGGAAAAATAGTTTGCCGCTAGAATTTTCAAATATCAAGGAAATTTCGCATCAAAAACCAGCCAACGAATTGAACCACTTTATGATAACTCAGGGTTGAAAATTTTCATTCTAGCTCTCATACAAATTAAACACTGTAGAAAGTTGCCTTTGAAACTAACCAGCCCCTTCTGAAATTTCTGCACGTTCATATATACCACTAAGCGCAGTTTTAATTCTAAAACAAGGACATAATGTAAAGTGGAACGTCATCACATTCGAACGAAATGAGAGTTCTACTGGCCATTTTCAGATATGAGGGGGAAAATATTCATAATTGACGTGATAATTCAGTTCATTTAATCCGATAATTCGGTACGTGCTTTCCAGCTTAACCAGATTGGACACAAAGCGGTGAAGAAGTTGTATAGAAAGAATGAAAATTCCATCGGCCCCAGGTCTTCTCCATTAGCACGTGTTGAGGTAAATCTGATGCAAGAAGACCCTTTTTTTTTCAAATTCAATCATGCTTTCAAATGTAAAACTAAACTCTCATATAATTATAAAATAGGTAATGTTTTGCTGAACGACCGGATTGAGTCATTTATTCCTCTTTAAATTATCACTTTTAAATTATCAAGTTCATTCTTAGGCCAAGCTACAGAGATTTAGAGTGAGCATTTTGTGCAAAAAGTTTTAGAAGAAAACCAGCTCCGCCATTGTGTGTAAAATAGTTCCACATGATACAGTGATATGTTTTTCACTCGACTTTATTATTCATTGCTTTGTTATTAACAATTTTAACGTTTTTTTTTAGTTTTTTGCTTATAAAAATGAAACTATCAGAGTAATCGTGATGATGTCCATAGACTTATTGTAGAAAGTGAAAAGACGAAAAAAATGAGAGGTCGGACGACTCGATCAGACCCTTAGTCTAAGGGAAAATTGGAAAAAACCGTCCAAAATGCAGTTTTTTCAAAAGTTCATAACTCGGTTAGTTTTTGAGTTGTAGCGTAAATCCTCCGGTTAGTATTATTTATCAATATAAACTTCATTTGTGCGAAGAGCAGGAACTGCCCGATGCATAGTTTTTGATCTGTGGCCATTTGATTATGTTACTATGCAATTTTCCAGCAGACCTGAATGCGACAGGTATGGTCCGATTTCAATTTACTAAAAAAATTTGGAAGTTGAATTCTCATAGTTCAAAACGATCATCTTGGTTTTTCATAAAAACGCTGAGAAATATGTTAAAAATAAAGCTGAACATGACAAAAAACGGCCGAGCGGGTGAGAGTAGTTGAAGAGTGGGGGTTTACAATTATTATCTGACAACGTTTAGAAATTACTGTCACGTTCAAAATGCCGACGCTTTCGAATGTCATACTTCTCCTTGGCTGCTGCTCTACCCCCACTCTTCAACTACTATCACGCGCTCGGCCGTTTTTCGTCATGTTCAGCTTTATTTATTAAGATGAACGTTTTGAACTAAACTATGAGAATTCTACTTTCAAAATCTTTTTAGTAAATTGAAATCGGACCATACCTGTCGCATTCAGGTCTGCTGGAAAATTGCATAGTAAAATATTCAAATAGCCACAGATCAGAAACTATGCATCGGACAGTTCCTGCTCTTCGCACAAATAAAGTTTATATTGATAAATAATACTAACCGAAGGATGTACGCTACAACCTAAAAAATAACCGAGTTATGAACTTTTGAAAAAACTGCATTTTGGACGGTTTTTTCCAATTTTCCCTTAGACTAAGGGTCTGATCGAGTCGTCCGACCTCTAATTTTTTTCGTCTTTTCATTTTCTACAATAAGTCTATTGACATCATCACGATTACTCTGATAGTTTCAATTTTATAAGCAAAAAACTAAAAAAAAACGATTTTTTGCATAAAATTGTTAATAACAAAGACACAAAGTCGAGTGAAAAACATATCACTGTATCATGTGGAACTATTTTACACACAATGGCGGAGCTGGTTTTCTTCTAACACTTTTTAAATGAAAAAATCTCTGTAGCTTGGCCTATCTTTAATGTTCATTCTTCGATGGTGATTATCTATGAACAGAAGTTCCTGAGAATGTAATATCTGTATTGGGATCTGACATGGAGGCGGAGCTTATAGGTGATAACGTCAAAACATGGCGTCTCAAAACCAACTTCCGATACGAGTTATATGAGAAATTTAAATATTTGTAGTTTTTCCTATAACAATGTTAGTTTCGAGTGAAAGTGTTAAGCTATATGTAGGTGAAAATTTACTCCAGCGAAAATACAGACTAGGTGATAGGCTGGAAAGATCCAAATTCATAATAGGTAAAATGTGGGAAAAATGAAGAGAATTCGAGGCCTGGTATCATCAACTTTACTGCTATTTGTTTATCTATTTTGATTTATAAAATACCTAGTCTAAATCAAGTGTATTTGTTTAAGTGATGTGAAACTATTAATTCGAGCTTTTTTATGTAGGAAGTTGATAATCGGCCAGATATGATGGGCAATTATCAATAAACATATTTCGAAATTTTTTACTGATGATTCTTCATCCAACTGTGAAATTTTTTTTAATATTCGACATTGGACAATATATATTATTTACAATTTCACGAAAAACATTCATTTAGTAGTATACATGGTTTCATATACCTACTTAATCAAATGTGGTTTTCATAAAAAAACACCATCAATCATAATCAAGATGTATTAATAATGAATATACAAAGAAAAAACTTTTTCATTCCGTGTGTATTTTTATTATAACTAACTTCAATCTAATAACCATCATAAACATAAATTTGTTACTCCATAATTTAATCTTCCATGAATTTGTCATCTTCTAAGATCGGAGAAGACATTTACCGTACCACATATCACTGTGAAAATTTCTTCTAATAATACCAATAAATGTTCAGGCAACACAGATCCAACAATTTTAAATGTTTTAGCTGCAGTATCTGGAATTTTCATTAATAGTGGGAACTAATCTGAGTTTCAATCAATTCTTTTGTAAAATGCAAAGAACACACCGTCATTCTCGGAGTTGTGTGATTTTTTTCTAATTGTTTTTCCATACCTTCAATAAATCAATCTTTTCCTTATCTCCAAAATGATTTTCTCTCAATTACATATATTTGTTTGGCTTCGGAAACCGATGAAAGCTAATACTTGCATTTGTATATGCTTTAGAATTACCATTTTTCACGCCACAACACTCTCTAGACTTGCTGATTCTACGTTTTGCGAAATTAACACTTTCCATTATAGGCGAGCGGCGTATCCCAAAAAAGAGCTCTCGTTAACGAAGAACCCATAACTTTTTGGTAACCGACAAAATTTGGTACCAAAATATTCGCTGCAAAAATCTGCACAACTTTTCTCAATAAAATTTTTCGATTGGAGTGGGGGAACATTGTGTTTTTCGAGAAGAACTGTTTTCTTTTTCGAAAGTAATTTGAGCGCGGATTACGTTTCAACTCGCTGTCAATTTTTTCCACTTTTATATATTAAATTGAAACTTTTACGGTTTGATCTTGATATTACGTACTTTCAAAAAATGTTCAGATTAATAACCAAAGTTGACCTGTTTTGATGTTACGTAACTATATATATATATATATATTGTAACGGGTTAATTCACCGATTAGCCAACGCCACTGAATTGTTCATTTACGTACCATGTTTTCACGCTTCACTTTCGATTTCTCTGTGGTTAATGACCTGCGCATCAAGAGAGTAGGGGGAGAGAGTTGAATCTGAACGTGAAGAATCTGATACCGTTCTCTCGCCAACTAACTCTTAAACGTAACACTTCGTGAATTATTGAAATTATATTCATACCTAATAAATTGAAAGTTTGTTAAATTTTATTAAAATTTATTAATTATCTGTGGCATCTGATAGATGGTAAGTTGTGAAAAGAATATATCTATTTCGTATTAATGCATTATCTTGAAAACCTGAATTGATTGCTTATTTCATTTTTCCGCCATTTCGATTTTTTTCATTTACCTATATTAAATTATCTATCTTTAAATATTGAAATAATCATCTAACATTTCTTAATTTAAAATATTTCTAATTCATTTGCTTGTTTAACTCTCTCAATTTAACACAAGATTTTTGTAGTTTAGCGATGGCAAATTTCACGTGGTCATACCTTATGTTCAGTTTAATGTTGGAACATGTGCTGTCTTTCTTAGCATTTTTGCTTGAGACAAATCTAAATGTTAATTTGAATTGGCCATCGATACCCTACAGATATCTTGGAACATATTTAGTTAGAGATTGTATGTTGATTTGCCCCGAATTATTTTAGCCACTTGGTTGGAGTTTAAAATTCACTTGGTCTGGAGTTTAACCCTGGTTAGAACTAGAAGCCACACTATCTGAAGGTGGAAATCCACGTCATCGGAAATTTGAAATCCACGTTATCTGGAGCTACCACGAAACGAGTTACAGAAAAAGGGCAGAAGTCAAGCACAATCTATCAAAAGAGGGATCTCAAACATCGATATTTGTAAAACAAGATAAGTCTCATTGTAATTATGTAAAAAGGATAGTAAATATCTACATTTTACTCACTTTGTTATTATTCCTGAGCACAAACCTAGAACCTTTATATGTTAACCAATCTCCCTGCTAGCCAGGGCATAAATAGCTGTTAAAAAGGGGGTTGGTTACAATATATATATTTAACGAATAATCGGATTTTTATCTTCGTCGAATAAAAGAATCGAGGAAATTTTCAGAATGATGCTTGCAATTTATATGGTTTTAATTAATATAGTTTCAAAAAGTTTTTGGCAAAATTGCAAGAACTTGTGTTGCGAAGAACGAAATCTATAGCACTTCGAATATACTGCGCGCGGTTGTCGTTTGAACGTACACTCGCTATTAATTATCCTCTCACTATGTATCGCTATTAATAAATCAAATTTTTATGTAACTATCTTAACTATCTTCTTTAAAAAGTGAAGGAATGTTTAAAAACAAATTTTACAAACCTTTATTATCATAAATTTTTATTATTTTTGCAAAACATGGGCACACAATGTTTGTACAGGGTTTATTTCTGCTCTTGCATGAACAAAAATATTTTAGCAGATATTCCATGATAAATGATATTATTTTTCTTTACCTTTGTATATATCACTTTTCTATAACTTAATTATTCAAAAAATATAGAAAAATGTATAAAAATAATAAAAATTCATGATAATGAAGGTTTGTGAAATTTGTTTAAAACATTCATCCACTAAAGAAGAAAGTTACATAAAAATTTGATTTATTGATAGCGATAGATAGTGAGAGGATAATTGATAGTGAGAGGATAATTAATAGTGTGTGTTCAAACGACAATCGCGCGCAGTATATTCGAAGTGCTATAGATTTCGTTCTTTGCAACACAAGTTCTTGCAATTTTGCCAAAAACTTCTTGAAACTATATTAATTAAAACCTTATTACACTCCTACTCTTATACAAAAGTTTCATAAGGTCAAAGATTGACTATGGTTCAATTGCATATGCATCAGCATGCAAATCGACTCTCAAACAACTAGACTCCATCCACAATCAAGCAATTAGACTCACACTAGGCGCATACAGAACAACACCAGTTGAAAGCCTTTACAGCGAAGCTGGCGAACCTTCTCTACATACCAGGCGACAAATACTGAGCTTGTCACAGGCCTCCTCAATATCAGCAAACAATAGAAAGCTTTTATACGATAACACATTCGCAACTAGATACCAAACACATTTCAGGACTAAACCACAATACAATAGACCCTTCTACGAAAGAATACGAATGATTACAGAAAACCTTAACGTAACCTTCCCAGATATCCTACAAGATGACATTGACCACCCACCTCCGTGGTCAGTGAAGATCCCAACATGTAACACGAATCTTACAATTTACGATAAGAACAACACAAATCCGAATATAATCAAAAATTCTCTTGAGGATATACTGACTAGTACTTACAGTGATTCAGATAGAATTTTCACAGATGCATCCAAAACCATTGAAGGGGTGGGTTCCGCTGTCGTGTCTAGGAATATCTATCAATATAAACTCTCTCCTCTCAACAGTATACATACAGCAGAATTATTTGCGATATACCAAGCGCTTATACATATAAATGATAATCGTACTGGAAAAGAAAAATCCGTCATCTTAACTGATTCCCTGAGCTCCATTCAAACCATCCAGAAAGTGTTCACAAAACATCCAATTGGACAATTAAAATTCAATTGGATATCTTGAAAACAAATGGAAAAACGGTAGACTTTATTTAGATACCCTCACATATTGGCATCAAGGGAAACGAAGAAGCAGATAAAAGTTTGTTTAAATAAAAAAAAAAAACTTATTAATTTTAAGCATCATTTTGAAAATTTCCTCGACTCTTTTATTCGTCGAAAATAAAAACCCGATTATTCGATTCGATTTATATGTATAAATATATATATATATATATATATATATATATATATATATATATATATATATATATATATATATATATATATATATATATATATATATATAAATATAAATATATATATATATATATAAATATATATATATATATATATATATATATATATATATAGTTACGTAACATCAAAACAGGTCAACTTTGGTTATCAATCTAAACATTTTTTGAAAGTGCTTATTATCACGACCAAACCGTAAAAGTTTCGTTTCAATATATAAAAGTGGAAAAAATTGACAGCGAGTTGAAACGTAATCTGCGCGCGTATCACTTTTGAAAAAAAAAACAGTTTTTCTCGAAAAATACAATGTTCCCCCACTCCAATAGAAAAATTTTATTGAAAAAAGTTGTGCAGATTTTCGCAACGAACAGTTTGGTACCAAATTTTGTCGGTTACCAAAAAAATATGGGTTCTTCATTAACGAGAGCTCTTTTTTGGGGTACGCCGCTCGCCTAGAAGTGCTATAGATTTCGTTCTTTGCAACACAAGTTCTTGCAATTTTGCCAAAAACTTCTTAAAACTATATTGATCAAAACCTTATTAATTGTAAGTATCATTTTGAAAATTTCCTCGACTCTTTTATTCGACGAAGATAAAAACCCGATTATTCGTTGATTATTAATATATAGTTACGTTACATCAAAACAGGTCAACTTTGGTTATCAATCTGAACATTTTATGGAAGTACTTAATATCACGATCAAACCGTAAAAGTGTCATTTCAATATATAAAAGTGGAAAAAATTTACAGCGAGTTGAATCGTAATCCGCGCGCGTATTACTTTCGAAAAAAAACCCAGTTTTTCTCAAAAAACCCAATGTTCCCCCACTCCAATCGAAATATTTTACTAAGAAAAGTTGTGCAGATTTTTGCAACGAACAGTTTGGTACCAAATTTTGTCGGTTACCAAAAAAATATGGGTTCTTCATTAACGAGAGCTCTTTTTTGGGGTACACCGCTCGCCTAGAAGTGCTATAGATTTCGTTCTTTGCAACACAAGTTCTTGCCATTTTTCCAAAAACTTCTTAAAACTATATTGATCAAAACCTTATCAATTGTAAGTATCATTTTGAAAATTTCCTCGACTCTTTTATTCGACGAAGATAAAAACCCGATTATTCGTTGATTATTAATATATAGTTACGTTACATCAAAACAGGTCAACTTTGGTTATCAATCTGAACATTTTATGGAAGTAGGTACTTAATATCACGATCAAACCGTAAAAGTGTCATTTCAATATATAAAAGTGGAAAAAATTTACAGCGAGTTGAATCGTAATCCGCGCGCGTATTACTTTCGAAAAAAAACCCAGTTTTTCTCAAAAAACCCAATGTTCCCCCACTCCAATCGAAATATTTTACTAAGAAAAGTTGTGCAGATTTTTGCAACGAACATTTTGGTGCCAAAATTTGTCGGTTACCAAAAAGTTATGGGTAGGTGTCATAATTTTGGGGGTACGCCGCTCGCCTATTATTCCCCTTTTGCGACCTTATTTCTAAGAAATCAAAAACTTGACATGCAATTGCATATGTTGACGTTGGAAATAAAAACATCATCCATCTGGCCGCCAGAGTTCGCCACCTGACATGTCAGATCCCAATAGTGACTAATATTTTTACTAAGTTAAAAACTCAATCTGCCCAAAGATGGCGTGACATGACACATTTACAATTGCAGTAACTATTTTGTGAACATGTTTTTGCTGAAATTCTGAATAATTTGATCATATGGAAAATATAATATGCTGTCAATTTTCACTTATATTTATTAACATATAAAAACTAACTGAAATTGAATATTGTGTAAAATATAAATTAACAAGCAGTCAACAGAGCATTTTTTAAAATGAATATTATAATTATTCCCATTCATTAATCAACCAGGAGTAGATCCATAGCTTGAAATACAAAATTATAAAAATTAATAAGTGTGTGTTTTTGATAACCGTTGAATCTTTTTATTGACTTACTTCATTGCAAATAAATTTGATGCTAAATTTAGAAAGTATCCAACAAATCGTGGATATTATCTTCAATCCGTATATTGATATTCAAAACAAACATTGTTATCATCAAAACTCATACTTTGATTAATAGTTTTTTGTTTATCTTATTTCTCATTTATCATATTTTCTTGCTATATGGTTTGATTTACTGCTGTAAAAAATTAGTAGTGTACTTATGAGTTAGGCATTATGTACATATGAATCTTTTACAATACCAATAAAAACTTTCCTTAATTCACAATTATTTTCTTTTTGAACTGTGATTCATTAATTGAAAGTGCAAAAACAATGCGTTTATTTTTCAGACTAGTAAACAATGTCAAATGAAGGACGCTATCAAATTCAAATGATAAACAGAATTCTGAAATGAATTAATATCATTCTAAAACGAAACGAATTAATTATTTGTTGCTGCCAAACTTTTTCGAGGGCTGTCTTGAGTATTGAAATTTAAAAGAATATATTCAAGAAATGAACATTAAAAATTGTTGAAGCTTTGTGAAAAACGATTGGCAGGTGCGAGGAAGAGTACAAACACGAAAAAACTTCCACAGAGATATCTTCCTCTTCTTCTTCTACTTCTGTCCGTCTACATTTTGTTTAGCCTCTTCATCCACATATGGAACTTGCGATTCGTTTGCATCTGCTTTATCGTCGACAAGATTACTTACGCAGGCCACTCCGCACATTACACAGCCACATAAACAAATTAAAAGAAGGATGAGGCCAACAATAACTACGTAGGATGCAGTAATGTAAATGAAAGCGTACATGTAAGCTGTCTTTTGACAGTACTTGGAGCCATCTGCTGGATTGAAACTTGGCTTGTATTCCTTGTACACCCAGTACGTCCCTGAGGAAAAACGTAATAATAAACACCAAAAAAATTCAATTTTTAGAATAATTATGAGAGCCAGTGACGGAT